>CM062805.1:337053125-337513125 GCA_031772625.1 Pinus tabuliformis
ATTGTATTACAGGGCACTCTCCTTAGCACTGGAACGAACTTCGGACCCTCTAGCTAAAGCATTTCACCCGATTAACGGCCTCATACTTTAGGGGGCAACTGTTATAGACATTTTTGTGCCTCGCGTCAAGGAGCAGGGAATGTCGATAATTACAGGGATCCTCAGTCCCTAAACATGTTGTTCTTACCCCTAAAAGAACAAGGTCATCAATCAACAGCACTTCCAATCAGTTCTCCACCTGAAAACACTTCAGAACAGGCTTATTTTGGATCATGTCAGCTGCTTAACTGAGCTTCTGCGCTGTATTGCAACTGTCCCACTCTGTACCTGCGCTGGAAGTCAAAAACAATGAAGGCTACCTGCGCTGGGCGAGATTGGCCAAGTGGCACAGTCATCCTGCAAGGTGTCAGTTGCCCAGGAAGCTTCCAAACTGACACTTGGGTCATGAGATTCGCCCTGTGATGAGTAAGAGGTACTTGATCACCATGTGTAAGCAAGGATCTCCAAGTGGACACAGGAACTGAAGATTAACTGAAGATGGAGAGGACACTAGTCAGCTATATGCCAGCCTCCAGCTGACTCATCCTTTCCTCTTCCCTCCTATATATAGAGCTCTTCTATGAGGTCTAAGGAGGCTGGAATTTTGTATAAGCAAGGAGGTGCTGTTGGTATACTTCCAGGATTATTGGGTGATTGTTTTACTAGAGGTGAAGAAGAGAGTTCTTGCTGCCGAGGAGGTGCTGCTGGATTGGAGCCAACATCATTGGTTGTAACTTCCTCTGGAACCCTGTTACTTTCTATCAATAAAGTTTGCATGTTCTTCTATATACTTGTTTTACATAGATGCTTTTGTGTTTACATGTATATTTGATGCAACCTAATCCATGCTTCAGTTATGATTGTTTGTATCTCGTAGTTTGCTCCCTTTTGTTGTGCAGATTCTGTGTGTAGCTGGATCGGCTTGGAGAGCAAAGAGCTGGGAATCGGATACAAAGAGAGAAGGACAAGGATCGACTAAGTGCAAGACACCAGGTTGGTTGACCCTATTTCCATTCTCTCTGTGCTTTCATAAAGATGAACATGAAAACTTTGTCATTCAGTTGTTGCTAAAGTCTGTCACCTTTAGAAAGGGTTAGTGTCATCCGCATCGGATACTTTTCCCCACAACAAAGGAAATAGGAGCTTGGAGGGCAGAGGAGAAGGCTTGTGAGAAGCTTTGATTTCTTGTAAGCATCCAAGAGGATTGTACTGAGAGATGGCTAGTTGTGAGAGCTAAAGCTTTGTATAATTCTAATGTATTTCCACCTTGTATGATAATACAAATAGTGGGGTTTTTAGTTGAGGCTTTCCCCTGAGTATTTTTTGTGTTTCATGTGCATTCTTTCTTCTTCTTTGGTTATATGTGTTCAGCTCTGATCTTGCTCAATCTTTAAGCTTTCGTAAAGAAAATTGATAGAAGAAGTAGATTATAGTATTTTGCTTTGGTATATTGCATTATCAAGTTAATATACAGTCAGATTTTCTACATGGTCTTAGAGGTAGATCTGTAGAGAATTTGTAGAATTTATACATGGTATCAAAGGTAGCTGATCTATAGAGAAATTTCTACAAATATCAAGATGGGTATATTTGTAGAAGATTGGGGTTCAAATGCAAAGGACAAATCAGAATTGGGATCAAAAGATCAAGGAGAAATGAAGAACTAATAAAAGAAAGAACCCAAAAAGGATCAACCCAGTTCAAGTGCGTGAATCAATCCCTATTTAAAGTGGAAGCAAAATTAGATATCAAGCCATACCAGGAAGAGATCGACACTCTGAAGTTGAATCACTGGTTGCAACAACTAGAATTTTATTTCAGCGTCCATCAGATTGATGAAGGACATAAGATCTCATTCACATGGCTGGAATTTGAGGGCCATGCACTGACTTGGTGGGACAACCACACAGAAACCTTGAGGTTGGAGGGAGAACTTCTAGTGACTAAGTGGGAGGATTTCAAAACCCTCATTAAGTCACAGTTTTACCTCATTGGGTACATGTAGGATTAGTGGATCTAGTGGCATTACTTTAGGAAAAGGTCGGGCCAAAGCATATAGGAGTACACTATGGAATTAAGAAAGATGGCTATAATGTTGGATATCTCTCCAAAGAACCCGTATGTACTCCTTAAGTATTTGGGGGGTCTAGACTTCCATCTCCATGAGCAAGTGATGCTATTCAAGCCCAAATCAATGGATGAGGCTTTTGTATAGGCATACTACCTAGAGAACATAGGCCTGAAAAGAGAGAAATCAAGTGGATCAAAGAAGAAGGAGCAACAGGAAGCTTTTAAGGAGGGAAGGAAGAAGCGAAAAGGGGGGAGATATAAAAATATGCTAGCCACTACACACAAGTGAAAATATCCTAGCAACCAATGCAACCACTACAACATTCATGGCCATACATAGGAGAAGTGTTGGAAGTTGCATCTAGAGCTAAACCCAAAGAACAAGAAGAAAGATAATAAGAAGAATAATCTCATGGCCACGGATCCAAGCAACCAAGTTGAAAGAAGCTCAGATGTGGATGAGAAGATCCTCTATATGTCAGTGTAGAAGGAGGTGAATCTAAGTACCCTTCAACAACATGAAGAGAAAGAAATGACCAAACTCTTCCATATAAAGATATAGGTCAAGAAGACAAAGATTGATGCTTTGTTTGACTCAGGATTTCAGGTGAATCTCATTGTAGTAGATTTCATCAATAAGTTTGGGCTAGAATTCATGATCATCCAACCCATATCTACTAGGATGGGTAAATAATGATGCAGAGATAAAGGTAACAAAACATTGTAAAATTAGATTTGCTATCATTGTTGATTTTATTGATGAAGTAGATCTAAATATGGTTACCATTGATGTATGTGTATTCGTGTTTGGAATTTCGTACATGTACATGCAAAATGTAATATTCATGAGGAGAGCTAATTAGTACTGACTCATCAAGGATGGAAAATTGTTTATCATCAATGCACAGAAAGGCAAGTAGAAATTTTCATTGGTAAGTGTCAACCAAGCCAAGAAATTGATCAGTTCCAGTAATAAGTATGTTTTACTATTTTTAAGAGAAAGACATTATGAAGATGATTTAATAAGAGGCAAGGAATCCCTAGAGGGGTTTACTAAGAAATAGAAACAATAATTGGAGGAGTTATTATAGGCATATAGGGATGTGTTCCAAGAGTCCAAATGGCTACCACCTAAGAGAGAAGTTGAACATGAAATCCAGTTATAGCCAGACTCCCCATTGTTAAACATTGAATTGTACAGGTAGTTTTTTATAGAAGCAAGTGATGTGAAGAAACAGTTGCAGTAGCTACTAGAACATGGTGTCATTTGACCAAGTAAATCACCATGTGGGTCACCTATAGTCATTGTGCCAAAGAAGGATGGGACTTGGAAGATGTGTATAGGTTACATGGCACTGAATAAAATCACACTCAAGAATAGATACCCCCTACCTAAGAGAGATGATTTGTTGGATCAGTTCCAGCAACAAAAATACTTCACCAAGCTAGACTTGAAGTCTAAATATCACCAGGTTCAATTCAAAGAAGAAGATACTTGGAAGACCACCTTCAAAACCAGGAAAGTTTTGTATGAGTGGTTAGTCATGCCATTTGGCCTATGTAATGCACCAACTACATTTATCAGATTAATGAATTGTGTACTACACCCTTTTATATATTCATTTCTTATTGTCTATTTGGATGATATAGTAGTATATAGTGCTACCTAGGAGGAGCATATTTCACACTTGATGCAGGTGTTGGAAACATTGAAGAAGCGCTAGCTACTAGAAAATATCAAGAAGTGTGAGTTTTTATAGTAATCATTGGTGTATTTGGGGTATGTGATAGGTGGAGGGGAGATGAAGATAGATAGTTCCAATATGGAGTTCATCATGAAATGGTCCGTACCTACTAATGTTTCTGAGGTCAGGAGTTTCATTGGGGTATCACAATACTTGAGGAAATTTATAGGCTCTTTTTCAGTGATAGTAACACCACTCCATTCCATAAAAACAAGTGGCAAGAGTTTCTAGTGGGGAAAACGTGAGTAGAGGGCTTTTGAGGAGATAAATAAGAAGATTATCCAAGCACCAGTTCTAACATTACCAAACTTGTAGGGATCATTTGAAGTGGATATAGATGTGAGTGGGTATGTTATAGGAGTTGTATTAATGCAGGGAGGAAGGCATGTATGCTACCATTTTGAATTATTTCATGGGGTTTTTCTTAACTACCCTACCTACGACAAGGAGCTTTATGCCATGGTACAAGTTGTGAAGAAGTCAAAGCACAATCTGATGGGAAAGGAGATAGTAATCCACGTAATCCACACATATCACTAGTTGTTACTGTACTTACAAGGCTGGAGTAAGCTACAAATGACCATGCATTACAAGTGGATTGGGGTTTTACAACACTTTCATTTGGTGATCAAGTATAAGAAGGGTAGCACAAACAAGTCGACAGACATGATTTCAAGGCCACCCACATCGTAGATCACAACTCTGGGGACTCTTATGCACATGGAACCATTCACCCATGATGCATATGAGAGGCATATTCACATGATGAGGACTTCATGGAGATGTATTGACAGTTGCAGAGTCAAGAGTCATGCTCACAATGGCGACAACACCATTGAAAACCATCTCTAGGATGGGTTACTCTATAGGCTGGATAAGCTATGTGTTCCTAAAGGTGAGTGATTGTAGCTAATTAGAGAGGCACACACATCCAAGGTTGCATGTCACTTTGGTGTAGCTAAGACTGTGGCTAACTTGTAGAGGTATGTGTATTGGCCCAAGATGCAAGAGAAGGTAGCTAGGTTCATAAGAGGATCCATGCTTTGTTGTACCAACAAGCCTAGCAAAAAGAAACATGGTATATATCATTCCTTACATGTACCTACTCATCCTTGGGAAAGAATTTCCATGGAATTTGTGGGAGGTTTACCAAAAACCAGGAAGGGACATGACTGGATGTTCGTGATACTTGACAGGTTTAGCAATATGTGTGTTCTGATGCCATCTGAACAAACCATCAACAAAGAAGTAGCAAAATTTTTCTTTGAACAAGTCTGGGTGCACTTTTGGATACCAAGGAGCATTGTTTTAGACAGGGATACAATATTTCTTAATGCATTTTGGACTACATAGTGGGAGAAGATGGAGACAAAGTTGAAGAGATCTACATCATTCCATTCATAGATAGATGGGTAGATAGAGATAGCCAACGGGACTTTGGTTGATCCGAATTGGATCCTAAAACTCTCTAAATTTTCATGACTGTTTCAAATTATGCTAAAAGATTAAAATCTTAAAAAAGTCAAAGCTATCAGAAGGAATCCTCATAACAATTGCATTTGTGGCCAGAGCGGAGCAATGAGGACCCTTGGTCGAGCACGTAGACCGTTGGCCCATGGTAAAGCGCAATGGCACAAAACTGGAAAAATCGGAGGCCAGATCAAGAAAAAGAGGTGGATTTTGATACACAATTAGCATTAAGTGCTAATCGTGTATCATAGGGCATCCCCCTCAGTGAAGGAATGCCTCGAAGCACCTAGACCCGAAAATGCTATAAAATTTGGAAAAGTAATTGTTTCGGTTTCGTAGTGCAGGATTCCCCAAAACCGGCTAGATATCGGAATGCTTCGAGGTGGTAAGAAGTTTTGACTAAGTCCCGCCCAATGCCACACATCGAGCGACATGCATCCGGTGGAAGAGAGAGAAAACCGCCCGCATCGAATGGGTAAACGTCATGTCACTTTTCTGCCTGATATGAAGGATGACCGTAGGATCTGGGGGGTCCAAATCGATGGTGGAGATACGTCCTGATGACTGACCGGATTTGATAGGTTAAAAATCAAGATGAAAGGGGATTTGAAGTCCGATGTGGATGATGAGTTGGAAAATGATTTGTGTTTGCGGGCGATCTTGAAGTAAACAGATTTAACGGTCATTCGAATATGATTTGGGGAATCTGACACCTAATTCGTTAGCAAATAGGTGGCCACCTCCTTGTGAGGCGTTACCTAGTGATGATGACGCAGAGCAAAGGAATTCGAACTGATAGAGGAATGGAAAACAGAAGGCCGGGAAGCAGAAATGAGCAGTCAAAGAACAGATTGGCTTTAAAGCCATGAACTGATAGAAGCAGATAAGGGGGCAACACATAGAGACTTAGAAAGCTAATAGCATAGAATAGAGAGTAGAAGTTGAGCTGACCTGAAGGCAGCATCAAGCCATACAGAGCCAGATAGAGTCAGAGAGTCTGTGTACTCCATTGAAGGCTTGAGAGGTTCAACCAAACTCCTCAGCATAGGCCTATCATACTACTATGACCCTCAGAGGTCGAGTTTCAGTAAGGAGAGTCTGTGCACTCCATTCCTACTGACTTAATTCTGTTTAGTGAGTCTCGAATTGAGCTCACTGTTGTAGAAACTCTGCTTGAAAACATAATAGAGAGGCCACCACTGAAAGGTTGGACCAGGAGACGTAGCCCAGGAGTATTGGGTGAACTCCTTATTAAACTTGTTTTGTTTACATGTTTGACTATTATGTTTTCTCTAATTGCCTCAATGTCTATGTATTCTAGCAATCTTATCGATTCGTTGCATAAGTAACATAGGCACATCCATGCACATGAGTCTGTAATACCTTTCATTATTTATCTTGGATAAATTCCTGATCAAGTGGTATCAGACTTCAGGGTTACTAAGGTTAGACAAGCTTGTGCTGGATTTTGTTGTTGAATGCTAACTAGATCAAGGCTTAGATTAGGAGAAGGAGAACTGGCTGAAACTAACCCGGAATTGGAAGAGTCTATTCTAAGAGGAAAATGTCAGAAGAAAATCCCTTAGAATCAGACCCCCAGTTCATGGATAGTTTTATGACCCTGAAATCCATGGTGGAGGAAATGTATATGGACTTTAAGAAACCTAGAGATGAAGATTCATCAAGCTCCAAACAAAACAAAGGAGTATAAGAATCTCTCATCCATGACCACTCCAAAGGCAAAGGGAAAGAAGAAAAATTTCTCACGCCTCCTAATAGCCATGAAAATAAAAAGAAAACACCTTTGATTAAATTAGATGTTAAATTTGATTTACCAATATATGATGGAGAGTTGAATGCAGAGAAGCTGGATAATTGGATCAGACAGATTGATGTTTATTGCAGAGTATAGAGCATTGACTCAGACAAGAGTAAGATTATGCTGGCCAACCTACACCTTGGAGGCACTGCCTTGGTATGGTGGGAAGTAGGACACAAGCTAGAATGAAGAAACACGGTAAGATTCTTTCTGTCTGGAGTGAATTTGTTTCTGCAATTAAAAAGAAATTCTATCCACTATCCTACATGCAACAAGCCATGATGAGCTGGCAAACTCCTCAACAACTAAAAGGGCAAAGTGTACAAGGTTACACCCAAGAATTTAGGAAAAGAGCTTTGATTCTAGGAATTTCTTTAGGCTCACCTAAGACTTTGTTGAAGTATATAGGTGGCCTACACATCTACATGAGGCACACTATCCTCATTTTTAACCCCACTAGCATAGATGAGGTATCTGTTCAAGCTACGCATCTAGAAGCTAGAGGTAAGAATGGGAACCCAGAAGTTGGGGTATCATCCCAAACCACTGCAAGCAAAAATAAGGAGAAAAGAAAACAAAAATGGAAAGAGAGGAAGATAAACACTGTACAGAAGAGCAAGTCCTCATGCACTCACTGTAAAAAGGATGGGCATGATGATGAACACTGCTAGATTCTGCATCCAGAGCTGAAACCTAAGAAGTTCGAGGGCAAGAAGAAGAAGACTGTTGTAGCTATTCAAAAGGATTTGGGGTCAGACTCAGTAGATGAAGCAACAATCGCAGCCATAGGTATAAAAGGTTGTCCGATTTAGAGAATGTAGAAATCAAGAAGCAGGTACAGGAGTTGCTCGAGAAGGGGTTCATCATACCTAGCACATCACCATGTGGGTCTCCAATTGTTTTGGTGAAAATAAAGATGGCTTGTGGAGAATTTATTACTGAGCAATGAATAAGATAATGATAAAAAATCTTTATCCCCTTCCTCGCATATATGATCTATTAGATCAGTTGAAAGAAGTTGTTTATTTTTCCAAGTTAGACTTGCATAGTGGCTATCATCAGGTCAAAGTTGCAGAGCAAGATGCATGGAAGACTGCTTTCAAAACAAAGCAGGGATTGTATGAGTGGCCGGTTATGCCTTTTGGCTTAACCAATGCTCCTGCTACTTTCATGAGACTAATGAATGATGTACTCAGACCTTTTCTTGATGATTTTTTTATTGTATATCTGGATGACATTCTTATATTTAGCAAAATGTGGGAATAACATTTAAAGCATGTTAAGCAGACACTAGATGTTTTGAAAAGAGAAAAAATTTATGTTAAACTCTCAAAATGTGAATTTGGAAAAACATCTTTGAATTATTTGGGACATATAGTAGGGGGTGGTGAATTGAAGATAGATCCCTCTAAGGTTGCAGTCATTGTAAACTGGCCTAAACCCAAATATGCTACAGAGGTTAGAAGCTTCTTAGGAGTAGCACAATATTGGAGAAAGTTTATTTCTAAATTTTCCTTAATTGCAGCTCCCTTACATGCTTTAACAGGATTAAACAAGGTGTTTCAGTGGGGAGGCAAACAACAGAAAGCCTTCAACACCTTGAAATAAAATATTAGTACAGCACCAGTACTAGCACTGATCGATATTCAAAGACCATTTGAGATTGAAACAGATGCCAGTGACTATGCCATGGGAGCAATGTTGATGCAGCATGGTAAACCCATATGTTATCATTCTGAGACATTTAATTCTACAGTAGTTAATTATCCCACATATGATAAAGAATTGTATGCATTAGTACAGAGTGTGAAAAAGTGGAAACATGTCTTAATGGGCAAAGAGATAGTTATACATACTGATCATCAACCACTTCAATATCTACAATCCCAAACTAAGTTGCAGCAATCAAGACATTATAGAATGGGTTTTCTAGAACAGTTTCATTTAGTCATCAGATATAAAAGGGGCATACACAATAAAGTTGCAGATATGTTATCTAGACCAATTATAAATGCATCTACTATACTTAAGCATAATTCAGTATTGCATGAGAGCTACATTGAACAATATGCTCAAGATATAGATTTTAAAGATGTATATGCAACTTTAAGTCAAGGCAAATGAGTAGAAGAATTGGATTATCATATTAAGGACCAACTCTTGTATCATTGTGGGAAGCTATGCATTCCACAAACTGAAAGAGTAAAGATAATTCGAGAAGCACACACTTCTATAATATCAGGTCACTTTGGTGTAAGTAAAACGGTTGCACAGCTACAAAGATTTTGTTATTGGCCAAAAATGAATGAGACAATTTCTAGATATGTAAGAGGGTGTACCATGTGTGCTAAAAGCAAGCCCAACAATAGAAAACTAGGCTTGTACACTCCACTACTAGTTCCTTCTCATCCTTGGGAAAGTGTTTCCATGGACTTTGTTGGAGGACTACCTAAATCTAGGAAAGGTCATGACTATTTATATGTTGTTGTGGATAGGTTCAGCAAAATGTGCATTTTAATACCTTGTAACAAACCGATTACAGCTGAACAAATTGCAAAGTTGTTCTTTCAGCATGTATGGGTTCATATTGGATTACCCACTTCAATAATATATGATCAAGACACCTAATTTGTTGGGAAATTTTGGTCAAGTTTGTGGGAATTGATGGACACTAGGCTGAAGAAAAGCACAGCTTTTCATCTGCAAATAGATGACCAAACAGAAGTGGTCAATAGGACAGTGATACAGTTGCTCAGAGGCTATTGCAGCAAGCATCCCAAACTTTGGGATGAACATTTATGTTATGTGCAACATGCTTACAATCGAGCTAAACATTCTTCTACACAGAGATCTCCTTTTGAGACCTGTTTTAGTTTCACACCAAGGTCTCCCTTGGATTTTGTCTTTGGTAAAGACATAGCAGTTGATGGACACAGTGATGTGGACAAGGAAACCAAGTTCATTGAACAAATCCAAGAGATTCACCAGGTAGTATAGGAACAGCTGGAAAAGAGCCAAGCCAAGTACAAGGCAAGGCATGATAAGAATTGAATGGAGCATAGTTTCCAAGTTGGTGACCAAGTCTGGTTGTATATCAGCAAAGATAGAATGCAAGGTGAAGGAAAGAATCTAAAGCTAATAAAGTATGGACCTTTCAAGATACTTGAGAAAATTGGTGAGAATGCTTTTCACCTTGATCTACCAGCTTACATGCACATCTACTTAGTTGTTAATGCAGACAGCTTGAGACTATTTGAACCTTCATTAATTGAAGATCCTGAAGAGCAGAGTCAATTGCCTTCTATTGATGATCTATTACCTGAATATCTTAATGAGTTGCAGGAGGATACAGTTCTAGACAGGAAGGTAAGAACTACACGCAGAGGGAATGTTGAGTGCCTCGGGATCAAACTCAAGGGTTCAAATCCAAGCAGTGTGAAATGGATATAAATTGAGCAAGCGAGGAAGCAATAGCCTCACTTGATTGATGCTTGAAAGAAAACCAACTTTTGGTGGTCCAAAATATTTTTTAGTGGGAAGGCCATGATGCGAATTGGATCCTAAAACTCTTTAAGTTTTCATGACTATTTCAAAATATGCTAAAAGATTCAATTCTTAAAAAAGTCAAAGCCATCAGAAGGAATCCTCATAACAATTGCAGTTGTGGCCAGAGCGGAGCAACGAGGACCCTCGGTCAAGCACACAGACCGTTGGCCCATGGTAAAGTGCAATGGCACAAAACTGGCAAAACCGGAGTCCAGATCAAGAAACAAAGGTGGATTCTGATACGTGATTAGCACTAATAGCATATCGCAGGGCATCCCCCTTAGTGAAGGAAAGCCCCGGAGCGGCCGGACCTGAAAATGCTATAAAATTCGGAAAAGTAACTGTTTCGGTTCCATAGTGTGGGATTCCCCAAAACCGGTAGGATATCACAAGGCTACAAGGCAGTAAGCAGTTTTGACTGAGTCCCGCTTAATGCCACACATCGAGCAACACGCATGCATCGGAAGAGAGAGAAAATTGCCTGCATCGGACAGGTAAACGTCATGTGACTTATCTGCCTGATATGAAGGATGACCGTAGGATCTGGGGGGTCTAGATCGACAATGGAGATACATCCTAATGACTGACAGGATTTGACAAGTCTAAAAGCAAGATGACAGGTGATTTGAAGTCTGACATGGATGATGAGTTGGCAAACGATTCGTGTTCACGGGCGATCTTGAAGAAAATAGATTTAATAGCCATTCGAATATGATTCAGGGAATCTGACAGCCAATTCGTTAGCAAACAAGTGGCCACCTCCCTGTGAAGCGCTACCCAGTGATGATGATGCATAGTAGAGGAATTCGAATGGACAGAGGAAAGGAAACCAGAAGGCCGAGAAGTGGAAACGAGCAGTCAAAGAATAGACTGGCTTTAAAGCCATGAACTGACAGAAGCATATAAGGGGGCAACACACAGAGACACAAAAAGTTAATAGTAGAGAACAGAGAGTAGAAGCCAAGTTGACCTAAAGGCAACATCAAGCCAGACAGAGCCAGAGAGAGTTAGAGAGTCTGTGTACTCCATTGAAGGCTTGAGAGGTTCAAGCAAACTCCTCAACATAGGCCTGTCATACTACTATGACCCTCAGAGGTCGAGTTTCAGTAAGGAGAGTCTGTGCACTCCATTCCTACTGACTTCATTCTGTTTAGTGAGTCTCAAATCGAGCTCACTGTTGTAAAAAATTTTCTTGAAAACATTATAGAAAGGCCACCACTGAAAGGTTGGACCAGGAGACGTAGCCCAGAAGCATTGGGTGAACTCCTTATTAAAATTGTTTTGTTTGCATGTTTGACTGTTATGTTTTCTCTAATTTCCTTAGTTTCTATGTATTCTAGCAATCTTATCGATCCATTGCATAAGTAACATAGGCACATCCATGCACATGAGTCTGTAATACCTTTCATTCTTTATCCTGGATAAATTCCAGATCATTGGTACATCTTCTAAGGGGATACAACTAGAAGCATCTGAATATTTGGGATGAAAATCTAATGTATTTACAACATTCTTACAATAGACAAGTCCACACTCTATAGGAAAGTGCCCATTTTAGACTTGTTTTTGGATATTTCCCACCTTTACATTTATATATTTCATATGGGAAACAAGGAGGAGTGAGGTAAGATCTTACAATAGATGCTTTGAGGGCTGAAAAACTTATAGAGAAGATTAGGCAGATCCATCTACAGGTACAAGACACAATGCAAAAATCAAAGGAGAAGTATAACACCATGCATGATCAGCACCAAATAGATAAATCGTTCAAGGTGGGATATAGAGGATGGCTCCAGTTGAGCATGGAGAGGTTGCAGGGACCTAGTAAGAATATCAAGGCTCTAAGGTATGGTCCCTTTGAGATACTAGAAAAGGTGGGTGATAATTCCTATCGACTCATTTTACCATCTTATATCTGAATTTACTCAGTTGTGAATGTAGATAATTTGAAACTCTATGAGCCTTCCATGCTAGATCAAGAACTAGAGGAACAGGTCCTACCTTCTGTGAAGGATTTGGCAACAGGCATTCAATCAGAGTTGATAGATGATATAGTTTGCAAAAGAGGTCCAAAACTACAAGACAGGGGCAACATTACCATTGGTATATTGGGTTGAAGAGACAATTTTCAGGCAAATCTAAATGGTACACCAGATAGAAGCTGGAGGAAAAATTTCCTCACCTCATTTAGTAAAAAAATTTGGGGACCAAAATCCTCTAAAAAGAGGGGAGGTGTGATATGAATTGGATCAGTATATTGTTTTCCATCCATCTTGATCCATTCAAAGAGGAAAAAATGGAGGAATCAACTCATGGGACCATTTTTAATGACGGGACCCTATTTGTCAAAATGGGGTCTGAAACCTTTTGGGAGCGTTTTGAGGCATCAAACGACGTTTTTTTGGGGTAAAAATATTATCATCAAAAATTGATCATCTAGCCATAACCTACTAGATGGATCAAAGTACACCATGTAGGGCCAATTTTACCATAGTAAAATTGTTTTCACTATAAGAAATTACTTAATAAACCACATTTGTTAAGTTATTTCTGATTAAACCCATGAAGAATAATTAAATAAATCATTATTTATTTAATTATCTTCTAGGAATAATTAATTAAACCATTGTTTAACTAATATTCCTTGTCATATTTGACCCAATCATGAGAAATAATTAGATAAATCATTATTTATCTTATTTTTCTCTAGGAATAATTAATTAATCATTATTTAGTTATTATTCCTTGTCAAGTTTGACTAAATCCTTTAGGAATACTTAAACAAATCATTATTTGTTTATTATTCCTTAACCACATTCCTTGAGATGATAAATACATAATTTATTTATTTATTATTTCTAAATAAAAATATTTAACCAATTTAAATACTTTTTCCCTCCAACCAAATATAATAAAATATTCCAAATGGTTAATTCTAGAATTTGGTTAATAATATTTTATTATTTTCCATTATTCGAGAATAACCTAATATTTTGTTATAAATTGGAGGGTTTTACATCCATTCTTCACTTTGGATCATTTTCATTGTTGCACTCACTATTGTAACTTTGATTATAATCATGGCTTCTCACCATTTGTCCTTTTCATTTGAGTTCCCATTGAGCTTAAACATTTTGTTTGTTGGGTTTACACATTGTAGAGGAGAAAGAATCTATAGAGCTAAAGACCTTGAGGATAGCCAAGAACCCATCCCATAGAGGGGGATTGGTAACATTATTTGTTCCCTTCACAGGTGTCATGTAATAAAATATATTCTTTATATATGTTTTCCATGGGATTATTGGATTTATTTGCGCTTATTTTCTTATTCCATTTTTTTGTTTAACTATTTCTATTGCATAGATCAGGATTTTGGCAAGTTTTGTTTCTATCATTTGTTGCAGATCCACATTGTTCTACAACCATCTTTACTGTTGAGGTTGTTTTTCATCCACAGTCTAAAGTGGTCTCTTTTCGTACACCATCAATAAGAACTCCACCAACCAAAAAAAATTAGCCTTAGCATGACCCGTTTTCATTCTATTCTACACACATCAATCTTTCCAATGGTGCAAGAAGCACATCAATTGGATCATGTATGCAAAAGTTATGCCACTCAGAAGTTGACCTTCCATTTTTACACACCTATAGTTTGAGAGGATGTTGCATCAACCCTAATTATTAATGGAAAATGGGTTATCCACGTGCTTTTGATGTAAAAAATTCTAGCAGATTCTATATTGTAACTCTAGCTAAGAGTTGACATAGTCAAACTTAAGCACTAGTAGGCTACTGGGTTGTGCTATAACCAGGCCACTAAGAGGAAGAGGCATTCCATTCCTTGGAGATCATTTTGTTCCATAGCTGAGAAAAGGTATCCAGGAGAGATAGGAGGTAGAGCACACAGAGAGGATCTGTGCACTATAGCAGCACATGGGAAACATGCATTACTTCTTTGTACTTGCAGCCTTATTTTCCAGACAGAGAAAAAGAGGGAAGTGACCTCACCTTCCAGCTGGGTTTTCTCCTGAAAGGGTTTCCCAGAGCATATTTTATGTCTTATGTGTCTGTGTGTGTGTGAGCTTATCTTATCATTCTCTATTTTTCTATATAATTTCCATTCACATGCATGCACTAATTACAATTAAATCTACAGATTTTAAAGTTTAATAAAGTTGTAATAGTATAGAATCTCCATTAAACTATCCAATGGAATATCCATGTCAGTTTACCAATCATTAAGCCTTAGAAAAAATTTCCACTAGCTTCACTCCTTTCCAATTGGTTTATATAGTGGAGGTAGTATTACCTATTGAATGCAAAATACCATCATTAAAACTAGCTATAGAAATATTTTCAAATTCCTTTGCCGAGGAAGAAAGTATCTTATATTTTTCCCACCTTGATGAAAAACATCATTATGTTTCTATGGCTAGTTATATTTATAAGAAATTTGTCTAAGCCAAATATGATAAATTAGTTTGAGCTTGTGTCATCGTGGAAGGGGGATTTCTCCTTGTTTACGATCACGATCATGAAAAGTTAGGGGTAGATAAGTTAGAACCCCTCTAGATTGGTTGTTACACTATTAAAAATTTACTAAAAATAAGGGCATATGAGTTTCTTGACTATTATGGTAATCCCTTGTAGGAGCCTCACAATGGGATATTTCTCAAAAATTATTATCCATAAGTCATTTGAAGGCATGCTTCTTGTATATAGTTTACTTTATTTTGGTGTGGTTTGTTTTGTTTTCTTTGTGTCTATTTTTATTGTTGTTTCAATTATTTTCTTATCACATGTGATGCTTGATTCAAAAATGTCAAGTCCCATGTCAATTTACAAAAGTTACAAAAACAACACCAACTGTCATACTTGGATCATTGCTTCCATCACTTGGGTGCTCTTCTCACCCATTAGCTAGTTGGTGATTATTTGGTGCATCTATCTTGGCCCTACAACCAAGTTCATAATTTATAGTCTTGTCATTGATATCTTGCCTACGGATATTTCTCTTGGAAACCACTATTTGGTTTTTAATCTGGACTCCCAACTCATCATTTCAAAATGAAATCATTTCTATCTCAAGATAATCCTATGTTACTTTGTTATTAGTTGTAGGTATGTCTCCTTGAATGGTCATTTTATTACATTAATTATCAACACATATCAAGAGACTCTAATACTTTGGTTGATTCGTTAGCTAACTATGTGTTAGATGTTCATTTGTCAGACTAAGTAAACATCATTAAAAAACAAATCCATCCACATAAAAACACATGGGTAGTATATATAAATCATGTGCACACCGTAAGTAATTTTTGTAACAACACACACACACATAGTGTGTGTGTGTGTTGATTGCATCATAACTACAAATTGGTATAATTTCCAAAACTAGGCTCCTAGGCATAGGCTTCTTAGCTCATACACTCGAAATAAATCACTGAAAGTATATAAGAAAAACCATATAATCATGAAATATGAGCTAGCTTATGCTCACCTATGCTAGTCTTAGCACATTATGACACAAGAAATATTTCTAAGAAGAAATATTAGGAAGTTGGAGAATCCCATGGTGTGCTTCTATAGATGTCTCAAAATATCATCAATTTCTATGGGTGGTATTTCCTAGTCAACCCCTTGATATTACACATCAACCCATTCATCTCATTTTCCTCCTCCTCTTCTTGGTACTCTCCAAAAACCTCCCTCGTCAGTGAACCCAAATGATGAAAAGGGGATTGACCATGGTGTCACATAGGAGCGACATCGATGTCAATTGAACATGTACAACATTAGTGATATTCTACCACCAAAAACATAATATATGATCAAAATTAAATTAAATTAAAAATTAAAAAATACCAAAAACAAAATCGCTTACTGATATCTCCCCACTGTGCATAATATACTTCATTGTTGAAGTATGAGCCCACATAGGCATAGCCATCTATGACCATGTACAATTATTTGAGCTAGTAAAATAATTCCTCGTTAAACTAGTGCATAGGCACTCCTCCTCCTACCCTTGCCATGAGCTCATTCCATTGAGTCATGCATGGCTCTGGCGTACCTACAAATGGTGTCGACACTTAAGGCCACATCAAAGGGACTCTTTTAAGAAGGAATTAAACTAGAATACTTCCATATCCAAATTGCTTCTATTTCCCAATTTTACATTTAATCAATTGTTATTTCAAGTTTGTAGGAAATCATGCACTATAGTTAAATGTGGTTACATCAATACATATAACTAGAATGTCCACTTGTTCCTTAGAATCCAAGTGGGGCACTATTGAACTAGATACTTTGGCGATGGTAAAGAGAATAATACATAGTGTGATATCAATTACTTAATAGGGAGCCTACCACTTAATTTGTGAGCTATTGAATGGAAATACTTGGCTATATAGTTCTCCATATTATCTTCACCTATGCCCTTTCCTTCTAAGACTACAATTTGGGATCCTTGCCTCAATAATATAGTAATGAATTAGATATCCTCAATTTCTAAATTTAAGGATTGACCTGTTACACTAAACCATTGGTTCATGGGATCCCAGATCTTGATGAGCCATTGGAGGAGGGCCACATGGTCCTTCATACTTTGTGCTCAAAACAATTTAGGGAGGCCACATGAATGTAGTGCCCAAATGATTAGATGGTGATGGAATATCTCATGTCATCCTCCTCATGTTTGCACTCTCTCCACTCAATAATTATGGACTCATCCTTGTAAATGATGAATAATAATATCAATACAAGAATCTCACATAGAAAAACTATGACAATCTAAGGTTATTTATCCTAGATCTGACAAATTTCACCCTTCATCACTCTGGTTTGACCTTGTAGGTGTGACCATTTCTCAATATCTATGTATAGAGTGATACAATAATATTTATTCCTCTAAAGAACCTGAGCGAGAGTGATGAAGGGGTTAAGCCACAAGAAAAGTGATGTGCCTCAGTATTGCAACAAAAATGTTGCTACTCCCAAGGCTACCGACTTTAATTATCAACCCGAGGTTCGTATAAACTTAAGAGGTGGCAAAACTATATGTGTGGCATAAAATGTGTCCTTCCTTTTCTCTCATGATGTAATGGAGTGCATGTACTGAAGTCAAATTCTAAACTAATTGAAGAAAATTAAATTCTTGAAATGGAACCTTAACCTATTGCAAGAAAGAAAGTACAAGGAAAGAAACGGAAATTCAATGCTAAATCACACCATTTCCTAATTAACTGTCAAGAAACTATGCTTTGCAATAATGATAAATTATCATGAACCAAATGCTACTATCTAAGCATGGAAGTAAGAAGCATAAAACATCACTAATGTGCAAGTAAAGGGACTGAAATAAATCTATTTTTGTCTTTTCATGCAAAATCAAGTATGCAAACTAATTTCTTTTGGTGATGTGGCAGATGAATTAAGGATGTTGGAGGTTATATGGTAGGGTTAGGAGATGTTTGGATGGTGTGGGAGACCCTTGGGATCCTTTTGGTGACTTCCTAGAGGTTTTCCATCAATTCAGCCTCAAAACAGGCCATTTCAGGGAAACCTACAGGATGTACTAGAAACCTACAGGATGATCCTGTAGGAATTACAGTGAACCTACGGGATACATCCGAGAGAAAAATTTGAGGTGTTGGAGGTGTTGGAAGGCTTAGGGATGGTGGTATATGGGTGGAATGGAGTGAGAAAATGCCTAGGATCACTCAGAACTCAAAACCAAAGTTGGGAGATGTATGGATTTTCTCAAAAAGCTTGGAGAAGTTTCCTTGTGAAATGATGAAATTGGTGAGGATTTAGTGACCTAGAAGATTAAATCTAAAGTGGATGAGGAAATTTTCTTATTAAATATGATGTCTTAGGCCCCTATTCCAAGTGGAATCACTCGAAAATACATACGTTAACCCATTCTAAAAAAAAACATTACTAGTCGAAAATCTAGAAATTCGAGAACTAGTGAGCTAGTAAATCTAAAAAATGCCTAACCAAATCAAGTTAAAATGCAATGGGGTAATTTTTTTTATGAGATATAATGTTTTTTTTATCTAATACAAGTGGAATTGAGTCGATTTAAGCTCATTAGCATGCTCTACAAAATAGCAGAAATTTATTGTTCTTTGTTAAAAAGGAGGTCCAGCAATGTAGATTTGGAATAAGAAGACTAATCCAAGAAACTCAATGATTATTATGAAATTCCAAAGATTTTACAAGGATGAAATAATTCTTGTGATCCTGCAAAAGAAATTACATCAACCGTTTAACTCAATCCTACAACAAGAAATCATTAATTCTAAATGCAGAAATAGAAAGAAATAAAAACAAGAGATGCATGTGAATAAGCAATGAAAATAAGGAAAGAAAATGATACAAAATGGCTCTAAGGCTCCTGGGATGGCCAATTCCAAGGAATCTCAGAGACCTATGGAGGAGAAAAAGATTTATAAGTTGAACATGACACCAATATTTATTATTTTCATCAAGAGAATTACATCCTCGCAAGAAAATACAATGGAGATGCAAGAATACAAGCTTTGTCCACAATAAAACTAATGAAAATCTTTCTCTAGAGGAAAATTCGACTTGGTACTTATACAAAATGATTAGGAATCATTCCCCATGAATGGAGGAAGCTTTCCCCACCAAAATCCCTTGATTAGTGGATCTAATCCCCAATACTAGGAATTTTCATTAAATGACAAGGAACACATTCCTATATTTTCTCAATCATTCCCTAGAGAAAAATTTGTCTTGGTACTTATACAAAATGAATAATAATAATTCCCCATGTATGGAGAAAGCTTTCGCCACCGAAATCCCTTGATTAGTGGAACTTCTCCCTTGATTGGTGGATCTGCTCCCTTGATTAGTGGAACACATTCCTAGATTTTCTTAATCATTGGAGTTCCACAATTTGTGCCATAATTCCATAATATCTTGTTGACTTATTATTTATTATTGATCCTCCAGTAGTAGGGAACAAGTCCCTAAATTATCTCCTCCTCCAACTCTTCATAATCTGCCCAATATTCTCATAATATTCCACAAAAATAAATAATATTAGGCACAGATATTCAATTATTCATAAATCTTCCTAATGAATATATTAAAGTTAAAAATAAATTATCTAATGCAAAAAGAAAGGTTTAATGTGTTGAAGGATTGTCACAGACCTTAATTTATGTTTTAATTTAGAGGCATGGGCCTTAATTTATGTCTAATTTAGAGGTCCATCATACCCCACTGCTGAAAGTGTTGCTCATCCTCTGAGCAACTTAGTGACCTCATTGTGCCTCATTCATGGCCCTGGTGGCCTCTCTCTTGCGCATTAAGAATCTTGGTTGTAAGTTCTGCAAGGACAAGCCAAAAAAAACAGATTTGTGCAAAGAAAAATCCTTGTTCCTTGAGACCATTAGTTTGCCTTCTTCTCCTTATTCAAGATTGTTATTGATTATTTTTTTCAGTTTGAAAAGGTCTTCCACACCCTTATCAACATTCTGCTACCTTGTTCCACCATTTATTTGCCTTAGGACTGCCTCCTATAGGATTTCTAGGTCACTGTAATTCCTACAAGATCATCCTATAGAAAACACAGTCCCTTTGTAAACTGAAGTAAAGGAGTGGAAAAAATGACAGGAATGGTGGAGGGATGATGGTAATGAGTGGTAAAATAAAAATGTGAGTGACAGGGGTCTCTTTGTGATCCTCCTTTTCTCTTTGACCATCTTTCTTGTTGACCCGAAAATGGAAATTTCATGAAAATGGAGAGGATGCTCTCTTTGTTTTTTTTTTTCAATAATGAAATGGATGGATGAATGATGAATAGATAGTGAATATGAAGTGGATGGAGGGCTTGGAGTTTTGTGGTGACCTCGGCCCTTGCAAAAATTTCTTCTTTTAACTGCTATCCTCATTCCTTAAAATCATGACCCTTCATAATTTGACTGGTTGAGAGTGCTGACCCATCCTTAGCTTATAAAACATTATCTCACATGCATTGACAACAAATTTCTAACTATAATATTCTCAAGAGAAGAGGTCAAGAATATTGCATACCTATACCTACCTGATGGTTGTTGGAGAGACATGCATGATGTTGTTGAGTTGATGTTGATGTGCAGGTGTTGGATGGTGATGTTGATGATCTTGATGCTGTTGCTAAACTCTGGAGGAGCTTCTTTGACCTCTGGATCTTCTTTAAAACTTCTCACTACAAATCCTGTAGGTGTTGTTCGGTATCCTGTAGGCTTACAGGACAACGAATTCTTTTGTCCACATCTCCCAAACGATAGACTGGATTGAGCTAAAACTTTTTGAGCATGTTTCCATCATCATTATGCACTTCCCCATAGAAGAATTTTGGTCAATGGATGCATGGATCTCGGGAAAAACTAAAAATGGATGAAGGTGATGGAGGCTGATTTCTTGGAAATTGTGCACTAGAATTTGCTAAAAAAATTTGGGCATGTTACCATCATCCATATGCATCTATCCATGAAAAATAAAATAAAATGGATGCACGGATATTGAGAAAATGCTGAAGGTGATGGAGGCTAATTTCTTGGGAACCATGCACTGGAATTTGCTAAAATGGCTTAAGCATGTTACCATCATCCATATGCATCTCCCTCTGAAACAGCGTGGAAAATGGATACATGGTTTTCAAGTTATGGTGAAAACAAATTTCTTCTCTATTTATTTTTGTATCCTGTAGTAAAACAGAGCATCCTGTAGTTTTTTAGAATAGTAAGCAAACTAAATAGTAGAATCTTGAGAATGATAGGTGGATGGTGAAAATAGATGAGGGTGATGGATTGGCATGGCCTTAGCATTGTTGGAGCATTTGAGCGAAATAGGAGAAAGTCAAAATTTGACTTGTTTTTACTGGGCTTGACCAATTTTCCTTTTGGTACCAACTTGTCCTTGTTGCTTGCAAATTTTGGAGAGTACATGCATGTATGGAGCAAGGATTCTTTTTTTTTTCTCTTTTTTTTTTCTTCTAGGCCTACTAGCTGCCACAATGAGGTTTTCAACTAGTAGGTCTACCTAGGTGCCTCAAAGGAGGTTTTCACCTAGGATCTTCTTTCTCTCTTTTTTTCTTCTTTTTTTCAATCCATTGACCACCTCATTGAGGTTTTCAATCAATGAGCCAATCTGAGATGCCTCCAAGGAGTTTTTCACCTTAGATTTTTTTTTTCTTCTTCTACCCTACCCTACTTGAAAAACAAAATCACTTTCAAGTATAATAATACTTGCAATGGAGCCATGTGCACATCAAGATGACAGACAAAATGATGTGGAGGCTTGAAATCTATGCTTTGACATGTACCTGGATTTCAGAGACCAAATGATTTGATTTTGAAAGGATCAAGCATAGTTGAGGAAGAGAGTGATGCTGCAACTTAGTGACTGTCTGAAACCATGTTTCAATATAGTTGTGATGCCTCTAGTCCACTTGCTGATTTAGATCATCTTGTATATATTCTTCTACCATTACCTTCAAGTCTTCCTCTTTTTGTTGATTGATATCTTGAATGCATGGAGGATTTGATGGTAACCATGAGGGAGCTTTTCACTCTTCAATTTTGTTGTTTGCTCTTCATCAAATGCAGCCCATGGTTCTTTGATCTTCACTTTTGAGTCTTCTTCTTCTGGATGTGGTCCTTTAATGATATCAATATAATCTCTTTTTGGAAATACTCTTCCTAAGCTATGGTGAATACCATTGAGCTCAAGAGGAGTTGTTTGGAAGTGTTGTACCTCAGTATTGTAAGTGGCCTGAGCTACTTCAATGTGTGGGTTTGGAAATAGTGGTATAGGTAGTTGAGTGGGAGTGTATATTTGAGATGGATGTAGCTGGGATTGTGGTGGTGGTGGAGGTGAAGGGTAAGGATAACATGGAGTTAGGTATGGATGATATTGAGGAAAATGTGGAGGGTATTGAGGAAAATGCTGAGGATATTGTGGATGGCTCCCATAAGCTCCTTGCCAACCTTGTTACCAAGATTGTTTTTTGGGTTGAGATGGCCAATGTTACCAAGGAAAAGGTGTGTTCCAATTACTTTAAGGTGGATATGCATAACCTTGAAATTGGGAGTTAGGCTCTTACATCATATCAGGCTAAATAGGTTGTCATAGTCCTCTTCGAGCTACATAACATTGTTTCATTGGCAATTGAATTGCTCCATTGTTCTCTTGGTGAACTTCCTTCAACCTTGGTAACGATGGACAATCTTTAACATCATGTGATTCTGCAAAACAAATATCAGCATTTTCTTTTCCTTCATATTACATTCTTAACATTTCTACTTGTTTTGTTAGATTGCTAAGAATTTATATTTTAAAATCATCAAACAAATTTCCAAGTTTAGCTTGACTTACCGATCTTGATGCTGATTTACCTACTCTTTCTTTTCCTCTTGATATGTGTTTGCATGTTTCACAAATTTCCTCAAATGATAATTGATATACATCACCTCTACTCATGAGATTAAGGAAATCAATCCATGGATCCCTAATTGTTGTAAGTAAGAGCGTTTTTAGTTTGTCGGATCCTAAATGATGTAGTTTTCCCCTCTTAACATTATACATGAACCTCTTTGTTAGATCCTCTAGACTCTCATCTTCTCTTTGATTCATTCTAAAGATTTCTTCTTTAAGATCATGATCTTTATATTTTTCTAGAAATATCTTTTGCATATCATTCCATGATCTTATTGAATTAGTCCCTAAACTCATGAACCATTTAAGAGCTTTATCCTTCAATGTTGCTGGAAATAATCTCAATTTTTTAGTTTTCAATAAGTAACCATAAGATCTACAAACAATTTCAAATTCAAAGAGAAAGGTTTCCGAATCCTCTGACCTTAGACCATGAAATTTTGGAAGAAAAGATGGAGGGATGTTCTTCATGTGCACACTACCATCAGTATCTTGAATGGGAAATCCGAGAGGATGTTCCTCATTGTCATCTTGTCCATCCATTTCTTCTACATTCTTTTCTGTCTCTTATTATTCTTCTACCTGCAAAAGTGGATGGTGATATGGCTCTTACTGCACCATGTGATCAAATTGGGGGGGGGGTGTGGGTTGATGTTGGATATTTCTTTTGTTTTTGTTTTTATGATTGAATGAAAATTATAATGGAATGCAATTTTCTATATTTGAAATGAAATATGCCTAAGGATTTTTTTTTATTTTTATTTTTCAAAAAGTAAAACTAAATGAATCAAATAGGGAAGAAAACAATGCATACTTTGACACATCCCCGGCAATGGCACCAAAAAGTGATGCACATCGGTATTGCAACATGATTGCTACAACTCCCAAGGCTACTGACTTTAATTATCAACCTAGGGCTCGTACAAACTTGAGAGGTGTTAGCACTATATGTGCAGCATACAATGTGTCCTTCCTTTGCTCTCATGATGTAATGGAGTGCATGTATTGAAGTCAAATTCTAAACTAATTGAAGAAAATTAAATGTTTGAAATTGAATCTTAACCTATTGCAAGAAACAAAGTACAAGGAAAGAGACAGAAATTCAATGCTAAAGCACGCCATTTCCTAATTAATTGTCAAGAAACTATGCTTTGCAATAATGTTAGATTATCATGAACCAAATGCTACTATCTAAGCATGGAAGTAAGAAGCATAAAAGATCACTAATGTGCAAGTAAAGGGACTGAAATAGATCTATTTTTGTCTTTTTACCTTTTCATGCAAAATCAAGTATGCAAACTAATTTATTTTGGTGATGTGGCAGGTGAATTAAGGATGTTGGAGCTTGGATGGTAGGGTTAGGAGATGGTTGGATGGTGTGGGAGACCCTTGGGTGCCTTTTGGTGACTTCCTAAAGATTTTCCATCAATTTGGCCTCAAAATAGGCCATTTCAAGGAAACCTATAGGATGATCATGTAGGAATTACAGTGAACCTACAAGATACAGCCAAGAGAAAAATGTGAGGTGTTGGAGGTGTTAGAAGGCTTAGGAAAGGTTTTATATGGGTGGAATGGAGTGCGAAAATGCCTAGGATCACTCAGAACTCAAAACAAAAGTTGGGAAATGGATGGATTTGCTCAAAAATCTTGGAGAAGTTTCCTTGTGAAGTGATGAAATTGGTCAGGGTTTAGTGACCAAGAAAATCAAATCCAAAGTTGATGGGAAAAAATTTCTTATTAAATAGGATGTCTTAGGTCCTTATTCCAAGTGGAATCACTAAAAAATACATATGTTAACCCATTTAAAAAAAATAAAAAACATTACTAGTCGAAAATCTAGAAATTCGAGAACTAGTGAGCTAGTAAATCTAAAAAATGCCTAACCAAATCAAGTGCAAATGTGATGGGGTAATTTTTTTATGAACTATAATTTTGTTTTGACCTAATGCAAGTGGAATTGAGTCAATTTAAGCTCGTTATCATGCTCTAAAAAATATAAAAAATTTACTGTTCTTTGCTAAAAAGGAGGTCCAACAATCTAGATTTGGGAATAAGAAGAATAATCCAAGAAACTCAATGATTATTATGAACTTATAAAGATTTTCCAAGGATTAAAAAATTCTTGTGATCCTTTAAAAGAACTTACATCAACCATTTAACTCAATCCTACAACAAGAAATCATTAATTCTAAATGCAGAAATAGAAAGAAATAAAAACAAGAGATGCATGTGAATAAGCAATGAAAAGAAGGAACGAAAATGATACAAAAGGGATCTGAGGCTCCTGCGATGGCCAAGCCCAAGGAAACTCAGAGACCTATGGAGGAGAACAAGATTTATACTGAACATGACACCAATCTTCATTATTTTCATCAATAGAATTACATCCCTGCAAGAAAATACAACGGAGTTGCAAGAATACAAGCTCTCTCCACAATAACATTAATGTAAATCTCCCCCTAGAGGAAAATTCGACTTGGTGCTTATACAAAATGATTAGAAATCATTTCCCATGAATAGAGGAAGATTTCCTCACCAAAATCCCTTGATTAGTGGATCTAGTCCCCAATACTAGGAATTTGCATTAAATGGCAGGGAACACATCCCTAGATTGTCTCAATCATTCCCTAGAGGAAAATTCGAATTGGTACTTATACAAAATGATTAAGAATCATTTCCCATCGATGGAGGAAGTTTTCCCCACCGAAATCCCTTTATTAGTGGATCTTTTCCCTTGATTGGTGGATCTGCTCCCTTGATTAGTGGAGCGCATTCCTAGATTTTCACAATCATTGGAGTTCCACAATTTATGCAATAGTTCCATAATATCTTGTTGACTTATTATTTATTATTGATCCTCCAGTAGTAGGGAACAAGCCCGAAATTATCACCTCCTCCAACTCTTCATAATCTACCCAATATTCTCATAATATTCCACAAAAATAAATAATATTAGGCACAGATATTAAATTATTCATAAACCTTCCTAATGAATATATTAAGGTTAAAAATAAATTATCTAATGCAAAAAGAGAGGTTTAATGTGCTGAGGGATGGTCATAGGCCTTAATTTATGTTTTAATTTAGAGGCATGGGCCTTAATTTATGTCTAATTTAGAGGCCCATCAAAATGTCTCCCTAGGCTCAATTCTAAGTAAAATTTAACAAAAAATGGATTAAATTAAAGATTAGGAGTAGACAACTAAATCAAAAGTGACAACACAACAACTTATGTCCTAGATATCCTAGGTTCCACATATTGGGAAAGAATGTGGTTTATGTCAAACTTTTGTCAAAGTCATTAAGAGTGCATGTAAAATGGACCCTTTTTACCTCATTTAGCCCTTTTTTTACCATGTGCATGAAGGTAATAATGTATTTATTTACTAAGGTCTCATGTTCACACTCACCCATGTTTTTTTTATGATTTAATTACTTATTTTTATTCATTTCTATGGTCACCAATGACTATTTGAGAACAAGTTACTATAGTGAACAAGAATATATTTTAGAAACCTTTGATGTGAAGTGACATCCACTAGACTTTAGATGCATTTATCTTGATATCAATGTTAATTATTGGAATCTCAATGACAAATTTAAATCATGGGACTAGATTCCTCTTTTCGAGAGGACCAATTTTGACTATTGAAGCACTCAATTTGGACAAAGGAAAGTGTATTTTTGAGTTGAAGCCCACTTGTGCATAGAAGGATAGATCGACCCAAAAGAGAAATTGCACACCCATGGATGACTATAAATAAAAGTAAAGTGACCCTCATTTGGACATCATCATGATCCTTCTTCTTTCTTTGTTTTGGTTCGCACAGGTCTATGGTGGTTCCTGCAAGTTCGCTCAAATAGGTCTAAAATTATAGGTTCCAAAGCTCACATGTGTGTTTATGGTTTTGGTTTCCAACCATAAGCTTGACACAGGAAAATTTTGGTTAAAACTGCATGCACACAAGATCATGTATTTAGTTGGAGGGGTTCAACCTCACACACATACACTCTTTACATGCAGTTGGAAACTAGGGCTTTAATTTTATAGTTGACTACATATTTTGGCAGTTGACTGTAGATATTGACAATTGACCACAAGCTTTTGAATCAGGGTTTTAATTATGAGCATTGTTGGGTTCATTTCTTGGATGTTGATTAGTTTATTTTTCTGGATAGTTTTGTGGTTAAAGATATGGATCATTCTACTCTATCTTTATTTAACATTTTATGACAATCTAATAAGAAGAAGAATTTGAAAGGTTTTCCCCATAGTTGGTTTTTCCTAGGTCTTTGACCAATCTTGGTGTCTCTACATGTGAATTATGTTATTCTATTGTTCCTTTATGTTCTGCTACATTGATGATGGCATTTTAATTTCTATATAGTTGGATATGTTGTTGAATAATGTTATGACGTTGTGGGGTGAAATAGACGTGTAAATGATGAAGTGCAATTATCTAAATCAAAGAATAATATAGAACTAGGAAAAATTAACATGGTATCCAATTTGGGCTGAATAAAATTCATTGAGACACCCATGAGGAGACACCATTTATTGAAGCAAGAGAATATGAAGGATACCTAAAAGAATGCTAGGGTTTGAAGGAAACCCTAGGAAATCTGGTTATTAGGGTTTGATGGATGACATGAATTTAGGGTTTGGAAGAAACCCTGGGATAAGATGATGGCTTGAGTTTTGCAATTTTGAAACATGATAAGTGTGAATATGTTCTAGTGTTGTGTCATTTTTTATGGCATTGGTTGTTGATGAAGTTGATGAAATACTGAAGGCAACATTGTTATGGTCAATACTAACTCTTGAACTCTGGTTCAAGAGGGAAATGATCACCTCTCATTAAAGATAAGAACCTTTTAGACTTATCTTATTTCTTTATGACACTATCCTTGTTGATTTTATAATTGCTTCCTGCATGAATATTTGAGTATATGTATACTTCTAACCTCTAGATGAGATGTTAAAAGAATATCCTTCTTGTGGATCGTTTTAGGTGTAGGAAAGGAAGCTAGTGGAAAGTTGACAAAGTGCTACAACTACAAATGACAAAAAAGTGTTACTAGTTGCAAAGGTATATGAATACTACAAGGTATGTAATATTCAATGTTGAATGGCTAGGTAAGCCTTGAAGTATGACAAAAATATCACCTTCATGCATACATATGAAAGTAAGTTTGATTTATGGTACATATGATATAATAATGCACTTGATACTCATCAAGTTTTTACATTATATACATGATGGACTTCCTAATCTCATAAAGAAGTATATCACATTGATTTTGATATGTGGTAGCCTACTATTGTTAATGCTTGTGATAAGCACAATGAAAGTGCGACAATAAGATTGATACTCTTGGTAAGGTTTTGTTAACGGTAAAATTTGATGCCCTAACTTGATATTGTGATTATGATACTTAAAGTATGAATATACACTTATATGACACGAACCCTTGATGAATGTTTGATGAGATGATGATGACTTGTTATATATGTATGAGAACTTAATATGGTTTTTGATCTAATAGTTTTGTTGTAGCATGACAATATTATGATAGATAGCTTGATAATTATGATTGAAGAGGTTTCTCATTCAATGGGAGAAACACTTCATGAGATTTTAAAACCTAGTATTATTTTAAAGGAAGACCCTTGATTGTTGAAGGAAGGATTTTAGACATGAATAATCATTTGATGTTGTTTAATAAGTTTTAGTAAGTTCCGATTTGAGCAGAGAAACTTTCTCCTAGTCCAAGCCATAACCATTGGGAGAAAAGCTTAAGAGTGCAGTTATAGGCTTCCCAACTACACATAAAAAGGCTTATGGGTGTGGTTTTGCTTGTATGCCACAAAAACTGAAGTCTTATGCACGAGATCAAGAACACACTAGGAGTATGATAGACCTAAATACATGGAGCATATGATGGAAGAGTTTTATGAGTAGGGAAGTTTCTAAGAAATCACTGTATGGTTTGTAACAAGCTCCTCGAGCCTCGATAGATATTTGTTGAAGCCTAGAAGTAGTATTGATCCAAACCTCTAAGTTGGTCCAAGGTATGCCTTTGATTTTGGCTTTATATGTTGATGATATATTCTTTATAGGTAGTGAGCCTTTGATGATCAAGTGTAAGAGGGATTTTGCCACTAAGTTTGAGATACAAGATCTTATAGAGATATGAGTCTGCATGAATACACTAATGATTGGGATGGAAAAAGAAAGAGCACATCTAGGGACCTACAATGATATCATGAATGAGCAAGAAATATAAACTTGTATATTTAAGCACAACTAAGGTTGATTACATTGTTGCTAACATGGCTAGGTAAGGGGAAGTTTGGTTAAGGAAGCTCTTTGGAGAGCTATTTGAGAAGGTTCTGGATATGACAATGATATATTACGATAACAAGAGTGGAATTAGATTAGAAGAGAGAGACATATTTGATGAGACCTAGTATTGCAAAAAGGATGCTACAACTCCTAGGGCAACCAAATTTACTTTTTCAGCCCGGGGTTTGTACAAACTTGGAGGTGATGGTGCTATATGCACAGCAGATGCAACGATCTACTCTTGTCACTTCTCAACTGGGGCGATAGAACACTAGGGTTTTTCAAACCAATCTTCTATTGAATAGAAGGAGGTTGACTACTGACAGTGAATGTAAAACTATCTTTAATGCATAAAGTAAATGCTTGCCTATGTTAAGTAAATGAAAGTGTTGAATAGAAAGTGCTATGAAATAACATGAAATCACCAAGCTAGGAATTAACACATATGACTTGCAGAAAAGACCTAACTTAAACTTGCATTACATCATCTAGTTGTGTGGACTAAGTAAGCATCGAAATGATCCGAACATTTTTAAGACTAATGTATGCATGCACAAGTTAAATATTATAGAAAAGAGTCTTTTGGTTTTCAATTTAGAAATGTAAATGCTAATCTAAACTATTTGATATTTTGTAGGGAAGGAAGGTATGGGAAAACAGGTAAAAAAATGGCATTGAGGGGTATGGAGATCAATTTGAAGGCCTACCATAGTCTTTGATCATTATTTCTGCCCAAAATGGTCTAAAACAGGTAGTTACAGCATTTCATGTACTTGCTATAGGGTTTCCTATAGTTACTACAGGATGTCCTAGTTTACTACAGGAAACTTAGCTTAAAGTTGTAGGAAGGTAGGTAATGAGCCTCGGTATTGCAAAAATAATGATGCAACTCCCAAGGCTACCAACTTTAATTATCAACCCGGGGTTCATACAAACTTAAGAGGTATCAACACTATATGTGCAACATATAGTCTTAGAAAGTTATAGTCCCCAGTTGTTCTAGTGTCTTTATATGAAATTGAAGCCATTGATCTTTGAGGTACAAGGTATATTATTTTGGTGGCATCCTACACTAGAGTGCGTCCATGGAGAGGCTTTCCATGGTGTCCAATTGGCTCTCTTTTTCCTGTAACTACCTCCTTAGCCCTGCGCTTTCTGCCCCTAGTTGAGATCTAATAATTTGTTCCTTGTCTCTTATCCTACTCAAATCTCTGCCCATCTCTAGTAGATTCTTTTCCATATGTCCCGCATCTTCTACCTTCTTTGATTTGGAAATATTCATCCATTGATGTGTCCTTCCTCTCTCCTTCTCAATCTCAAAGAAGATGGGGATGGAAAATTTATGTGGTATTACTCTGCCTCCCTTAATGAATCTATAATAAGAGATCAGATTAGGTTGTGGGCTAGGTCCATGCAGCTCTTGGGACTCTCCCTTAGATTTCTTTGGAGAAGTTTCCCCCTCCTGCACTTATCTTTATGCTTCCTTACCTTCCCTCTATCCTTGTTGTCCTTCCTGTTTCTTGTTCTGTGTTTCTTGTAGTGCTAACAAAGTTTCCTGTAGGACTGGCTAAGTATCCTGTAGAAGGATTTTTCCTTTCTGAAATGGGGTCAAAGGTGCCTTGTCTTGATTTTTTATTCTAACTTGGTGACAGGCCTCCTAACATAGGTGATGGGAGACTTTGGGTAAGCTTGTTTTGATGTGCCCTCTTTATCTTTTATTCCTAGGGAAACTAGTTTTGTTTGCTCCTTTAGTCCTCAATTATTATTGGAGTCCTGGTGGGTGTTTGTGGTTTCCCTTGTCTGATCCTAATGATTCTTCTTGTTTTTAAATAGAGGGGAGTATGTCTCTATATTTTCCCTTTTGACTTGATAGGTGTGCTTAGGGAATTCAAGGCAGAAGTTGCTTCTCTCTCAGTGGATTTAGGAGACAACCTTGCAGATTCCTCCCTTTCATTGGTGTGTTACTCAGGGCTTGCTTCTTCCTTCTATTCTTTCTCTTCAATTTTCTCCTATTCTCATCCTTCTTTTGCTTCTTATTCCTCTATTTTCTCTGTTTCTAACTCATCCCCTAGTTATTCTTCTTCCTCTTCGAACTCTTATTCATCTTCTTCTGCCTCGTTTTTAGGTTCTTCTTCATCACCTTCTTTCTCCTCTTCACCACTAGAGGTATTGTCCCTATCATATTCAAGGGCTTATATTTCAATCATAGCCTCTCTATCCATGTCTCTAAATGTGGACCATTGATTGGGAATTCTTATCTAGGTCAAGGCATCCTCTAGCATTAGTTTAATAAGTTCATAGTCTGCCAATTGTTGATGTTTTCCATCTTGGACCTTTAGGCTCATGTCTATTATTGATTTCAGCAAGAAGTAGGGTACACTGAGACTTCTATCAATGGCTATCTCCTCTCCAAATCTCAACTCATGGAGGAGTCTAAATTGATAGCCATAGATTATACCGAGCCTCCATTCACAAGAGATATATTTGAGAATATGATTTCTCACCTCATTCCAAGGGTAGGGAAGTTTTTCCATTCTTATCCCATTTTTGTCCTCAATTGGCTCTTCATCCCTTAAAGAGAATTTTTTGTTTGCAAAATTTCTTGCAGCCTTATCCTCCTTTCTCCATGGCATCCCTTGAGGAAGTGTAGTGATTCTGCTAATTTCAGGAGTAATTATGACTGAGAGTCCTCTTACCATAGTAGTTGCACTGATTCTGGCCTGAGGGTTAAGTGCCATGGAAAATTCTTGACCTACATCATCATCACACCCTCTAAGTAGCTCAAAGGATCCCAAACAGATATGCCTTCTAAATATTTCCACCACAAGGGGATGGAGGTGTATCCTGGATGTCTCTGTGGGTTTCCTTCTATTAAACCCTCCTATCATGTCTCTTTTTTGGCTTGCTGACTATAGGGAGTTTGGTAGGATAGCCTTAGTTTTTAGGGTGGCTAAGAGTTGATAGTAGTGGTGGATGGCTGCGATTTCTCCCTATCTCCACATAACTTTTAAATTGTTCACAATTCTTTTAAAACTCCCAAGCCCACTATAATCACTTAAAAACTCATATTTGTTTTGTTCCTAGCTATCAATTCAAAGAATAGGAGATATGGGCCACCTACCTTTCACTGTGATTCTTTGGATGAGGAGAATTTCTGAGCAGTTGAACCCTATGCACCCCCCTTTTGTGTTATCTATGAATTTCCATTATTTCCTGTAGCTCCCCACATTTCCTATAGTTATGTTTCCTATAGGGTGGATGACACAAGTTTTCCTTCTCAATGGCTCTCCAAGGTGGTCCCAGTCCTCTCTGATCTTGAAATGAACAAATGGTGCATGAGAGTTTGGAATGTTTTATTTTTATGGTCAATTCCTTGGAGCACTGTATTGGCTGGAAATGTACAATATTTCCTCCTTGGGATTGTTGGCCCACTATTATTTATCATGCAGCCTCCCCTCATAATCATCACCCACTCTCACACAACTTAACTTGACTACCTTTTCAACTCATTCTTCTTGATCTAATGTTGCTATGTGCCAAGATCACCAGGAGTTCACCTTTTGTTTCCAAGCTGAGGGTGGCCAAGTTAACTGGCCACCTCCAACTTATAAAATTGAGCTTTCTCATATTCCTACACTTTTATGATATCGTACTTAGTGAAGAATTCGGATGAGGTGCCATACATGTGCCTTCCTTTCCTTGGTTGATGCATGCTAGAGGGTGACTCTTCTATGCTTATTTTTGTTAAGGTAAGTGCTTTTCCTTGGTCACTTTTCTGTATATTTCTTCCTGTTGATGTGGTTGTCCTCTTTTTTGTTGTGTGTAGGTGCTTGATCTTATTGCTAAGATCTGGATAGGAGTCATAGTGTCTACAAGGGTGCAGTATCCCTTTGCTTGCATGGGTGTTGAAGGAGAATGCATGGAGAACTGCTGTTGTGAGAGCACAGGCTCCTACAAGGTTTCCTGTAGTTACTACAAAAAATCCTGTAGCTGGCTTTTTCATCATTTTTTCTTTTTCTTTTTCACTTGGAGGAGGAATGGGTGGTAGGAGTGGAAAGATGGAAATGGAGGAGATGGAGTGGTAGGTGAGTCAGGTCAATGATGACATGGACCTTGGACTCATTTTTCTATTTATTTTTTTATTTTTTTCTAAGTGGTTTTTGATGTACACAAGGGGTGGTATGGTCATGAGCTAGTGTTGGGTGAGAGGTGGTGAGGTGTATGGTCCCATCTTTCAACATAGAACATGCTTGCATCATCATTTCCCAATCATAATTTCATCCCTGTAGTGTTTTAGGACATCCTGTAGTACTACAAGAAACTCCTGTAGTAACTAAAGGAGACCCTGTAGAAGTTAGAAAACTACATAAAAACTAGTTCTTGATGCCTAGAAGTGAGAATGGATGATGGAGACATAGAAGGGATGGGTGATATGAAGTGAATGGAGGAAGAATGGGGTGATTCTTGGCTTGTTTTCCTATGAAATCTGATTCCTTTGTTTCCTTTAAAAACCTACAAAAATCACAGAATTTTATTAGTGGGTAGGTTGGAGGTCCCTGCCATGTCATTTGTTTTTTTTCTTTTTGTTTTCTTCCTTCTTTTTTAAATACAAATAGGTCATGTCAAGGGAGGTTTTCATCCTGTCTGCCTACCCTAGGTGCCTCAAGGGAGGTTTTCACCCAGGGCTCTTTTTAGTTTCCTTTTTTCACTCTTGGGCTGCCTCAAGGAGGTTTTCAACCCAAAAGTTGGCCTCAGTTGCCTCATAGAGGTTTTCACCTAGGTACCTTATTGCTTTTTCCTATTTTCCTATTTTTCATTTTTTCAAAAAAAAAAAAATAGTCTTTAAGAATTTGGTGAACTAGAAGTTGAGACACTTCCAAGCACATTCACTTCCTTACTAATGGTACTGATGAACTCTTCCCTTGACAGAGATCTTTTATATGCTTTCAATTTGTATCCATTGACAAGCAAAGGGATACCTTCTTCATCAATGGTCCCTATTTGCACAACCCCATTGTCATGGAACTTTTCTATCAGATATGGGCCTAGCCACCTGGTCATCAATTTTCCTTTGAAATCCTTGAACCTGGATTCATATAGCAGAGTCCAATCACCTTCTTGAAAAACTTTCTCTTTGATGTTTTTGTCATGCCAAACCTTTCTTTGTACTTGAGTAACTTCTATGTGTAGGAAGGCCTGCATCCCGAATACATCTAACCCATTGAACTTGAGAAACCTCTCTTTTTGTCCCTTTGTAACATCCAAATCCAATTTTTCTTCCGTTCTAAAAGTTTTGTACTCAAACTCAATGGAGAGAAGATCCTTTTTCTCATAGACCAAATCATAAGGGGTGAAGCCAGTGGTTGTCTTCCAGGTTGTATTATAGGCTCAAGTGGCCTCCACTAGTCTGTCAACCCAATATTTTCTATTTCTTCTCACAACCTTGGTGAGAATGCCTTCCAATGCTCTGTTCATAACCTATGCTTGTCCATTGGCTTGGGGATGATAAGAAGTTGACTTCATGTGCTTGATCTTATGCTGCCTCAATATATTTTCAATTAGATGTGATGTGAACTGAGCTCCTTGATCATTGACTAGCTCTCTAGGGTACCCAAACTTGTAAAATACATTCTCCCTTAAGAACTCAACCACTTTATCTTCTGTTGCTACCTTGACAACCTTGGTTTAGGCCCACTTTATCAAATAATCAATGCACACAATTATATATTTTTTTTTCTCTAATGGTAGATCAATCAGCCCAATGAAATCCATGCCCCACTTGTCAAATGGCTCAAGAGTCACTTGAAGTTACAAAGGAATTTCATTCTTGGGAGTAGGTTTCCCATTCTTTTGCACTGGTCACATCAACTGGTGTATCTTCTTGCATCTCAATGGAGAGTGGGCCAGTTGTAGCCATCTTGCAGTACCTTGAAGGTTGTCTTCTTAGCTGCAAAGTGACCTCCATAAGGCCCATCATGGCAGGCTAGAAGGATGTCAAATACTTCCTCCTCCATGACACATCTCCTCAATTTTATCTAGGCCTAGCTTGAAAATATTGCCCCAAATCCATGTGAATGGGGCACTCTTTCTTATAATTCTGCTCTTGTTCTTGGAGTATAGATTTGGAGGGAACTATTCAACCACTAAGTAGTTGGCTATGTCAATAAACCATGGAGAGAGAAATGAAATAGAAAATAAATTCTCATCTGGAAGTTGATCATCAACCATTCCTTCCTCACATGCAGGCAAAGCAAGTCTAGACAAAAAAATATGCAACTACATTTTCTCTACCAGGCTTATCAATGATAGTTAGATCAAACTATTGTAATAAAAGCAACCATTTAATAATTCTAGCATTCACATCAAGATTTTTCAACAAATATTTAATAGCAGCATGGTCAGTATGTACAAGGTATGGTAACCAATCATCTAATGTCTAAAGTTATTCAAGGAATGGAGAATGACTAGGATCTATTTTTCAGTCACAGTATAATTCAATTCAGCCTTGGACAGATTTTTGCTGATGAAATAAATGGCATAAGGAAACTTGTCAACTATCTGGCCTACAATTGTTCCTATAGCTTTGTCATAGGCATCAGCATGGATGTGGAAGAGCCCAATTCAGGCATTGGAGTATAGGTGCAGTAGTCAACTTGTCCTTTAATGTTTCTAGGGCCTCTTGGCATCTTTCTGACCAGAAAAATTCAGAGTCCTTGGCCAATAGTCCAAACAAAGGTGAGGCTACTTTTGTTGAAGTCCTTTATGAATCTCCTATAGCATCTAGCTAAGCCCAAGAAACTTCTGACACCCCTCCGCTTCCGAGGAGTAGGGACCCTCTTTATGATATCAATTTTATTCAGGTCTACTTCTAGTCTTACTTGGGATATTAAGTGACCTAGAACAGTCCATGTATTCATCAAGAACTCACACTTCTTAGGAATAAGGGATAGGTTCAATTCAATGCATTTATTTAATACTTTCCCCAAGTTAAAGAGAGCCTCTAGGAAATCACACCCATAGGGAGTGAAATCATCCATATAGATTTCTACAGAGTCATGGACTAGCTCTACAAAGATGCTCAAGACTTCCCTCTGAAATGTGATAGGGGCATTACATAATCTAAAAGGAAGGACCCTATAAGCAAAGGTACCCCAAGGATAAGTGAAGGTGGTTTTATCTTGGTCCTATGGGTTGATCTGGATCTAATTGTAACCATTGAATCCATCCAGGAAAGAGAAGAACTTATTTCCTGCAGGACCATCCAAGACTTGATCAATGAAAGGTATAGGGAAATGGTCTTTTTTGGTGGCTTTGTTTAACTCTCTATAGTCCACAAAGATCCTCCATTTTTCATTCTTTACTATGACTAGAACCAGAGAAGATACCAACTCACTATTTGAGATGGGGTAAATGAACCTTGCATCTAACAACTTCTGCAGTTCTTCTTTGACTATGTCTTTGAGGGTTGGGTTCATTCTCCTCCAAGGTTGGCGGTCTGGCTTGAAGCATTCCTTGACGTAAATGTGGTGAGTGCACACCGAAGGTTTCACTCCCTTCATTTCCTTATAACTCTAGGCAAAGGCATCTATATGCTCTCTTAACATGTCACATAACTCCTTTTCCTGATGTGTAGAGAGAGAGGGGTTGATTTTCAATGTTCTATCTGGACCAAATTATATCATCTTGACATGAATAGAACTTGAGTTAGCTAGGTACAAATCATTCCAAGGGTTATCTTTAGCTTTCTTTACTAACTCATCAAGAAACATGGTGGTGGGGGGCTTATTCTAGGGGATTTGATCAATCAGGTCATCTTCATCAGGTTTTCCCCCTCATATAGTAGTATCTAGGGTACAGATTGGGTAAGATGTGATAGAGTATACTTCATCTTCCTCCTCCTCTTCCAACCATAAAGGTAAGTCATGCTCTAGAGATGGTTCAGCATGAATATCCAAGACCAATTGTTTGGACAAATGACCATTTTTAATGGTCATATTCCCAGCCCTGCAACTTATGTAAGCATCAACAGTGGCTAGCCATGGCCTTCCAAGGATGAGAGAACAACCACTGAACTTGGTCTTAAGTTGGAGAACTAATACATCAGCATGGTATTCCCAAGAATCAATGGAGACCATCACATCCTCAACAATTCCTTAGGAGATACTGTAGATCTATTTGCAAGCTGCAAGATTGTTGTGGTATTCCTTAATGATCCTTGGAGATTTAGTTTAAGCATAGTCTCCTTAGTCATAATATTGATGGCAGCCCCAAGATAAATCAAGGTATGGGGGAGAATGATACCATCGATGTGCACATCTACCACATGACTTCTAGGGTCTAGATACTTCAGGAAAATCACTCTCCCCAACATTAAGTCATACAGTTGTCTAATGACATTAATGGTAGAGGTGTCTTTCTTTCTCCTCCAAGGATTTTTGGAGCATTTCTCCTTGATTAACTTGTTATAGATGGGGACATCCTTGATATCTTGGAGGAGTGGGATTCTAACACACAAGTTTTTCAATTCACCTAGAAGTTCAATCTCTTATGGGGTGTGTTAGTTAGGATGGATTAATCTCTCAGGAAAAGGAGGTGGATTGACTTGAGGAACAGTCTCTTCATTTTCCTCTTCCAGCTCCTTAAGTGGAGATGGAGGTTGATTTTCTTGAAGCACTCTTCTAGAACTGAGGTTGATTTCTTGAATTTCCACAGCATAGGCAGGGTAAGATGTCTCTCCACTATAGACCTATTGTGCCTTCTGTTGTTCGGGTTCAGATTTGGCTGATCAGGCATCTGAAGTTTCTTAGGTGGAGCAAGGTGAAGAAGTTGTGGTTAAGATCAAGGTGGAGGCAGTAAGGCTATAGATTGGTTGTATGGGGGCCTCCACCCATGTGATGGTGTATTCCAATGAGGTTGTGGGGGAGCGTATGGATGAAATGATTGATTGGCTGATTGAGAATAGTATTAATGTGCAAAAGACTAGGGAGAATGTGTGGACCATGAAGGATGAACAGAGGAACATCAAGGGGGAATGGATGCATTCTAGTTAGGGTTGTAATATAAATAGGGCACCCCTTACATGCCCTACCGGTATGGTCAAGGTCCTTGAGGCTTCCTTTCGTTGATATAGCAAAGTTGTTCAGTCACACCTTTAGTTCCTTGATACAAAAATTTCAATTCAGGTAGAGAAGGGCACTTGTTGGTGGAGTGGTTATCCTCATGGACTGAGTAGATCTCTATAAGATTCAATGGACATTCATTTCTAGGGTGCCTCCTAGTGTATCTAGGGAAAAAGAGAGCTAAATCTCTTTCTGCTTCCTCCTCCTTCCTCTTGATCTACATGGTGTCCATTTGCACAGCAAGGGTATGCATCATTTCACTCTTAAAGTATTCCAGCATGTTCCCAGTTTCACTTTTGATGGATGTGTTGGAGGAGGATGAACTGGCCAAAGCTTGACTAGCCCTACCCTTCTTTCTGGCTACCATAGAATGATTTTTGAAAACTGTCTTGATATCATCATAAGATAACTGGTAGATGTCCCCTCCTGACAACATGTTTAGGGTTTCTAGGAGATCTTCCCTAATCCATTTAAGAAGGACTAGCTTGAGTGATTTAGGATCAAGGGTACATCTGGCCCTTTTGTATCTATGTTGGAACCTTTCCTCATAATCTGCCAAAGATTCATAATGTCTGAAGGTCATTCTAAAGATTTCCTCTTTGGTATATTTGGGCCTATAATAATCCCTATACTTGTTGTTGAAGGTTTGTGGCATTTGAGCCCAGGTAGTGATGTTGTCCCCAAGTAAACCCATGAACTAGTGCAAAGTTGCATCCTTAAGGGTGGATGGGATAAACTTCAACTTATGGTCGTCAAAGGTATAATCATAAGTTTTTAAGATCACAGCAAAATCAAACAAAAAGGTATCAGGGTCCTCTGAGGTTAAGCCATGGAAGTGAGGAAGGGAAGAGGAGCTTATGTTTTTCATCCTAGCATCTCCATTAGTTTCTCTAATGGGAAAAGCACCCTCAATTATATTTTCAGCTCCATTTCTATTTTCAATCCCATTTCTATTTTCAGCCATGGTATAGGTTGGTGGAATGGCTTCTTCTTCTTCTTCCCCAATAGGCTCTTCAAAGATCTCAGGTTGTTTGTATAATGGGTCCTCTGGATCACAACCACTGAAGAAGAGGGAAGGTTGGTTGTTTGATGGTGTGGAGTTATTTGGAAACACCTTGCCTAAGTTGTCTCTACTCCTACAAGGTATGAAAGAATTTTTTTTTTTTTTTCTTTTAGGGTTTTTTTAGAACTACTTGCAGAATGGAAAGAAAAAAGAAATTGCAACTATTTGTTGAATCAAACTACTTACAAAATGGAAAGAAATCAGAAATTGCAACTATTTGAATGAAAAAAACAGGAAAGCAACAATTTCATCTATTTACTGAATTTCAAATGGAAAGGAAAGCAGAAATCACATCTACCTAGACACCTCCCCAGCAACAGTGCCAAAAAGTGATGAGCCCCAGTATTGTAGCAAGGATGCTACAACTCCTAGGGTGACCAACTTTACATTATCAACCCAGGGTTTGTACAAACTTGAAGGTGATAGTGCTATATGCACAGCAAATGCAACAGTCTACTCTTGTCACTTCGCAACTGGGGCGATAAACCTCTAGGGTTTTTCAAACCAATCTTCTATTGACTAGAAGGAGGCTGGCTACTGACAGTGAATGCAAAAATATCTTTAATGTGGAAATTAAATGCTTTCCTATGTTAAGGAAATGAAAGTGTTGAATAGAAAGTGCTATGAAATGGCATGAAACCACCTAGCTAGGAATTAACACACATAACTTGTAGAAGAGACCTAATTTAACCTTGAATTCTATCATCTAGTTGTCTGGACTAACTAAGCATAGAAATGATCCTAAAACTTCTAAGACTAATGTATGCATGCACAAGCTAAATATTACAAAAAGGAGTCTTTTTATTTTCAATTTAGAAATGTAAATGTTAAGCTAAACAAGTTTATCTTTTGCATGGAAGGAAGGTATGCGAAAACAGGTCAAAAATGGCATTGAGGGGTATGGAGATCAAGTTGAAGGCCTACCCTAGGCTTTGATCATTATTTCTGACTAAAACGGTCTAAAATACACTGTTATAGGGTTTCCTATAGTTGTTATAGGGTTTCCTATAGTTACTATAGGATGTCCTGCTTTACTATAGGAAACTTAGTTGAAAGTTGTAGGAACTTAGGTGATGAGCCTTGATATTGCAACAAGAATGATGCAACTCCCAAGGCTACCAACTTTAATTATCAATCTAGGATTTGTAAAAACTTAAGAGGTATCGGTACTATATGTGCATAATACAATGTTTTCTTCCTTCGATGTCATGATGTAATGGAGTGAATGTAATAAAATCAGATCCTAAACTAATTGCAAAAAAAGAAATGCTCGAAATGGAAACCTTAACCTATTGCAAGAAAGAAAATACAAGGAAAGAAACCTATTATAATTGCATAAATTAAAGATCATGAACTAAATGTAAAACATTACATTACAAATAATTTAGATCCAATATTAACAGAGTTCATTGGATGTGGAAATCAATAAAGTCATCATTGTATTATCCATTTCATAAATCTATCCATTAGCCCAAATCACTGAAATGTTTTGCATGGGTAAAGAGGTAAGTCCTAAGTGGTATTTAGTCTTCTCTAATCATTTATTTAGAGCCTAGGGGTCTTGATTTAACCCTATGGTACAATAACCCAGCTTCTTGAGTGAGTCTAGGCAAGTATATGCATGTTGGAAGGCTACTGCAGTGTTTCCTTTAGTAAAACAATAGATTTGCTATAGGGAGATATAATTCACTGAATGACAAACCAAATCAAATCAAAATTGGATGGGTTTTTTTTTTATTTGATAGGATGTCTCAGGTCTCCATTCCAAGTGGAATCACTCAAAAATACCTCTATTAACACATGCTAAAAAATGCTAGAAAATTACTAGTCTAAAATCTGGAAATTCGAGAACTAGTGAGCTAGAAACTCTATCAAATGCCTAACCTAATCAAGTGAAAATGAAATGGGGTAATTTTTTTTATTAACCAAAATTTTTTTGTGATATAATACAAGTGGAATAAACTTGATTGAGGCTCGTTAGAATGCTCTAAAAAATAGCATAAATTTACAGTTATTTTCCACAAGGGACTTCCAAAAATCTAGATTTGGGAATACGCAAACTAATCAAAGTAACTCAATTATTACTATGACCTTGAAAAGTTTTTCCAAGGATGAAATTAATCTTGTGATAGTGAAAAATAACTTATTTCAACCATTTAAGCCAATCCTACAATAAGAAATCATCAATACTAAATGCAAAAATAGAAAAAAAACAAGAACAAGAGATGCATGTCAATAAGAAGTGAAACGAAGAAAAGTAAATGATACAAAAGGGATTTGAGACTCCTGGGATGGAAAAACCTAAGGAAAATCAGATTCCTATGAAGGAGACAAATATTTAGAAGCTGAACATGTCACCAATCTCCAATATTTCCATCAATACAATTACATCCCTGCAGAAAATGAAAGTGGAGTTGCAAAAATATGAGTTCTCTCCCAAAAAAGACTAATAAAAATCAACCCCTAGAGGAAATGTAGACTTGGTATTTATAAAAAATGATTAGGAATCATTCCCCATGAATTCAGGAAGCTTTTCCCAACAAAATCCCTTGATTAGTGGATCGTGTTCCCAATACTAGGAATCTGCATTAAATGGTAGTGAACACATTCCTAGATTTTCTCAATCATTGGAGCTCCACAATCTATGCCATAATTCTAGAATATATTGTTGATTTATTATTTAATATTGATCCTCCTGTTGTAGGGATCAAGTCCCTAGATTATCTCCTTCTCCAAATATCCATAATCTGCCCAATATTCTAACAATATTCCACAAAAATAAATAATATTAGGCACAAATATGAAATTATCCATAAACCTTCCTAATGAACATATTAAAGTTAAAAATACATTATCTAATGCAAAAAGAGAGGTTTAAGGTGTTGAAGGATGGTCAGATGGGCCTTAATTTATGTTTAATTTATAGGCATGGGCCTTAGGCCTTAGTTTATGTCTAATTTAGAGGCTCATCATACCCCCTTACTGAAAGTCTTGTTCCTCCTCTGAGCAGCTTAGTGACCTCATTGTGCCTCATTCGTGACCTTGGCGGCCTTTCTCTTGTGCATTCTTTAGTCCTTTCTCTTAAGAATCTTGGTTATATGTTCTGCAAGGATAAGCAAAAAAATGTAGTTGTTCTTTTCATGATTATTTAACAGTCTTTCAAGCAAAAAAACATAACTTCCCTCTTTGCAAGTGAACTTTGTTGGCTTGTAGATCCATTTCATTTATATCCTCTCCCTTGAAACCTTCATTCCATTTTCACTGATTTTTCAAAAAATATTTGTACATAGAAAAATCACAGTGTTTCTTGAGACCATTAGCCTACCTTCTTCCCCTTATTCAAGATGGATTCTTAGCTATTTTTCAGTTTGGCAAGGTCTTCCACATCCTTTTCCAACCTTTTGCTACCTTCTTCCACCATTTGGACACTTCTGAAACCTTCAAAACACCTTTATATGAGAAATAGGACATTTTGTAGTAAATATGTGTTTCCTGTAGTAAACTACAAGAAATCCTATAGTGGTTCCTGTAGTACTACAGGAAACCCTGTAGCAGTTCCTATAGTACTAAAAGAAACCTTGTTTAAACATGTTTTGAGCAGAAATGATAGTTTGAGCCTAGGGTAGGCCCTCAACTTGACATCCATGCCTTTCTGCCATTTCTATAACATCTTTTAGGCCTTGGACAAAATCTAGAAAGAGATTAGAGACCTCTTTGAAAGCCTCTTTTCATCATTGCAGTTTTGAGTTCTATTTTGATGTTGAATGCCTTCTTGACTTTTGTTGCCTTCTTCTTCTATTTTCTGGCCTAGATGATTGCCTAACGGACTTGTAGTTCTCTATTTTGATTATGTCTCTCTTACACACTACCATTTTTGTTTTTAGCATAATTTTTCCCTTTCTTCCTTCTTGTAGCAGCATCCTACCTTCCTATAATAGTCATTCCTCCTCTTTCAGGATCTTCTCACTACATGGGACTGATGAGAAATGATGTAGAGGGTTTGGAGGATGATGTTAGGGCTCAGATGGAGTAGTGTAGGTTTGTTAAAATGGAGAGTATGTGCTCTATGTGTTTTTTCAATAAATTTTTAGGGTGAGATAGAGTGTAGGGTTTGTTCTTGAAAAATAGTAATTTTTTTCTTATGAAGTGGGATGGATGAATGATGGATAGATAGTGGATATGAAGTGGATGGAGGGCTTGAAGTGTTGTGGTGACTTGGTCTTGTTAGCTCTACTACAAACTTTAGTGTTTGGAAGACCAAATACTAGCTTTGTCGTGTGTTTACACTCAGAAGGCAGATCGCAACAGTCTTTTCCTCCCTCCTCCTTCATTTCCCTTGCACTCCCCTAGCCCTGCTATCTCTGTTTTCTTCAGTTTAAAAGCTCTCCATTCCCTGTTTAGACCCTCCAAAACCCAACAAATCCCTCTTTATCCCCTTTTCCTTAAGCCCAGGACACTTAACCCATGAACCCACGCCCATACGACCCTCCGCGATCACATGACCCCGCACTTCCTCAGCCCTTTGTCATCCTTTAATCACAGTTGTTGATCGTCTTGATCCAATGGTCCCCGCCGCTAAAATCTTTTTCCCCCTCGCACTAAACACCATTTATTTCCCCGTTTTCTGATCGTTTGCTACGTGATCCAACAGCATTTGTAACTCCCGACCCCGCCAACTGCCCGCGCATTAACCTGCGGGGAAAGAAGTTTCCCCCCATCACATCTTCCACGCATCACCCGTTGATTGTGATCGTGCTCCTTTGTACGAATACCACCCACCTCCGGAAAGTAGTGCGGAAAATACCACCTGCCACCGAAACCACCTTCCCGCGCGTTAAATCCCGCACATCTTTCTTGCCCAATGACTGTCAGATCCGTCGCGTCCAAATCCAATGGCCCATGACCGCCCGCTCCCACTTCCGCTCAATTCCTCCTACAAAAAAATCTCCACCGTCGATCTGCGCGATCTGACGGCCGATCCTGCTTTGCTGACCAAATCATCCATCCACCATGTAGTATGCCACCTTTGATGGTTCTGTGCTTCCAAAGGACAAAGGTGGCCAGCTACCTGTACCCAGTGCAGCTACTGCTCAACAACTGCATTCAACAGAAAGTATGGCCAAGAAGAAAAAGACGTGCCTCGAGCAGTTACAAGAATTTATTAGTCATGGAATGTCTTCTACACTACACTCCACATGTTCGAGAAGGACAACAAGATACCAGAGAATGTCAAATTCATTCATTGAAGCAACAGATCGTAGCAGAGGCCCATTTTAAATAGTTAATGTGGTTGGTGGTCCATTATGACCCCTCCTCACATAGAATAGCATAACATTTTTGTAATCAACCTCCATATATACTGAGAAAGAAGATGTGAGGAGGGTCGATGGTTGTAGTTCTGATGTAAGGTTCAACTTCTGGAGACTGTAACTAGTATGATACTTACAACGTCTGGTCTTCATTTTCAGCTAATACAAGTTTCTTTTGCTGTTAATTGCTCACTTTCCCTTTTTGCTCTGTTCTAGGTTGTGCCTGTTATGCATTTGTTCATGTGCTCTTGATTTTTATCATTAAAGGGGTTGCCATCCCACCTCTGTGTTGAAGTCTACTATGTATCATTGAATGTGTTATGCAGGTTTCTGTTCACTTAATGCCAGAGAGTTGTCATCCTGTCTGTGCATTAGGAAATAGATTTGCAGACCTCTTTACTAGTTGTAGTCAGCCGTCACATGGTCTTGTGCATCTGCTGGTGTGGTCAGTATTCTCCATGTTCACTTAATCCTCAAACTGTGAGTGATTGGTGGTCTAAAGCCTTGTATTATGGGGGTGTTCACCCATGTCTAGAGTTAAGCATAGTAGAAGTGGTTATCTTTCTTGAATATGCATCATTCCTTCCATTCATCCATTTCCAACATTTTGTTGAGTTTGTAATGTTCCCAAGCATCTCTGAGATACAACCTAGGAGAGTTTCTTGGGGTGATAACATTAATTGGCACCGTTGCCATGGGGAGGAGATTGAAGCTCAGCTTCCCTGGGAGAACGATGCAGTTCCAAATTTTGATTATAGACAAATTCTAGACACATTTCTGGTTGTAATCATTTATTTGGTGACTCCACTGGAGGAAGACCAACCTTTGGCGACTCCACATCGCAGTCCTGGTTCAGTTTGTGAGGCGTGCTCGAAGAAATCCTCAGAAATCACCAGCTGAACCAGTGCCTGACCCTAAAAAGATCGTTAAGCAGAAGAAAATATTGCAGAAAGGAGCATCAGGATCAGGTAAGCCCCAAAAATCCCAGGTATCTATGCTAGTGAAGAAATCACCTTCAGAGATTCATAAAGCTCTTATTCATTCATTCCCCTTTCGGATCTTATTCTAAAGAAAGCATTCCATCTTGTCCATCATGTTCCTTTGTCTCTGTTATCCATTTCATTGATCCATACTTCTCAGTTTACCAGTATCCTTTCATATACCCCAGTCATGGCAGGTCAACAAGCTCTTACAAAGATAGGAAGAATCGTTGTTGCTAGGGATGGACCCTTGGCCTTGTATGTCCCTTTGAATGCCATGCCTGCAAGAGATTATCATGAATATATGCCTAAGTTTACTGGTACAGAAGGAGTAACAGCTAAAGAGCACCTCGATTCCTTTTATAGCTATGGTGATAGCCTAGATATCCATGAAGAGGATGTGTGGATGAGGGTTTTTGTCCAAAGCCTAGATGGAGAGGCTAGAAAATGGTTCAGAGAATTACCCCCTAGGTCTATAGTAGAAATTGAGGCCTTAGATGATGTGTTCCTAAAGAATTGGGGGGATAAGAAAGATCTACTCTATTATCATACAGAATTCGGGAACTTGTAGAGGGAGAGTGGTGAGCTGTTGTCTGATTTCAACATCAGATTCAACCATATGTATAGCAGAATACCAGCTGAAATAAAACCTTCCCCTACTTCTGCTATGATCACTTATGCCAATGCCTTCGATTCTCAGTTCTGCCTGCTGTTAAGAGAAAGAAGATGTGCTTCTTTGGCTGATATGCAAGATGCAGCCTTTGAAGTAGAATCAAACATTGGGGCTACAGAGAGACTCGAAGGTGATGCTGAAAGGAGAAGACAGGGAGGAGAACTCTCATCATCCTCAGATCCTAAGATCGATAAATTATCCAGGATGATAGAGTTATTAGCCACTGAAGTTTCCAGACTAGAAGCTGAGAAGTATTCTGAGGTAGCAGGAGCTCCTTGTGCCTTTTCTCTTCCAAGTCCAGATATATATAGAGGAGCAAAGGAGCAGTTGCAGATTTTTCAAAGAAACAAAGATGCAAACGAAGAAAAAAGGGTGAAGACCCTTTTTCAGAGTATAGTCATGGAGGAAGAGCGTTTTGAAGAAGAGGACGAGGTCCATGGTTTGGAAGATAAGGACAGTCCCCCTTTCTTAACAAGAGCTGCATATGAAGAAGCATTATCCAAAGGCACTGCTCGTGAGTTTGTTGTACCTGCAGAACAACAATCTTATCAGCAGAATCAACCAGCAGCAGGTCCTCCCATCCTCAAAGAAGTTGAGCCTAAAGCTAGCCCATCTTCCAATGACTATGTAGATCTGCAAATTATCCAACCTACTTTTGTCCCTTGCCCAGTGATCAATAAGGGAGAAGAAAGCTCCCCATCATCTTATGTTTCTATGTCTGCTCAAAAGAGAATACCTCATAGTTTCCCCCTAGGCACTGAGGCAAGTCATACCTTCATTCTCAAGGCTGATATTGATCACCTCAGTCTTGATATTCTGAAACCTGCTCAGGTAGCCTCCACATAGACTAAAAAGGCAGCTTGTCAGATGACAGAGGAAGAGGGTGCACAGAGACGGGACAGCTTCTTGGATGTGGACTGTTCTAAGAAAAATGAAGGAGCACATGATGTCTCTATGTCCCCTACACAAGAATACATTGGTTCACCATTCATATTAATTGTGCAGGCCACAGATGAGAGAGACAAGTACATAGCAACCGTGGTTATTCAGTAGGTGTACAAAAGCTTCCATGAAGAACATCCAAGGAGGAGATTATACAAAAAGGGGATGAATTTTGATCCATATCTACCAGATAAGGTCAAATTCCCTAAACTCTTTGAGGTAGAGGATCAAATCAAACCAATTTTGCAGATCTATGATGAACCGGTCGAGAGGAGGAGAAACAGTTTTGATGGCCCAGTAGATGGCTAGTTTTTGAAGATTTATGTTGTTTAAGGTTCTCAAGCCTTAATGATTGTAAGCATTTTCTTTTATAGGTTTTAGTGTAGACTTAATTTGACTCCATGCCCAATGGATACTAGGCAATGTTTTTAAGCTTGTTTTGTATGAAGGCATTGGTCTGCAGTTCTTGAGACCTCACAGGGAGGATCTCATCCCTAGAAGGAGCCAGTGTTAGCTCTGCTACAAACTTCAGCATTTGGAGGACCAAATACCAGCTTCGCCGTGTGTTTACGCTCAGAAGGTAGATCGCAACAGTCTTTTCCTCCCTCCTCCTTCATTTCCCTTGCACTCCCCTAGCCCCGCTATCTCTATTTTCTTCTTTAAAACCTCTCCATTCCCTGTTTAAACCCTTTGAAACCCAAAAAAGTCCTCTTTAGCCCCTTTTCCTTAAGCCTGGGGCGCTTAACCCATGAACCCACACCCATATGACCCTCTGCGACCACATGACTCCATGCTTCCTCAGCCCTTCATCGTGCTTTAATCGCAGCCATTGATTGTCTTGATCCAATGGTCCCTGCCGCCAAAGCCTTTTTCCCCTGTGCGCTAAACCCCATTTATTTCCCCGCCATCTAATCATTTGCCGCACGATCTGACAGCATTCGTGCCTCCCGACCCCGCGAACCGCCCACGCATTAACCTACAGGGAAAGCGGTTCCCCCCCATCACATCTGTCATGCACCACCCGCTAATTGTGATCGCGCTCCTTTGTATGAATACCACCCACCTCCGAAAAGTAGTGCAGGGAATATCGCCCACCACCGAAACCACCTTCCCTGTGCATTAAACCCCACACATCTTTCTTGCCCGATGACCGTCAGATCCACCGTGTCTAGATCCAATGGCCCACAACCGCCCGCTCTCGCTTTTGCCTGATTCCTCCTGCAAAACAATCTCCACCATCAATCTGCGCGATCTGACGGCCGATCCTGCTTCGCTGACCAAATCTTCCATCCACCATGCAGTATGCCACCTTTGATGGTTCTGTGCTTCCGAAGGATGAAGGTGGCCAGTTACCTGTACCCGACACAACTACTCCTCAGTGACTGCATTCAACAGAAAGTATGGCCAAGAAGAAAAGGACGTGCCTCGAGCAGTTACAAGCATTTATCAGTCATGGAATGTCTTCTATACTACACTCCAACTGTTCAAGAAGGACAACAGGATACCAGAGAATGTCAAATTCATTCATTGAAGCAGAAGATCGTAGCAGAGGCCCATTTTAAATAGTTAATGTGGTTGGTGGTCCATTATGACCCCTCCTCACATAGAATAGAATAACATTTTTGTAATCAACCTCCATATATACCCAGAAAGAAGGTGTGAGGAGGGTTGATGGTTGTAGTTCTCATGTAAGGTTCAACTTCTGGAGACTGTAACTATTGTGATACTTATAGTGTCTAGTCTTAATTTTCAACTAATACAAGCTTCTTTTACTGTTAATTGCTCACTTTCCATTTCTGCTTTGTTCTAGGTTGTGCCTATTATGCATTTGTTCATGTGCTCTTGATTTTTAGCATTAGAGGGGTTGTCATCCCACCTCTGTGTTGAAGTCTAGTATGTATCATTAAATGTGTTATGCAGGTTTATGTTCACTTAATGCCAGAGAGTTGTCATCGTATCTATGCATTAGGAAATAGATTTGCAGACCTCCTTATTGGTTGCAGCCAACCATCACATGGTCTTGTGCATCTGTTGGTGTGGTCAGTATTCTCCATGTTCACTTAATCCTCAAACTGTGAGTGATTGGTGGTCTAAATCCTTGTAGTCTGGGGGTGTTCACCCATGTCTGGAGTTAAGCATAGTAGAAATGGTTATCTGGCTTGAATATGCATCATTCATTCCATTCATCCATTTCCAACATTTTTTTGAGTTTGTAATGTTCCCGAACATCTCTGAGATACAACCTAGGATAATTTCTTGGGGTGATAACAGGTCTTTGCAGAAATTTCTTCTTTTAACTATTGTCCCCATTCCTCGAAATCATAACCCTTCCTAATTTGGCTTTTCCACATTTCATGAGTGAAGGAGTGAGCTGCAATTAACTAGTTGAAGGTGGTTGCGACTACTGACCCATCCTTAGCTTATAAAACCTCATCTTTCATGCATTAAAAACAAATTTCTAACTATAATATGCTCAAGAGAAGAGGTCATGAATATTGCATACATGTACCTACCTTATGGTTATTGGAGAGACATGCATGTTGTTGCTAAGTTGATGACCGATCCATGGTTCTCTGGAGGTGATAATTTCCTTTTTTTTCTTCTGCACAGGTCTTCATAGCTTGGTGATTCTAAACCTCTATCTTCCAGTTACCATGAGCAAGCTAACTTAGTCAAATCAGCCTTCTTGGAGTGTTTGGCTTGGCCATTGGTGATTTTCACCTTCCCTATACCTTATTCCACCATTAGGCACCTTTCCCACACTTTATTTCACCTTCCGTACCTTCCTATAGCTTTTAGCATGTTTCTTGTAGTAAACTAGGACTCCTGTAGTACTATAGAAAACCTTGTAGCCACCTTGTTTTGTCCATATCTCCCAAATGGTAGAATGGATTGACCTAAAATTTTCTAAGCATGTTTCCATCATCCTTATTCACCTCTCCATAAAAATATTTGGCCAATGAATGCACAAATCTCAAGACAAAATAAAAATGGTTGAATTTTATGGAGGTCCATTTATTGGAAACCATGCACTGGAATTTGTTGAAATTTCTTCGCCATGTTACAACCATCCATACGCATCTCCCCACCAAACAACATTTTAAACGGATGCATGAATATCGAGAAAATTTAAAAATGGTTGTAGGTAATGGAGGTCGATTTCTTGAAAGCATTGCACTGGAATTTGATGAAATAGCTTGAGAATGTTACCATAATCCATATGCATCTCCACCTGAAACAACTTGGAAAATGGATGCATGGCTTTCAAGATATGACAAAAATAAGTTTTTCTCTATGTATTTATGTTTCTTGTAGTAAAATAGAGCATTCCTGTATTATTTTAGGACAGCAAGGAAAATGAATGAGAAAATCTTGGGAATGATGGGTGGATGGTGGAAATAGATGAGGGTGATGGATTGGCATGGCCTTGGCCCTTATGGAGCATCTGAGCAAAGGAGGAGAAAGTCCAAGTTTGACTTCCTTTGACTAGAATTTTGACCAATTTTTGTTTTCTTTTTTTGTGCCAACTTATTTTTGTTGTTTGCAGATGTTGGAGAGCACCCACATTCATCAGAGAGATACATGGAACAAAGATTTTTTATGTTTTCCCTTTTTTTTCTAGGCCTACTAGTCACCTCAATGAGGTTTTCAACTAGTAGGTTTTCTTAGGTTCCTCAAAGGAAGTTTTCACCTAGGATCTTTTATTTTTCTCTTTTTTCCAACCCATTGACTGCCTCATGGAAGTTTTCAATCAATGAGCCAATCTCAGGTGCCTCAAAGGAGGTTTTCACCTGAGATTTTTATTTTTTCTCTTATTTTATTTTATTTTATTTTTTCTAGCCTAATCTACTTGAAAAACAAAATTACTTTCAAGTATAAGAATACTTCCAATGGAGCCATGTGCACATCAAGATGAAAGAAAAACTGATGTGTAGGCTTGAAATGTATGCTTTGACATGTACCTTAATTTGAGAGATCAAATACTTTGACTTTGATAATATCAAGAAAAATTGAAGAAGATAGTGTTGTTGCAGCTTAATGACTATCTGGAACCATATTTCAATATAGGTATGATTTCCCTAGTCCACTTCCTTATTTGGATCATCTTGGATGTCTTCTTCTTCCATGACCTTCAAATCTTCCTCTTTTTGCTGATTGTTCTCTTGAATAGATGGAGGATTTGATGGTGTTGGCTTGAGGGGGCTTGACCCAGGTTCAGCGTTAGTTAGCCAAACAAATCCCTACACTACTGGCCCTTTCGGCATCAGCCCGCGGAGCGCGGATTGAAGTCTCACCCGAAGCAGTATGGGGGGATGCTGGAACCAAATTTCCGCACCCTTGAGATGGTTGTGATGTTGGTTTATTCCAACTATACCTTCCTTCACATAGGTCACTTCGTGCTCTATTCCACCCTTCAGTACCTTCAGGATCTATTACAATCAGCTTTCGCACAGCCCTAACCAGGGGATGAAGTCCTTTCGTGCTACTAGGGCAGCGAACTGTGCTATTTCCCAAACTAGGCTAAGTATCCTACTTATCTTATTAACAGATCTTAATTATGTTGGAAAAACAGATGTTCTTACTTGCGTTCACTTAACCAATACATTTATACACATTCACGAATCATATAAGCATCATAAGTGAAATTCATACCCAATATAATAGATGCATAAACAGGAAATAAATACATAGAAATGATCGGAAACTTCTCTTTATTAATACTTCTAGATGATTACAGACTCATTGTGCCTGCGCACTCAGCTGCAGGGGTCTGCGCACTCAACTACAGACTTCTAGGCCTCTACACTCAGCTGTAGAGCCTCTACCTGTGCTACGACCCAAAACTTAGACTTACACTTCAAAGCTATCTCGCATACATCTTCATTGCTTAGACATTGTTATTTATGCTATCAAACTACTTAGAGCTTAGCTCTATTTATACAATACCATGGTTTGTGGACTATGGATAGATCTTATACAACTGACATTACATTATCAAAATAAGAGTGAACAACCCTATGACTCTTTAACAACTACGCACTCCGCGCCCACAAAATGCAGAGTCTTTACATTGGAATTACAAAATTGGACCAAAATCTAGGCTCTAAGCCCCAAAATTTCCCTTGGGGGATCCCGCACCCAATAGGCCCATAACACAAACATCATGACTTGCCCTCGAGTCACTCTGTAGGTGCAGAGATCTTAGCCCGAAGACCTCCTAGCTCTGTTTGGATACTTGCAACTTCGGCAGTGCACTAAGCGACCACTTGCTAGACTTCCTCCACGCGATGTTCTGTGATCGCTGCTGTTGAACTGCTGTTATAGCTCCAAATCTCACTCTTATGGTTTGTGATGCTGCACTCATGGCCTAGGGCAAACCCTCCTTCCAGACCTGGTCCAAAAATTTAAAAAACAGTGTTTTATTCCCTATACGTGACATTGCCCTGAGTTAAACGCGTGTACACGTGGGTCTGTGTATACCCAACCTGCGTGTATGTATTAAAACACTTAAAAAAATATATAATTCCTTATTTTCGGGCGGAGATCGCGGGTTTTACCTGCTGATCACCTGTTAGTGCCCGTGGCCCAACTGTTCCCAACCAACTCCTAACTAAAAAACTACTTTGGAGATGGTATAAAAAGACATCAAAGGGAAGGCCTAAGAGAGACAAAAAGAAGAGCAAGATTATTATGCTGATATTTTTCCCCATAGACCAGGTCTGAAGTCCTTGGTGCTTTCTGCACTTCCCCCATTTTGCATAGGAAACCCTTGTTTCCATATGTATTGGTGATCATTCATCCTTGATATCATCATTGAGTAAGACTTGGAAGGAGCTCTTGTTGGAGGCTTGAGGCTGGAACGAATCCGGGAGGAAGCTTTGCTTGGAGCCTGCTGAAGGTGTTCAGGTGATATCTTTCCGTTATATGTACTTTATTTGCCTTTATATATAAAGAAACACATCTTTGTTCCCGAAACAATCTTTCTTTATGCTTATGAGATTCTTGTTTTGAATTCTTATGCAAGTGGTTACTTAAAGATTTTTATAACTAACTTTATAGCATAAATATGGTTTATACATAAGTATTTGTACATGTACTGTTGTGTTCTTTGATTTGTTTGTCTTACAGGTCAAAGGAAGAAGAAGGGAACTCCAAGAAGGGTTTGGACCCTAAAGGCCTTCTCGAACGTAGGACCTTAGGTACGTACCCTTAACATTAGAATTTGCTTAAAAGTAAAGATGATGGATGTGTGTGTGTTTCTTTGAATAAGCAATTTTCAGTCTGGTAGATTCTTAGCCCAAAGGACCCTAGGGGTACTTTCCCTTCAACCAACTGCTATTGTGAATCCTCTCTTGAGTTGCTTGCAGTTGCACAAGATTTGCTACAATGGAGGTTGTAACTGTATAAGCCTCGTCGATCCATGGCTGTAGGTGCACTTTCAAGACCACTTCTTTGTGCCGAGTGGCATCCAGCTGTTCCTTGAGCACCTTTTCCTGCTACATCCTTGCAAGCCTTTATGTAAGGGAAACCATCTGCATGGTCCCTTTTACCTCATCATATTTCTATTGTAGCTCGCATGCCTCTGTCTCTAGGTACTCCAGATTCGGGTCCTCCTACAAGGTGGTTAGGACCTTGAATGATTGTTCGATCAACTTCATGTAGTTTTTCACTACACTATCAACTATCATGATTGTTGTCGTAACCGTGGTGGAACACTATTCCTTAACCTCCAGCAGAGTTGAAGGCTGAGCCTTCAACTATAGTTCTGTGATCTACAGGTTCAACTCCAGCTGAGCCCTGGCTATTTCTGCTCTTGCGCTGCACACCCCTGTGGCTAACTTAAAGACACGTGCCTCCACCAGTTCCTCTACCTGAATGTCCAACTCCGAGACCATTCGAAAACCTTCCTCTATCACCTCCATAATCTTATAATTTTGCTTGATTTCCCCATTCACTATAGGCCCAACTATTTAATGTTGATGTGCTTCTCGCTCATCACCTATAGTACGTGACTCTCCATGGCTCCAAGTTCTGCGGTGAATCCATCTTATAAGAGGTAGAGTTTCTCCTGAGGTATCGTAGCCATGTTCAACCCTACCCTTTCAAACTACTTACCGTGGGTCTGTCAGCCTCCTTCTCTATAGTAAGTGCCCCATTTGGTAGCACTATCATGTTGGTCAACCAGCCTATGGAGTGTGAACCTGCAACTCTGTTCGAAGGGCCCCCAATACCAGCTGCTATTATTCTTCAAATTGTTGGAGGGCCTTCGTAGTGACATCCATCACCGTTTCACCGATATCATGTAAATCCCCCTCATTAAGGGTGATTGGGTTGAAAGAAGTCTTTGAGGCTTTTGTCTTCTTTCGTGACACTATCTTCTCTCGTGGTAGTGGACGCTTGAGTTGGGTGGATGTTGTCTAGCGGTCCGCGCCACCCTGTTATGTGTCTATCTCTAGTTCGGGTGAAGGTGACTTCTATCCTTCACGCTCTTCATCTATTGTTTTCTGCTGCTCTACCAAATTTGTAGCGTCGTGCGCCGCCTGGACCTTAACTGCTGCTTTTTCTTTCCTACACTTTTCTGCGAGTTGTGCCATCTGATGTTTTGTCTCTTCCTTCTTACGTTGCATGAAAGACTTCTTTGTTTCCACCACAAAGCTAGCTAAAACGGGCCACTATGGTCGCCAAGACTCAAGGACTGCGAGAATATCACATCATCAGTCGCCAAATATGGTAAATCATGCCATGTCTTCGTAGGGTCCTTCCATGCCCTGATGAAGACATGGTGGAAATTTGCTTTGAACCCTGCAAAGCTCTGCAAACTATTGTACACTATGGGTGATAACTATGGCTTATGATTGATACCCATCTGAATGTTCATCTGAATTAGCACCCAAAATATCTTGCCTTCTCTAATCCACTGTGTGTCCTTGGTTGCCCATAGTGAAGCGTACTTCACTGCCTCTAAAATGTCTGGTGCAGCCGAAGGGAATTGGATATCTTTGGGAAGCTCCCATGCCACCAATATGATTGAAAACAAGAGCCACATGTAATGAAACATTTTTCCTTTCTCTTGTGCCTTGGAATTTCACAAGGAACTCATCGCATAGATAGTTCGCCTAGTTTAACTGGACCCCTCTTGTGCATTGCGCTGCTAGTGCAACCACTAGCACGGGTACCTCATCTGTGTGGCACTTCCGCATCACCTTCCCTGCCAATATTTGTGTTGCGATCTTGACTGTAGGGTTGTTGGTGTTGGATATGGCATACCCTCACTTCTTCTTCTCCAGTTTGAACTTCTTCTTCATCGCTTTTGCAAGGGCCAACTCGCCACCTTTTTCCTCTGAAATATTAGCTGGATCCTCCCCTGAGAAAGGTAGCTGTGTAATCCAGTGAATTATATGGTTTGTGATGGGGATGGGCTCCTCTAGCCACAAGCACCCATCATGCACCAAGCATAGTAGCTGGCTAATGACAAAGACAGTCATTAGGGTGCGGTGGTAATGTGGCACCCAGAGCAGGTTTAGCAACCAGACTTTCTCTACACCTCTGAGCCATTTTTGTGGCTCCAATTCAATCATTTTAGTCACCGTGTCCATGTTCTGGCACATTAGATTCATAGTTGCTAAATGCATGAACTTCTCGTGGTCTGCAAGGTCCCAATCTTCAAATTTCAACACGGGAACCCATACCAAGTGCACTCCCTCAAAAATAATATCGTCTAGGAGTAGCGGAGTTTGCGGAGAGCTCTTTCTCTCATCTATATCCTTCGGCACCTTAGCTTTACCCTTTAGGTAACCGGGTAATAGGGTCTGGACCTTGGGCTTCAACGTCCATCTCTATATCCTCCTCCACCAAGATTTCTTCAAACTCTTCCTCCTCATCAGCCTCCAGATAAATGGCCTTCCCCTTTTCCTGTAATATGAACTTGGTCTTCAATGTATTTCAGGGCGAGACACACACCAAGATCATGGCTTGCTTGTCCTTCTTGAGTCTCAGTGTTTGCGATGATTTAGGGACCTCAACGATTATTTGTCGCTCTCTGGGGCTTCCACTTCCACAATTTCTTGCACGGATTCCTCGGCTGTCACTACTCCTATGTGCATGCCTTCTTCAGGTGCTGACATAGCACTACTCCATAGTTCTTTCAGTGTCTGTAACAGTTTCTCAAACAATGAATTCACTTTTAGAGTCTGGAATAAGTCTCAGTTCATGAATACTTGAGCGCACAACAACTAAGCTCTCAAATTTCCAAGTGTTGTTTGTTGGACAGCCACTTATAATTTATAGCACCTTTTGAATTTGAATTTGACCGTTCCCTACACATTTGGTCCATTTATGCTAGATTGGTGACAAATTTCCAAGAATCTAACCCATAAAGTTTTCCTTAAATGCCTGCTGACCACTCCATTTGGCCTCAAACCAAGCATCAATCGTGAATAGTGACTTTAACGATCACTTTCCAGCAGACCTCCGTGCCAGCGAAGCTGTCTTCACATTGTCACAGACCCCGAGACACTTCACTACTATGTGCAGTCCTAACATCACACAGCTCCCGAGCAGTGTAGTTTATAGTCTCGTGCCTGCTTTCAGCTGCCTGGAGAACTAAGACTATGCCACTTTCATATAGTCACATCGTTGGTGTATGGCTTCAAGCGACTGCCATTCACCTTTCTTGGGAAGGGTTTTCCATTTAACTTGACCAGCTGTACCGCACCTCCATCGGTAATATCCTTAATAATATACAGCCCTAACCAGTGCATCTTGAACTTTCTAGGTAATTTATCAAACTTACTATCATACAAAAAAACCAAATCGTTTACCTTGAATGTGCGTAGCTTGATGTGTTGGTTGTGCCATGCCTTTTCACGTTGCTTTTGGATCTGCTGGTGAAATCCAGCCAAAAATCTCTCTTATTCTAGTTCCTCCAACTGCGTGAGCCTCTCTTCCAGTGCTCCATGATCTGACATACATGTGAGCCCTATGCGCAAACTAGGCATGATGTATTCCATATGCATTACGACTTCCACTCCATAGACAAGCCTAAAAGGTGTTTTTCCCGTCAGTTTCTTGCATGTCATCCGATAAGCCCATAACACTATAGGTATGCATAGGTCCCAATCACTTCGTTGCACATTGCATACCTTTTTCAACATGTTTTCAAGCATTTTTTGAATGCTTCCACTATCCCATTAGCCTGTGGGTGATAGGGTGTGCTCTTTTGGTGATACACCTGAAATTCCTCTGTTAGCATGTTGATCATCTCATTCAGGATATGTGTACCATGATCGCTCATCAAGATCTTCGGACATCCAATTCACATTAGAACATGTTCAGATAGAAACTTCACGGCATTTTCACCTGTGCAATCCTTCACCGGCCACGCTTCTGCCCAATGGGTCAAGTACTCCATCACAGTGATAATATACCTCACGCCTGTCTTTCCTTGAGGTTTAATGGGTCCTACAAAATCTATTGCCCACTTTTCGAAAGGTTGCAATGTCATTTGTGGATTCAAAGGCATTTCATCCCTCCGCGATGGCCTGCCTGTTCTTTGACATACATCACATGCCTTGCAATATGCTTTTGAATCCTGATGAAGGGTTGGCCACCACAACCTTGTGCGTAGAATCTTCTATGCAGTTGCTCTTCCTACATAATGTCCTCCCATGGCACCCCCATGAGTGTCTGCGAGGATGCTGCTTCGTTCAAACTCAGGTACATACCTTCGTAGTATTTCATCATTCCCCATCTTGTATAGATGCCCAGTAATGACAAAGAAATCTTCCACGCGCACCACTAATTCCTTCTTCTACTAGATAGAGTATCCTTCTTGCGCAATTATAGTTGTTAGAAAGTGTATTATATATTTGAAATTTCCATCTGCTACATGCACAACAAAGAGTTGCGTGCCAAGTAATCCTTCCTCCAAACTAGTAGGTTCCTCCCCTGTCTCGATGTGTGACAGGTGGTCTGGTCCCTCGTTCAGTCGTCTAGGCTTCACGACAACTTCAAAATCATATTCTTGGAAAAATAGGAGCCATCTGCAAATTCACCCCCCCAACACAGGCTTATTGACTAGGTACTTTAGCACGAAGTGATCTGTATATCTCTTAAAGTATCCTCCTAGCAAGTAGTGCCAATACATCTAGAGCGCATATACCATAGCTAGCCCCTCACACTCAGTGGTGGAATAGTTATTCTCTACTTTGGATAATCTGTGACTTTGAACGTGATAGGGTGATCCAAGCCTTCTCCACCATCATGTGTTAGTACTACCCCCAGCTCTATACATGACGCATCGACATGTACACGAAATTCTTTCTTCCAGTTCGAGAAGACGAGAATCGGCACAATAACCATCTTTTCTTTCAATATATCCAAGTTATTTTTACAATAATCATTCCAACATAACGTGACATTAGCAATTTTTCCATTAGGCCAGTGATTTGGGCATAACCCTTGATAAATTTTATTTCATATCCCCTGTGTCCTAGAGTAGTGTGCAACTTTTTAACACTCCTTGGCGCTTCCAAGTTCAGAATCACCACAATCTTTGTGGGGTCTACCATCAGCCCTTGTCTACAAACTACATACCCCAATAGGTTCCCAAAAGGAATGAGAAACAAACACTTCTTGAGGTTAAGTGCAATCTGGTATCTTCGATAGGTATCCAACATCAAGCGCAAGCTCACTAGAGGGCACTTAACCAACCCAAATACAGTCTAGTCATCAAAATAGACCTCTAGGAACTTATGAATATATTCCATAAATTTCGCAACAACCACGTACGAAAAGATAGCAAGTGCATTCTTCAATTCAAACAGCATCACAGTATATTGAAAACAAACCCACTCAGTCGCGAAGGTTGTCTTACTCCTATCCTCCGGCACGATTTTCATCTGGTGGTACCCTGAGAACCCATCAGTGAAAGAATATGCTTCCTAACCACCTACATTGTCCAAAAATTCATCCATGAATGGAGTTGGGAATGGATCATGCACACAAGCATCATTCACTTTTCTGAGATCCACACATATCCTTATCTCGTCCTTCTACTTCTTCTCTTGCACCACCATCGGACTTAACCAATCGGATTCTTCCACAGGCTCAATGGTGCCTGCTGTGAGAATTTTGTCTAGTTCTACGCAAACCATTTCCTTGTATTTCGGATTTAAGCAGTAAGGCCTCTGCTTAACAGGTTTCATGTCGGGCTTTAACATGATCTTCATCACTCCTAGATCTCCAATTATTCCTTTCAAATCCGTAAACTTATTCAGGAATAAGTCCTGATATTTGCGGAGTAATTCAGTGACCTTATCCACCGTCGCGTCATCCCAATAGTCTCTGATCTTCGCGAATTTGGGTTCTGCCTCTGTACCAATGTTCACCTGCTTAGTTTTCACCGACACGGTTATATCAGGGTTCTCAATCTGTGGTCCTTGAACCTCGCGATGGCCTTATGTTTCTGGAATGTTAATATTCCACGGATCGTCATCCTCCTCTTCAGTAGTTACATTATAACATTCCAGCACACAACTCAGCTAAGTAGCCCATTCAGGTTGAATTAGGTCTAAAGGCTCTTGTGGTATCCTAAAGATGGTTGCTTTCACCTCTTGTAGTGCTTCATTAATACTGTCCCACCCATCCTCAAAGTTGAAGGTCATCATGAATCCTTCGTGCATGATATCCCATTCACATGTCCCATGGCAAAGCTCTGTTTCTATATACCAGTTCATTGGTATAACATCTAGAGTGTGACAAAATAGGTGCACCCACTCAAGTTGTGGATTTTCTCCATAGGCCTGCGTCCACTTGGCCAGATGCACATGCGAATCATCCTATCCATCATACTTGTCTTTCAATCATACCTTAGGCTTCCCCAATTGTGTTCGCATCATTCTCCTACATTCATGCCAATCATCAAATCTTCCTTTGTGCATACGCCACCATCTTTCGGGCGTAGTGCGCAACACCCAATTCAAGGCTTGGAAGCATTTCTTTTCCGGCACCTCCCTTTCAAATGCATCCAAGAATTTATCTACCTCATTTAGGCCATCATAAATAGGTAGATTTCTTTCTTCTAACGACATGCAACACAGTGACTGGGTCATCATATTACAATTCAACGTAGTTCCTTTGTGTAACCAATTCTACCATCGTTCTACTTATTCATCAGAATCCGAAGTGAAAGAACTCTCGCGCTGTCGTGTAATCTATCCATCCACGATGGGATTCACCCAGTCTTGGTATCGCGCAATTATCTTGTAGATGCATTCTAGATCATCATCACTCTCATAGTTACAGACTGTTTCTGTATAGCACGATCCTTCAGCAGGATCTAGGGGTATTATTACGCATAGTGATTTCTTCTCAAAGATCATCTTCCGCTTCTTCATATTGATTAACGCATTCATATCAATAGCCCAGTCAATTACCAATAGCACAGGGTAGGGATTGTTGTCATCAACAATCTCTATTACTTCAAAATCTTTCAGCACACTCACTACCTCAATATCCACGGTTACTCCCTACAATTGCCCCATGGGTATGATTTTCTATTGATTCGCCATTCTCAGATAAATCAGAGACCATTGCAACGCAGTTCTTCCCATTCACTCCCATGTTTGTTTCAGTAACACATTCACATCTAATACCAAATCTAGAATGACTTGATCCATCTCATATTCTCCGATCTGAACGGTGAGTCTCATTTCACGCCTTGTCCTTGTTTTATGCTTTCTAATCTTTCGAACTACATGCGATTTTCCTTGCGCGGTCCCAACACATCTGTTGATGAGTTCCTGTAACCCTTTCACAGCCTTGCTGTCATGATGTAACTTCATACAGGTTTCCAAGAATGTTGTGAGCATATATGGGTCCATCTCCGGCTCAGGCTTATCTTTTCTTCCTGACGTGGAGGCCTCAGCGAAGCTCTTTGTAGCTTCCATGAAGGTTTCCCGAGCGCGCTCCAAATCAAACTCAGCCTCTTTTGTCGAGGCTTTATGGAATGAGGTAATATCTTTTGGCTATTTTCCCTTGTCATCTCCCGTCTAGATTCCACTTCAGAGCACAATATTTATGTTCGGATCCTCCTCGCATGGCTCAGACCTCATCATTTGTAGGTTCTGAGTTGGGGGAGGTGGTAGCGCTTCTTTATCACGTATCCTAGCTATCAACGTAGGACAATCTTATGTCTCATGCTCAAACAATGTGTAATACTTGCATGACGGACACAATGGATTAGTGCAATCGTGGGCATAGTGTCCTAGCCCTCTACAATTATAGCAAATCAATTATCTGTGACCTCTACCAAGTCCTCCTCTACCTCGGCCTCGTCCGTGCCCATGAAATGTTGTTCATGCCATCCCGCATTCTGGTCAAGTGGTCGTGTTTCGGCCTAAACCCTGTAGGCGGGAGTTCTATCCATCATCAATTCATAACTCCTACAAGTACGCTCGTCATGTCCCATCAATCTACAAAAGTTGCAGAAAAATTATTATGGAGTTTGTGTATACTTTTGTAACAAGTGGCAGTTATTTGTGGCATGCTTTACAGCTACTTGACAGATAACGTACCACAAAGAAGGCACCGCACTAGGTACTACTTGAGATTCCGGCCTTAGAGGCATCAGTCCTCGTCCTATAAGGTAATTTGTAAAGACCAAGCAGTGGTCTTTGTCATGACCCTGACTCTTGCATTTCAAGCACCATATTTCCTCACACACTTCTGGCCTAACCGTCCTATATTGCTTCAAGCTTTACATTTCAAGACACAGATTCTTCAGTTGCGCATGGATCTGTTGAACTACTAGATTAGGATCTTGTATTAGGGTCTCATGCAGTCTCATGGCAATCTCCAAGGCTTCTTCCTAAGTTGTTATCTTTTGCTGCAACAACACACTCCTCAAGTGTGGTAGTAGTGAAGCTACAAACCACTCGTGATGTTTTTCATCCATTACATTCATGTTTGCTTCATGAATCATACATTTTAACCTCTAATCTAGTTCCCAAGGCATCTCGCCTGGTAGCATTGTGATTTATTTGAATCCAATAATCAACTGTGCTTTAGATTTAGGCCTGCTAAATTCCCTATTCAGTGCTGCTTCAATGTCCACTACTCTCACATTCGGGTTATCGTTGGAGTACTTAATATACCAAGTCAGCGCGCGATCCTGTAGGGCACTAACTAGTGTTTCTTTCTTTATATGTTCATCTATAACACCTTGAGCTTCCCATACAGTCTTCACTATGAACTAGAATTGGTCCGGATCTTCATTTCCCAAGCCTTTGAACAAAGGAAACTTCATTGTGTTCGCCATACTAAATCACGATGGTGGTGGAGGTGGTATGGGTGAAGTTGGAGGTGATGGAGGTGAAGCCGGTGGTGGTGTGGGCAGAGGTGGTATTCATAGAATTCCTTGTCTTATCAGATGAATAACACTTCGCAGAGAAACCTTTGCAATCCCTTCCTCATCACCTCGTGGAGGTAAAATCACGGGGCTATGCTCAGGACCCTTATTTCCTTCATTTTTGTAAATTGTTCTGCTTCGAGTAGACTCGAACATTAAGGCAACTGCATCACTCGCTTTTTTCACAACAACATTTTAATCCAAGTATTCAAATACTTTACGTACTTACCTCGCGATCCTTTGAGAAAGCTTCACTCTGCCTCGCTGTAGCTAACTGATATGTCAACCGCGAACTCAATAAAAAATCCTCCAATAATATAATCGAGCCAATGATCAATGGCGCGCGTGATCTTATCGTCCGATGCTTCCAATCTTCGCACTAGCTCCGGGCGCCACACAATAGGACCGTCAAGTTTCCACCTTCCTTGGCTATCTGCTAGCTTCGCGTTCCACTCATATAGCTCAGTAGGGAAGGAAGCGAAAAATATTTCGTGGATCTCCATGTACAGGGAACTGTCTAGTCACTGTTCTTTTGATAGACGCAGGTTTCTATTTTCCTGTGCCGCGAACTCGTGAATTATTCTATCCAACTAGCCTTCGATTTTTTTCTTAGTTGTATTCCAGTGATATGAAATCACACATATCTTATGCAAATTCTGGTCCCAGCAACGAAGCCATTTGTTGGCTTGAGGGGGCTTGACCCAGGTTCAGAATTAGTTAGCCAAGTAAATCCCTACAACATTGGCCCTTTCGGCATCAGCCCGTAGAGCATGGACTGAAGTCTCACCCGAAGTAGTATGGGGGGATGCTGGAACTAAGTTTCCGCACCCTTGAGATGGTTTTGATGTCGGTTTATTCCAACTATACCTGCCTTCGCACAAGTTGCTTCGCACTCTCTTCCACCCTTTAGTACCTTCGCATTCTGTTACAATCAACTTTCGCGCAACCCTAACCAGGGGCTGAAGTCCTTTCACGCTACTAGGGCAATGAACTGCACTATTTCCCAAACTAGGCTAAGTAACCTACTTATCTTATTAACAAATATTAATTAGCTTCACATAAACAAATGTTCTTACTTGCGTTCACTTAACCAATACATTTATACACATTCGCGCATCATATAAGCATTAGAAGTGAAATTCATACCCAATATAATAGATGCATAAACATGAAATAAATACGCATAAATGATAAGAAACTCCTCTTTATTAATACTTCTAGATGATTGCAGACTAAACTCGTCCTGTGCACTTAGCTGCAGGGGTCCACACACTCAGCTACGGACTTCTAGGCCTCTACACACTCAGTTGCAGAGCCTCTACCTGTGCTATGACCCAAAAATTAGACTTACACTTTAGAGTTATCTCGCATACATCTTCATTGCGTAGACATTTTTATTTATGCTATCAAACTACTTAGAGCTTATCTCTATTTATACAATCCCATGGTTCATGGACCATGGGTAGATCTTCTATAGCTGACATTACATTATCAAAATAATAGCAAACAACCCTATGACTCTTTAACAACTATGTGCTCCGTGCCCACAAAATGCGGAGTCTTTACATTGGAATTACAAAATTGGACCAAAATCTGGGCTATAAGCCCCAAAACTTCCCTTGGGGGATCCTGCGCCCAACAGATGGTAACCATGACGAAACTTTCTCAATCTATGATTTTGATGTCTTCTCTTCATGGCCATGATGCTTTGGTATTCTCATTTGAATCTTCTTCTTCTAGATGTGCTTCTTTAATGATATCAAGAGAATCTCTTTTTTGCAATGCTCTTCTTGAGCTGAGATGAATACCATTGAGATCAAGAGGAGATATTTGGAAGTGTTGTACCTCAACATTGTAAGTGGATTGAGCTATTTCATTGTGTGGGTTTGGAAATGGTGATATAGGTAGTTGAGTGGGAGTGGATATTTGAGATGGATGTGGTTGGGGTTGTCATTGTGGTGGAGGTGGATGGTAGGGATAACATGGAGTTGAGTATGGAGGATATTGAGGAAAATATTAAGGATATTATGGATGGCTCCCATAAGTTCCCTGCCAAACTTGTTTCCAAGATTGGTTTTAGGGTTGAGATGGCCAATGTTTCCATGGAAAGGGTGTGTTCCAATTACTTTGAGGTGGATATGCATAAACTTGAAATTGTGAATTAGGCTCTTACATCATACTAGGTTTACTAGGATGCCATTGTCCTCTTGGAGCTACATAACATAGTTGCATTGACAATTGACTTGCTCTAGTGTCCTCTTGGTAAACTTCCTTCAACCTTGGTAATGAGGGGTAATATTTAACATCATGTGATTGTGCATGGACAACACAAATATTAACATATTCTTTTTATTCATCTTGCATTCTTAACATTTCTACTTGTTTGGTTAGATTGCTAAGAATTTATGTTTTAAAGTCATCAAACAAATTTCCAAGTTTAGTTTGACTTACCGATCTTGATGTTGATTTACTTACTCTTTCCCTTCCTCTTGATATGTGTTTGCATGTTTCACAAATTTCTTCAAATGATAATTGGTATACATCACCTCTACTCATGAGATCAAGGAGATCAATCCACTCATCCCTAATTTTTCTAAGTAAGAGAGTTTTTAGTGTGTCGGATCCTAAATGATGTAGTTTTCCCCCCTTAACATTATACACGAACCTCTGTATTAGATCCTCTAGACTCTCATCTTATTTTTGGTTCATTCTAAATATTTCTTCTTTAAGATCACGATCTTTATATTTTTCTAGAAATATCTTTTGCATATCATTCCATGATCTTATTGAATTAGTCCTTAAAATCATGAACCATTTGAGAGCTCTATCCTTCAATATCACTGGAAACAATCTCAATTTTGAGTGTTTAATAGGTAACCATAATATCTACAAACAATTTCAAATTCAAAGAGAAAGGTTTTTGGATCCTCTGACCTCATACCATGGAATTTTGGAAGAAAATATGGAGGGATGTTCTTCATATGCACATTGTTCTAAATATATTGAATTGGAAATCCGAGAGGATCTTCCTCATTGTCATCATCTCCATCAATTTCTTATACATTGTTTGTCATCTCTTCTTCTTCTACCTACAAAAGTGGATGGTGATGTGGCTCTTACTGCACCTTATGTTCAAATGGGGGTGGGTTGGTGTTGGAGTTTTTTGTTTTGTTTTTATGATTAAATGAAAATACTAATGCAATGCACTTTTACATTTTTGAAATGAAATATGCCTAAGGAAATATTCTTTGGTTTTGCAAAAAGTAAAAATAAATGAATCAACTAGGGAAGAAAACAATGCATACTTTGACACCTCCCCAGTGACGGCATCAAAAAGTGATGAGCTTCAGTATTGAAACAAGAATGTTGCAACTCCTAAGACTACCAACTTTAATTATCAACCTGGGGTTCGTGTATCGGAACTATATGTGCAGCATACAATGTTTCCTTCCTTCATTGTCATGATGTAATGGAGTAAATGTAATAAAATAAGATCCTAATCTAATTGCAGAAAATGAAATACTCAAAATGGAAACCTTAACCTATTGCAAGAAAGAAAATACAAGGAAAGAAACCTATTATAATTGCATAAAATAAATATAATGAACTAAATTTCAACAATTACATTTCAAATAATTTAGATCCATTAACAGAGTTCATTGGATGTGGCAATCAATAAAATCATCATTGTATTATCCATTTCATAAATCTGTCCATTAGCCCAAATCGTTGAAATGTTTTACATGGGTAAAGAGGCAAGCCCTAAGTGGTCTTTAGTATTCCCTAATCATTTATTTAGAGCCTATGGGTCTTGATTCAAACCTAAGCTATAATAACCAAGCTTCTTGAGTGAATATGGGCAAGTATATGCATATTGGAAGGCTACTACAGGGTTTCCTATAGTTTACTACATGAAACAACAAATTTGCTATAGGGAGTTATAATTCACCAAATGACCAACCAAATCAAATAAAAATTGGATGTGAACTTTTTTTTTTTATTTACTAGGATGTCTTAGGTCTCCATTCCAAGTGGAATCAGTAAAAAATATCTTTGTTAACCCATGCTAAAAAATGGTAGAAAATTACTAGTCTAAACTCTAGAAATTCGAGAACTAGTGAGCTAGAAATTCTATCAAATGCCTAACCTAATCAAGTGAAAATGCGATGGGGTATTTTTTGTTATTAACTAGAATTTTTTTGTGATATAATTCAAGTGGAATCAACTCGATTTAATATTTTTAGCATGCTCTAAAAAACAGCATAAATTTACAGTTATTTGCCACAACGAACTTCCAGAAATCTAGATTTGGGAATAAGCAAACTAATCCAAGTAGCTCAATGATTACTATGACCTTAAAAATCTATTCCAAGGATGAAATTATGATTATTATCCTGAAAAATGACTTAATTCAACCATTTAACCCAATCCTACAACAAGAAATCATCAATACTAAATGCAAAAATAGAAAAAAAACAAGAACAAGAGATGTATATGAATAAGAAGTGAAAGGAAGAAAAGTAAATGATGCAAAAGGGCTCTAAGGCTCCTGGTATGGACAAGCCCAATGAAACAAAAAATCCTAAGTAGAGATTTATAAACTGAACATGTCACCAATCTTCACTATTTCCATCATTACAATTACATCCCCGTAGAAAATAAAAGTGGAGATGCAAAAATACGAGTTCTCTCCACAAGAAGACTAATAAAAATCAACCCCTAGAGGAAAATTCGACTTGGTATTTATAAAAAATGATTAGGAATCATTCCCCATGAAAGGAGGAAGCTTTCCCCAACAAAATCCCTTGAATAGTGGATCTCATTCCCAATACTATGAATCTACATTAAATCGCAGGGAACACATTCCTAGATTTTCTCAATCATTAGAGTTCCACAATCTATGCAATAATTCCATTGTTGATTTATATTTAATATTGATCCTCCTATAGTAGGGAGTAGGTCCCTAGATTATATCCTTCTCCAAATCTCCATAACCTGCCCAATATTCTCATAATATTCCACAAAAATAAATAATATTAGGCACAAATATACAATTATCCATAAATCTTCCTAATGAACATATTAAAGTTAAAAATACATTATTTAATGCAAAAAGAGAAGTTTAATGTTTTGAAGGATGGTCAGATGGGCCTTGATTTATGTCTAATTTAGAGGCCCATCAATAGGGAAGGTGAAAGGAAGTGTTGGGAAGGTGTATGACGGTGGAATAAGGTATAGGGAAGGTGCCCAACTCTTTAAGATGGTTGGATTTTCTCAAGGTGGTTGTCTCCGATGGATACAAAATAAGAATATGAATTGGCGGTTTGTAGGGTTTGGCAAGAGGTGGAGAAGACTTAGATGAGACTAGTGGAATGGTTTCTCCCTGCAGATCAACAACTCCTGCAACAATGCATATTCATTTCTTCATTTATACACAACTTTATGTAAATGTGGAAAAGATGAGCTGAATTTGAGAAACTGATTTATTGATGGCTAGTGGATCAAATCTATGGAATGGAATACTTTCTAATCTACAACAAACTTAAGAAACCAAAATGACAATTGTAGGTGCTTCTAATAAATCATGAACAATGACCCACTCAACAAGAAATCCTAAGTTATATAATAACCAGAAGATAATTATGTTTTGGGGGTTGTGAGAGTGGGGCCCTCAAACCATGATCCCATGAGGGAGATGAGAATGAGGCCACTGTTGCAAGATTTTCTGAATCCTTTTCTTTCACTATTGTCAAACATATCTACTTCTCCAACTAATGGAAGAAAAACTAACCAATCATGCAAAGACTTGTAAATTAAAAAAAACAGAAACAACTTCAGCAGTTAATCTATGATTCTAATCTAAGGATACGTGTACAAAAAGAAGAGGAACGTATGCTGTTAGGTTTGGGCCCTAACCCAAGAGCTTCAGCCCCCTGAGTCAACTTAATGTTGGATCAATGAAACCCTTTTCATTATCATCAAAATGTCAAAAATAACATGAAAATAACAATCACAATATCTTAAGCTCGAAATTGCCTCTTGGCTATAATAAAAAGTTGAATCCTAATGAGGCCCTAAGCCTTCTTATTTATACAACTAAAGCTACCAACAACCTCCTTAAAATTAGGGAGGCTTGGCTCCCAAACTTGAGATTGATTTGTCTTCAACTTTCACTGGATTAGTTGGCAATGAACTCGGTGGGTGTGGCTGCTTGTAACTCTGAGCTGATGAGATCTAGTGGAGGAATATTCAAGAGATTGAGGATTTAAGGAGGGATACCCAATCTCCTAAAATCCCTCTTGCTTTTCTACATCGAGTTCCCACACTTAAATTAGCCCAAAACTACTCCAAATCTTGCAATTAATGCACATTCGGCCACATGACATAACATCTCAACTTTACCATTCTCACTAAGCAAAATATAATAAAATATGTAAAGAAATGTGGGAAAATTTGATTTTAGTAAGCTGGAGAGTGGCATTAAGGCCCATATAATTTACCTATTGATGAGCCTCATCAATATCTTCATATCTTGAGACAATGTTGTTGTATGAGACAAGCTTAGGCTTATGGTTGCTATCTCCATGAGAGGGAGGATGAATAAGGTATCCTTTTGCGACATATATTTCTATAATATAATAGTTGATTTTGATGTCTTGCATGAATAAGAAAGTATAGGACTATTTCTCTTAGTGATGTTTGAGACAAATATTCAATGAGTTGCTTAAGTTGGCACCAGATGTGAGCATGTCGATATGTTTCTTATCTACATAGAGCAACATAAATTAATGGATGTGACCCTATAGAGTAAGGGTTTGGGTTGATCAAGGAAACTAATCTAACTCTTCCCCCCTATCTGAGCTCCCAAGGTAAGGAATTGAGATGTAAGGCTCTAGGGGTCAAGGGATATTTGGACAATAGGGTATCATCCCTATCTGTTACCTAGGGTGGAAGAAGTTTCTCCCTTATCTTGATTTTTTTATAGTATGCCCCAGTTACCATTTGTCTTTCCCACCCATCTGGTCAATGGGTGATACCTACTTTAGTTAGGTGCGATCCTTAATATTTATGGTAAGTGGCAGGGTGCTCAACTAGAGATAGATGTGTTCTACCACTTGACTCTTTAGGGTCTTGTTGGGAAGATCAACGAATAATAAGATAGGTGTGATCCTTACCATTTATGGTAAGTAGTATCCCTCCTATCATCACTGGGCAGTGGGATAGGAGAAATCCTTACCTCATAAGGTAAGTGGTATCCCTTTTTTGACAGTGTTGGACTCGCCAACATTTAGGGGATCTCCCCAATAAGAAGTCCTAACTAGACCTCAAATTGTTTGGAGTAGGAGTCCCAGTAGTGGGTGGTAGTGTAATGCCTTGGTTGCGGTAGTGTGCAGAGGTAAGTAAGATAAATTTGGGTGGAAGCAAGTGTGTAACCCCATGGAGAGTTAAGTGCGATGCATGGGGGTTCTAACACATGGAGGGGAAAAGGAAGTGCTCCCCTTAGAAGCATGTAATAGTACACAACTTGAAAGGAACACACGAGCGAAATGACATCACAAGATAAAATGTAGAATAGTCCACAAATTAAAGTGATGGGTTGATCCAACAATATGCATCCAACAAGATTCATACAATTTCATACAAAGTATTTCATAAGCAAATGCATAAGTTAAGCAACATAAATTTCTAAAGAAACCATAATAGTCCAACTACAATAACAACATATGCATGAAAGCGCATGTTATCACAAAATATGACCTTGATAGGCTGCTGATCAAGTAGAATCTGAGTAACTATTTCAAACCAATCTTTTGGTTGAGGCTTAGCCTCCTCAACCTAAGAGGGCTCTCTCAATAGGTTTAAGATTTTTGATTAATGATTAGATGGCTAACTCTAGGAACAAAATGGACAAATGTATAACTGGTTTACTGGTTGAATCAAAGACTAGCAAACATCTATTGGGCTATGGAGTCAAGATAGTCTTCAACAAAACAACATGATCAAAAAAACATGGAATTCAAGGCACTTAAAGATAAGGTTTATAAATAAAACAATAACACAATGAATCAACACAGTTTACAAGCATGTGAAGGAAGGTAGAGAATTTTCCAATGAATTCTAAGTATCACAAGCTCATACCACTGCAAATAAGTAATTGAACAAGGCCATAAGAACATCAAACACATGAACTCCTTGTGAATCTTTAGTAGTCAAATTGATCTTTGTATTAAGTATGAAAAACCACAGTTTCTTATAATAACACAACTTCCCTTTGCTAATGAAATTGCCAACCCTAAGGAATTCGATTCTCAAGTTTAATATAGAGTTTTTACAACGTTGGATACTATGATCCATCTCTATGGGAATTCGAATTCCTATCATTGACACCTATCTATTCATAAAACAAACTACTTAATTACAACTTGACAACTAGTTGTCTTTAAGAGTCCTAATACAAATAGGAGTGAAACTCCTAAAACATGCTTTCAACAACCTTATCTATGACTTCAATACATTCTTTAATCAGCTTCCAATCCATGTCTTTGAGCTTGATGATGTCCCCAGTGTTGTTGCAAACCATGCTAAGTCATGATCTAACTATCCTGAAAAAAAGGAGACAGAGTTCCTCCTTTTAAGGCCCTTAATCCTTTATGCTTATCTTCAAGCAGTTTTGCTGGTGTACATGTGGCATGTATTAATAATCCATTAAAAACTTCATTTTACACCTGTGTAGAAAGGGAAGCTCAAACATATGGAGGAAAGGATGAAACATCACTGTGCTACAAAAATACTTTATTTTTGTAGCACAGCATTTATATCACTTATGAAGTACTTCCTGGAACTTTGCTTTCTACACCACTGCCATCTAAAACTTCATATATGATCCCATGTCTACCAAAAACCTCAAAACTTGGAATTAATTAGACCTTACCTCCGAAATGCATCTATAAAGTGCCCAATGTTCATCTTCAGTAGTTTCGTGGCACACTACGAAACTGCTGTGTATGCTCTTTTTCAACACGGCCTTCAAAAATCCGTAGTTTGGGAGTTTTTCAAAATTCCATGAAGACTAATATGATCAACCAAAAATCAAAACCACTTACCCTTATAAGATGTTCCTTCCCAGCTATCCTTCTTTTTATATGCCAAAATTGTTTTAAGATATGTCCTTCACTGCCCTTTTTTGTCACCCTGTTTCATTATTGTTGTAGCCTTTTTTCTAGATTTTTTTAACTGTATTTCTAGATCTTCAATCTATCTCTTCAATCTCCTGTTAGTAGCTCCCAGTTGAGCATTAATTCTCCTTACAAATCTGGCTTCTTTGATTGTAGGAACAGTCCAGGTAAAGTACTGAGTTTCATTATTGACTATTTCTAGTTTGGAAATTTTTTTAACTTCCCAGAGAGACTTTATCCTTTTGAAATCTGTCCTTTCAGTAGAATGCCTTCTTGCTCTCACTCTTAGTCTAGAAATTTCATTATTAGTAGCTTTTAACCTTTCTTCCGTTTCTTTGCAACTGGCTTTTTCTATTTGAATAGAAAGAACTTTGTTTTTGTCACCTTCAGGTCTTGGAGATGGAAAGTCTATCAACTCTTCTTGAACAGCAGAGGCTTCTTTTGTTCTTCCCAACTCAATATTGGAATCTTGCATCTTTTTGGATTGCCTGGTTAAGGGCTTTCTGGGTTTGAAAACAAATGTTGTAACATCATCCTCAAATTCCAGTTTCTTGGAGGGTTTCATTTTCTTCGACTTTCCTTGATCAAATTTTATGACATTTGCCTGCACCAAAGGGGATTCTGCAATATCAATGGCTTTTAAAATATCATTTAAATCACCCTTCAAGCTTGAACCTTCTCCCGAGATCATTGATTTTCCTTTCTCCTTTGCAATTTGACTTCTAGTCAATCTCCTTTGAACTGGTTTGTTAGTTGATTATTCTTATGTCATTCCCTTAACCTCAGATATCTTTACCTTTGTAGATTTAGGAGTTTCAAGAATAACTACTGGTGTTTTGCTTACTTTCTCTTTCACCTGCTTCCTAGGTTTCAACTTAACAAATCTTTTTGCCCTGGACATTATAGACTTGTTGGTTTCTACTGATGGAGTTCCTTTAACCCTAGGGCTAATGTCTACACCTTGATTTTCTGCTCCAAAGTCACATAAAAACAAAAGCAAAGACCATTCTTTGTTGATCCTTTTGAGTTCATGTAGAACTATTAGTTTAATTAGGCCATGATGAAACAAGGAAGTTTCACATCCTTGAGATTTCAATTGTACTTTATCTACCATCTTAGCTACACTTCGATATAAGAAGTAAGGCAAATCTAAAGAAATCATACCAGTAAAATGTAATAGGAGTTTAAAATGATATGAATAAACCTTTTGATATCTGCCTTCATAGGTAAAATAACGTTGAATGTTGAAGAGCAAGTTGGCATAACTGTCCTTGATGTAGTTTCTAGGAACTGCCTTTGTTAAGTCTATTTCTAGAAACTCTAGCCTTAGAAACACCTTACATGGTTCTGTTGGCTTATATGGGCCTGACCCAGGTTCAGAAGAATTATTTAGCCAAGAAAATCCCACAGCTACTGGCCCTTTCGGCAATAGCCCGCGAAGCGCAGACTGAGGTCTCACTTGAGGTAGCAGGGGAGGCTGTTGGAACTAGGTTTTTGCACCCTTGGGATATCTATATGTGGTTTGGAGGTTTTGCGCCCCGTTCTGTAGCTTCAGGCTGCGTTGTATTCATGTGGATCCTGAATACCTTTTATTGTCTACTAGCGCGCAGTCTACAGATCTAATCTAGTGGATGAAGTATTGTAACTTGGATCTACTTTAGAATGGTATTTAAGCAAAAATTTATTTATTCAGTTCACATATTAAGATTAAACCCAGATTCACAAGTATTAATAAGCAATCACATGCGCATAGATCAAATCATTCTTATTAACCATATAAAATTCCAGATTCGCAATAATTCAGAGTTCACAAATAATTCTCAGAATGAAATTATATTTAGTTCCACTTATCACCAGTAAATCCAGATCCACCCTGCGCACTCAGTTGAATGGGTCTACGCACATAGCTTCGGACTCTTCCAGGCCTCTACGCACACAGCTGCAGAGCCTCTATCCTATATCCACACCCTCAAATCAGACTTATAGATGCTTCTAGAATGCTTTTCTCAAAAACCCATTACATGATAGATTCAAAACCATAACTACTCTACCCATAGAGCCTCGCTCTATTTATACCTTTCCATGGACTGCGATCCATGGGCGGGCCGACTCAACTTACATTTCTTTACACTATTTTGAGCGGACTACCTATTTGACTTTGACTTATTACAAATCGCACTCTGCGCATCCCGTAGAGTCTTTACCCTGGTTTTACCCAAAATTTTAGGCTTCAAGCCCCATGACCATTGTGTGGGGCTTCCACTACCCAACAATCTCCCAACAAAATCATCGTGACTCGTCCCGAGTCACTCGGCTGGTACAGGAATCTTTGCGCAGAGGTCGGTCAGGAACTTCTGTAGCTCACCTATCTCTGTAGCAAATTCGACTACGAACCTCTGTACCCATTCCACATAAGCCGCTGGGGTATCTGTATCATTTGCAACTTCTTGCTCCATCGCACATATTTCCTATATTTGTGTGACCTTGCCTTTAATGGTTCTAGATACGCTAAACACTTCTTCGAGCTAGGGCTAGATATGCTCTTTAAGTGCTGCCTCCTATTGTCGCACCGCATCAACTTGCGCTTTGAGCGCCTGGGCCTCCTATATTTTGGCCAACCACTGTGTGATAGAGATCATCTGTGCAATGCCCCAGGCGGTGTCATAGGCCTACTACAACTCACGTGCCTTGGTTTCTACTCGTTGTATGGTTGGATCTTCCTGGAGGGCGGTGAGTATCCTGAGTGACTAACCGAGTAGTCCCGAGCATTCGCAAACAACACTACTCATTGTTTCTAGTCCAGCTACAACTTCGCTACAGCGGTGTTCCCGTTCAGCCAGAGGTGTGGGTGGCAAAGCCTTGAGATGGAGCTCTGCAACCTGTAACATTAGTTCCTCTTGGTGTCTTGCGGCCTCCGCTTGGGCCATGCGAAAACCGACTTCCATGTGCTGAATCCTGGTAGCTAGGGGGAGGTCCCCAGGGATGGCTAGCTTGAGGACCATACCACACACCTCTATCACAGCTTGTTCTACCTCCCGGTGTTGTGCAGCCAGTTCATCATGCTAGAGAGTGATCTGTTCTATCTTTGCCTTTTGTTCTGTCAAAATGTGGAACGCGCGGCCTTCCCTGGCACGAAATTCCTGAGTTACTCCCTCTTGCAGTAGGTACAGTACATCTCTAGACAGAGTGACTAGATTTACTTCCCAACTGCCTTCGTCACCTGTGGCTACAGCTCAAACAACCTCGGCTAGCAATGAGAGGATGTGTGGTGTGTGCATGCTGACCATCTGCGCGGCAGCAGCTGTGTCTTCTGCGGGCTCGTGAGTGACCCAGCCCAGGGGTTGCTCTTGTAAGGCCTGTAACTACGCTCTGATCTCCCCCAACACAGTTGTTTGTGCAGTGATTAGTTCGGGCAACGCACTGGTGGTAACATTGCTTGTGGGCTGGCTACTATCCATGAAGTCTTTTTCCAGAGCCTTCGTTGTTTTGGAATTTTTTCAAGTGGCTGGTGATTCCTTGGTGTGCGACCACTTAAGGTGGTCCTACGTCTCTGTTTCGTGTTACGAATCCTGTTCCAAATCCGTTCACTGATCTGTCTGGTTCCCCGTTGTGATCGGGCTCATGGTAGCCCCCTGCTACAAAGTAGCTTGTTGTTCCTGTTGTGTTTTTTCTGCCAGTTGGATGAGTCTCTACTGGCATTCCTTCTTCTGTTGTTGTGCGGCCACTCGGTTAAGAATGGTCTTGTCTAGGGCATGCCATTCGAAGTGCCATGCTGCTAATACTGTGTAAATGGCATCATCCATTGCAAGGAATGGAAGTGTGACCCAAGATTGCTCTGGATCCTTCTGCGCACAGATATACACATGATGCATGTCTGCCTTGAACTCGGCTATGTTTTGAAAATTATTGTAAATTGTGGGGGACATGCACGATCTTCGAGCAATCTGTGTCTGTATCTTTCCTTCCATGGAGGTCCAAAATGCCCAAATCACAGAAGCCCTTGCTGCATCCTTTATAGCCTAGAGTGAAATATACCAGACTGCTTCAGGTAGACTATCCTCAATGCTGGGAAACTGGCTCTCTTGTAGCAAGCCAACTATAACCAGAAGGATTGTTAAGAGAAACCATGCATAATGAAAGGTCTTACCTTTATCTTGTGCTTCTTGACAATTGGTCAGAAATTCGTCGCATAAAAATTGTGCCCAATTGAACTAAACCCCTTTGGCACACTATCCTGCCAATGCGATGACAGTGGCAGGCACCTCATCTGCGCGACATTTTCTCATAAGTTCAGCGGCTATGATCTGAGTGGCGACTCATATTGCATGGTCACTGATGCTTGCTATGAAATATCCCCACTTCCCTTTACCTAGATGGTACTTTTCCTTGACTATTTTGGTGAGGCCTCCCTCGCTACTAGTTCCGACTATGTCTACGTGGTTATTCCATTTATATGGCAGGTGCATAATCCACTGGATTAGGTCGGCTGTGATCAGGATCGGTTCTTCCAACTAGAGATATCCATCAAGGATGAGACCTAGCAGCTATCGAATCACAAATATGGTGATGATCATGTGATGATAGTGAGGTATCCACCTGAGGTTCAACAATTCGGCCCTCTCCACGCCTAATAACCACTTCTATAGCAATAGCGCGCCTTTGGCTAGTTCAGGGAACTTGTTGCTATCTACAAGGTCCTAACCTTCAAATTTGGTGCTTCGAACGCGCCCCATTGGCAACCCTTCGAACCTTATGTCTCTCCCACTTGTTGTTTTCTTTCCACAAGGGGCCACAAGAGAGCTTAGTCATTTTTTCAGCCCTGAAATGCCCATTGTCTCTCTACACCAAGAGAACTTCTCAAAGCTCACAGATTTTGTCAATGCATCTGCAGTATTCTTCAAAGTTTCCACCTTTACCATCAACACCATTTTGTCTTCTATCATATCCCTCACAAAGTGATACTAAACATCAATGTGCTTTGTCTTTGAATGATATGTGGGTTCTTTGCCAAAAAAATTACACTTTGGCTGCCACAGTCTATCCTTATAGCTTCCTGTACTAACCCCATACTTGAACACAATCTCTGCAACCAAACTGATTCCTTGCTTGCATGAGTGGCTGCCATGTATTCTACCTCTGTAGTTGATAGTTCCACTACAGATTATTTCTTACTCATCCAACTGACTGCACCTCCAAATAGGTTAAAAACATACCCACTTGTAAATCTTCTCTGATCCAAATCTCCAGCCTAGTCTGCATCAACAAAGCCATGAATATCCAACACTCTGTCCAATCTTGGTCTTCCTTGGTAGCACAAACCATAATCACTAGTGCCATGCAAATACCTGAAAACCCGCTTCATTGTTGTCCAATGCTCTTTCCCTGGTTTTGACATAAACCTGCTCAATACTCCCATTGCATGTCTAATGTCTGGTCTAGTACAAACCATTACATACATTAGGCTATCGACTGCACTTGCATATGGAACATGGGACATGTCCTCTTCCTCTTCTTGTGTCTTGGGACACTGTTCAGTAGATAACCTCACACCTACAGGAATAGGAACCTTCACCAGTTTACTATCTTGCATATTAAACCTCTATAGTATTGTCTTGACATACTTTCTCTGGTTTAACCAGAGCTTCCTCTTTTCCCAATCTCTTTTAATTTCCATGCCCAAAATATAGTTTGCAGCACCAAGATCTTTCATGTTGAATTTGGAGGACAATTGGGTCTTCAAATCCCGGATAATATCTTTGTCATTTCCAACCAGCAACATATCATCCACATACAAGACCAGATAAATAACACGATCACCAATTAATTTAAAATACACACAGTGATCTACTTTGCTTCTGGTGAAGCCAAGTCCCCATATAAATGTATCAAATTTCTGATACCACATCCTTGGTGACTGTTTTAACCCATACAAAGACTTCTTTAACTTGCATACTAGATATTTCTTACCCTTTACCGCAAATCCTTCAGGTTGCTTCATGTAGATCTCCTCTTCCAAATCCCCGTGAAGAAATGCTATCTTAACATCCATCTGTTCTACCTCAAAATCAAAAGCAGTAGCAACAGATAAAAGTAATCTAATAGAAGTTACCTTGGCAACAGAACAAAAAAATATCACCAAAATCAATTCCTGGCACCTGGGAATAACCTTTTGCTACCAACCGAGCTTTGTATTTCTCCACTTTTCCTTCTACATTTGTCTTCTTTTTGAACACCCATTTGATGCCAATGGGTTTCCTCCCAGCCGGCAACTCCACCAGATCCTAAGCCTCATTTTTGTGCAAAGATGCCATTTCATCAACCATGGCCTCTTTCTAGAGTTTTCCACCCTCTGAATCCACTGCTTCCTTCACAATTCTGGGATCATCATCAGTAACAGACAAAGCAAAATTTGAACAAAAAGCAGATGGACTATACCTCTCCAGCTACCTTCTTTCTCGAACTGATCTTCTCACAATCGGAGTTTTTGGCTCTTAATCTTCTGATTCCTCCTCTGTTGTAGAGTCTGATTCTTCCTCCTTTAGCTCAAACTCTATCTTCTCGGGTTCCTTTTGTTGGACTTCATGTTTAATAACATCTTTCACCTCTCTAAACACCACATCTTGGCTATACACAACCTTCCATGTGACTGGGTTCCAAAGCTTATAACCCTTTAAACCATCCTTATACCCAATAAAGATGCACTTTTCAGATTTACTATCCAACTTGGTTCGCTTCTCCTTTGGAACATGTACATATGCATCACATCCAAATACCCTTAGATGTGAAAGTGAGACTTTCTTACCAGACCATACCTCTTGTGGAGTCTTATCCTCCAACGCTAATTAAGGTGACCAGTTGACCGGGTAACATGCAGTATCCACCGCCTCTGCCCAGAATTCCTGTCCTAACCTGACACCACTGAGCATGCTTCTTGCCCTTTCCATCAACGTCTTATTCATTCTTTCTGCAACTCCATTTTGCTGAGGTGTATATGGAGTAGTCTTCTGTTGTGCTATACCACACTTCTTATAGAATTCTTCAAATTCCTTACTGCAAAACTCTCCACCATTATCTGTCCTTAGCACCTTTATCTTCTTCTCTATCTGGTTTTCCACCAGAGCCTTAAATTCTTTAAACCTATCAAAGACTTCAGATTTATTCTTAAGGAAATATATCCATGTATTCCTTGAGAAGTCATCTATAAATGATACATAGTACATCGACTTACCCAGTGATGGAACCTTCATAGGTCCAAACACATCACTATGCACAAGTTCTAATATCTGTTTCGTCCTCTTACTACCATAGGGGAAACTCACCCAATTCTGCTTCCCATATACACAATTTTCATAGAAATCAAAATCTAGAGAACCATTACTCATACGTTCTACCATACCTTTACCATGAAGTCTTCGAAGGCCCTTATGTCCAATATGTCCAAGCCTTTGATGCCACAACATGGTCTTCTCTCCAGAGACCACTAGATTTTCTGCTCCACTTTTAGGAACCACAGAACTATTGCACCCATCAATAACAGTGCTACCTTGCAACTTGTACAGAGTTCCAATTCGAACTCCCCGCATCAATACCAGTGCTCCTCGAACCATTTTGTAGGTATCCTTCTCAAACACTATTTTTACACCTGCATCATCTAGCCTGCTTACAGAAATCAAATTTCTGGCCAATGCAGGAATATGCAGAACACTCGGAAGTGTTCTAACCCTTCCACCTTGCAACTTCAACTTTACTTTTCTGTGACCAATGATTCTAGCCTTCCTATCATCCCCTAAGAAGACATCACCAACATCGTATTTCTCATACTAGCAGAACCACTCTCTATGGGGAGTGAAGTGAAAGGATGCACCTAATCCAATCAACCATGCCTCATGATCTACATGTGTACTTGAAGAAGCCAAGTACACATCCCCACCTTCATCTGAGGTGGTTTTTGCCTCTTCAGAAGGAGCATCATCAGATCCCTTTCCTTTATTAGGAGCTTTAGATTTACAGTCCATTTTGTAGTGCCCTTCCTTTCCACATTTCCAGCACACCACCTTTACAAGTTTTCCTGGAGATTTAGATCTCCCTATAGATTTAGATCTCCCACTCAATGACTTATTTTTGTTTCCGTTCTGGGATCGTCCTCATACAGAAAAGGAATCACCATTCTGACTCTCCATATTTTTCCGTCTCATCTCCTCCATTAGCAAGGCTGAGACTATTTCATCAAACTACAAGGTAGTTGCATTTCTACCTATTGCAATAACCAGACTATCCCATGAATCTAGTAGAGAACACAACAAATTGATGCACTTATCTTCATCTGAAATTTTAATATCAACAGATGCTAACTGACTTACCACAGTATTAAATGCATTCAGATGCTCTGTCACCGAGTCTCCATCTTTCATCCTCAGGTTATACAGCTTTTTCCACAAGAAAAGTTTATTCACCAGAGACTTAGATTGGTACAAAGTCCCTAACTTGTCCCACAAAGCCTTCATTGTAGCTTCCCCTGATACATTCAGCAATACTGAATCTTAGACACAGAATCATATTGTGCTCTTTGCCTTCTGATCTAACTTCTGCCATTCTTCATCGGACACTCCCGTTAGTTTAGTACTCGGATCTACCACGATCCACTGATCTTTATCCACCAACAGATCCTCCATCTTGAGTTTCCACAACTCAAAACTCTGACCATTAAATTTCTTGATCTCTATCTTTCCACTGCTCACCATCTTCTTGTTGAAAATAATACTGAGAGGGGGAGGGGGGTGAATCAGTATTATCTTAATATTTTAATAAATCTTCCTTACTTGTTCTTTGAATTATTTTTGCATGTCAGTACCATAAAATAATGAGCATGAACAAAGAAAAACAGATAGTCACACCAAAGAACACAAGATGTAAGGTGGAAACCCAATGTGGGTGAAAACCACCTGCTGCAATATGTCTCTATCTTCTTTCAAATTAGAAACTTCTTTTACAATGGTTTTGTACTGGTGTAGTCCTTTACCAGTACGCAGGCTGCAACCTGCAGAGAGCTACAACTCTCTCTCTCTCGTTTTCCAGTCTCTCCTGGAAGGGAGCTACAACCCCCTGCTTCTTTTCATAAAGCATCAAATGATCATCAAGAACATAAAAGTTACAGTCCACTACAGTTATCAGATCAGCAATAACAGAACTAACCCAGAACACCTTATCAACAGAAAAATTCAATCAACAGAACATTTTAAGATAGGGACACAGTTTTCCCTTCTGTGGCCTGCGTCGCTACGCAGTTCACCTTCTGCTTCCCTACGTATACCCACAGAGATCCTTCTGCCGCACTGCATGCCCACGCACTGTTCCTTCAACCGCACTGCGTACTATTACTGCAGGGACGCACCCAGAGACATTATCGCGCTGCGTATTGTTACTGCAGGGACGCACCCAAAAATACTATCGCGCTGCGTACTTTTACTATGCGGACGCACCTGAACCTTAGTCGCTCTGCGTACCGACGCAACTCTCCTTCTTTTGCTCTGCGTACCGACGCAGGTCTCCTGTTTCTGCTCTGCGTACCGACGCAGATCTCCTGTTTCTGCACTGCGTACCCATGCAGTTCTTCTGTTAAACACTTGCGGCCTTCTAATTAGGGCCAAGTAGGCAGTCCACCAGAGTGGCACAGTTGCTCAGATCTGGTCATGCGCTAGAGAGATCACCCTTCACAGATTCGCCTTCAACTTCCCTTTCATATAGATCAAGATTTTAAGACCATAACCCAAAATTTCAGATCTAAAGATATTCAATTGCAAAAGATGCTTAGCCAAGTGATCTCCTTTGCTTTATATAGGCAAGCTCCTCCTAAAATCATGGAACAATACCACGAGCCGACACCATAATAACCCAATATCGTCGGCTAAATACCAAGAGTAACACATAAGAAACCCCCACGTGTGCTTTTCTCTGCCTTGAAATGTTTGCACTGGGGGGACGCACCTCATGAACGGCTTTCCTACGTATCTGGACGCGGTCCCTACATGGTGTACCTGCGGGTACGCACCTTCTGAACTGATTTCCTGCGTACTTCTTAATTTTCAACATATTGAGAGCCTTGCCACGGGAGTTGCTATCAAGTACAACATCTGTAACATATAGCCATACCAGAAACATAATGCCAACAATCTCCCCCTTTGGACTTGATGGCAACCTCACAAACTTCAGCTTCATTCTCCCCCTTTGACATCAAGGGCAAACGGGTATGCTCCCCCTAAGATCATGCTCCCCCTGAATATGAACCAGACCTGCAACAAAGAACCATAATCCACCATGAAAGAGATAGAGACATATTGCAGCTACTTCGAAGATCTCCTTCTGCACATCCTCCATAATGCCAACTGTTATCACTTAAGAATTTTAATGCCAAAATTTCTCATACTAGCTTGATGGTAAAGATTCGGTGCTAGTCCAAGTTTGAGTTTTTGTTTGCCTTAGAGTCTGAGTCTTAGGAGTCCAATATGCATTCTCATTCACCACTGGTCTCATAATTCACACAATTTCCATGTGTCAGCTCTGTTCAAAGGTTATTATGTTCTACAAATCTCTTTAGGTAATTTCGTAGTGCATAAGTCAGTTTTAGGTGTTTTTGCAGCGCAACTATCTAGGTGATTTCGTGCTGATCCATAAAAAATCTCACTCAGCTGTCATATTTATCAGAATCCTCATCATTAGGTCATTAGCTGTCTTGGTATGCACAGGTTGCAAGTTTCAAAAAGAAGCAAAGAAAAGAAATAAATTTATGAACTCCAAAGTTTTATTATGAAAAGGTAGTCAACTTCCAGGAGGTCTCTAAAGCAAATGAAAGCCTATTTTGGGAAATGGAAAGAGGTTTTTATTCCTAACAGATTGAACTAGAAAAACCTCCTTCAGTTTCCTCAAATCCATTACGATCTGAGAGAAATTAATGACCAAAGTTGCGCTACGAAACTGCTGTAGGTGCAGTTATTCATCTCCTGTTTTATAGTTGTTTTTCAAAGACACATTTTGGGCGGTAGGGAAGGTTTTTCAAAAAAAAAAGATACGTTTTTGTTCAGAATGGATTGGTTCACAAAAGCCTCCTTCAGTTTTTCCAAATACGTTTTTTGTGAGAAGTTATGAGCTCTGTCCCAAGCCCTATTTTTCAGCCAGAATAGAAGCTTATATCTCATGTCATCTTCACTTATTGGCAATGCAAGAAAAAGGAAGCAAGGCATCATGATTCAGTTCCAGAAAGGGGTTGGGAAATCAATCTAGATCAACTTCATACAATTGCAGACAACAACACAGTGGCAATGGTTGTTATCAATCCAAGCAACCCATGTGGCACCACTTTTACCCATGATCATTTGGCTAAGGTTGCAGAGACAGCTAAAAGGTTAGGTTTGTTAATAATCTCAGATGAAGTATATGCTCATATTGTCTTTGGTAAGAAGCCATTCATTCCAATGGGATTCTTCGCATCAAATATATCAGTAATTACTCTTGGGAGCATATCGAAGAAATGGATGGTTCCTGGTTGGCAGATTGGTTGGTTTGTGACATGTGATCCAGATCGTATTCTGAGGAAATCTCAGATAACTGAAGGCATTATTGCAACACATTTAATTGACTAGGCACTAGATAGTTTTGTTGCTGCAGCTGTCCAGAATCCTATGTGTAATCTCTCATTAATGGTTGGCACAACAAATGATTGGTGTTATGTGGAGGCATATGGAAAGAATGGGGTCCATATATATATTCAGTTTGAAAAGCTCCAAGGCACATGAGAAGGACATTTCAAGATGAAGAAGCTCAAGACAGTCAAATTTGGCATGTAAGCTGTGTTTTTGAAATTACACAGCAGTTTCGCAGCGCGCTGCGAAACCCCTGTAGCAGCCTGTTTCAGCAGAAAAAACTTTGTTTTCTACATTTACTAGTAAATTTCCAGAAGGGGTTCTGAGCAGCTGAAAACTTAATTTTGAAAAATGAAAGAGGCTTTTATTCCTAACATACGAAACTACAAAAACCTCTTTCAGTTTCTTCCAATTATTTCTGAGGTGGGAGGAATTTATGGTTAAACTTGCGCTACGAAACTGCTGAAAGTCAAGCTTTGTCTACTGGTTTTAGCAGTCTTTTTCAAAATCAGTTTTTGGTTACAGGAAGATGTATTTTGGAATTCTGAGGGAGGTTTCTCTTAATAGAATGTCCCGCTACAATAACCTATCTCACTTTATTCATAAGTGTTTTCAGTTGGGATATACTAAGCTTTCATTGAGACCCTAATTTCAGAAAACGGATTTTTCCTGTTTGCCACGTGTTTTACAAGGACAGTTTCTGGATAGCTGGAGAAATGTTTTCAAAAATCAGGAGAGGTTTTTGTTCTGGACAACATGGGCTACAAAAACCTCCTTCAATTTCATAAAATGTGTCATGGATAAAGAGATAAAGGCTCTGCAATTTTCAAGGATCTAAACCTAAAAATAGGGAAACATGTTCCCTAATTTCTAGGGTTTGTCATCAGCAGTTGGGTGACCACGTGGGAGGCTTCATCAAATTCGACTCCTTGAGGTTGAAAGTTGTCAAATAATGCTTTAAATTCTTAGATAAGGTTGTTGAATCATGATAAGGAGTTACACTCCTAGTTGTATTAGGTCTCTAGGACTGCTAGTTAGGTGTCATTTGCATTTAATAGTTAGTTTTGAGTATCAATAGGTGTCATAGTAGGATGAATTCGAATTTCCCTCATGCTGGAGGAGGAATCTAAGTTGTGTAAAGAGCTCTATATATATCAGAAGAGCTGATGTACAAAGGGTTGGAAATTTTTATGGAAAAACTTGTATTTGGCATATGTATGACTCATTTTCAATAATACATGCTTGACTTTGCTTCTCAAGATTCATGAAGGGTTTTTCATGTTCAGAATATGTGATGTTGTCCTTTTTCTTAATTCTTACAGTGGTATGGATGTATAATCACTCAGAATTCACTGAATGTGCTCTGACTTCCTGTATACATGCATAAACTATGTGTCCCATATGAGTTTATGTTCTGAATATTTAAACGCTGAATGCCCTGACTTCCATGTAAGGTTGAGTTCATTGTTATATTGAGGTGTTGTTGACTCCATAAGCCCAATGGATAGTTTTGTTTAATGTGTTTCCACCATTCATATTTTTCATACTTGTTTCATAGAGTTAGCCATCTAATCTTTATCAAAATCATTAACCTTTGAGAGAGCCCTCTCAGGTTGAGGAGGCTAAGCCTCAGCCAAAAGATTGGTTTAAAATAGTTACACTGAGATAGTCTGATCAGCAGCCTATCAGGGTCCTATTTTGGTGATAACATTTTGGTGTGTCTGCCGGGAGCCTGAAGTCTATTCATTCCCGAAATTAAGAGGTTGAACTTCTGAAGGTAGCAGGAGCCCAGACATCTTTTTGAGGCTGCAAAACTACCTTGGCGACTCCACAGATCAAATAAAAAATTAGAAGGTGACTCCACTGCTAGAAGATCAGTAGCTTGATGAAGTTTCAAAATGAGTCCCATTGCAAGAATGAATGCCAGGTATGCTCCTATGAATCGGTCTCATATCCCTGGCTTTCCAAGTCCTATGCCAAAGGTTGATTGGTTAGATGATCTTCCAATATTCAGATGAAAAGAAGGACAATGCTGCTCTTCATTTGGTTAGGTTTCATATGCATGTACGCAGTCTTAAGGTTCATTTCCCTGAAGATTGTCTCATGAAGATGTTTATGACCACTTTAGAAGGAAAAGCATGGTCTTGGTATAAAAACTTGGAAAATGGTTCAATATATTCGCTTGCTAGTTTTTATGATGAATTCTATGAGATGTATAAAGAATGTTATCCTTCCTTATTGCTGCTCAAAGATTGTTGTAGATATTCTTTAAGTCTTATTCAATACTTGGAGGATTGTTATGATGATGATGAATTTATGGATGAAGAAATTTTAGAGGCTCTTCATAACAATGCATTTCAGCACCAAGAAGAAAGTATAACATCTCATAAAACGCAGCATGAAGAGCAGCAGGGGTTTACTTGTGAAAACCATGTTTCATCCTTTGATATGAATCATAATGAAGATAAAAATGATTGCAAACAGCAAGAAGAAGTACTGGAAGATAGCTTTTACGACCCTCAGGCAGAGGAAAAGGTTGGTTTTTTATGTCAAACTTCTCAGCAGCTTACAACAATAAATGATCATAAGAAACAAAAAAATTACATTGTTTGTAGGCAGCATTCAGAAAAGCAGTTCGATAGCATATCGCAAGAATCTTGTGTGGTTGAGAATCAGTTGTCTAAAGATGTAGAATGTTATGATGATCATCAACATAACCATGTATTCTTTGACCCTATAAGTGAATATATGGACAAGCTTTGCACTCCGGTCTTTCATTTTCATTTGCATTATGAAGATCAAGTATATTATGAGTTGATTTGGTCATCTCACTACCATGGTTATTTTGAGGTTGAATGCAGTCAAGAGCCTCCAATAACAGAGAAGACAATTGATTGGCTTTATTGGAAATATCATGTTGCTTGAGCTACAAGTGAAGTTTGAAATTGATAGGGTAGGTAGGTAGGAAATGCAAATAAGCTCAAGGTTGACTGAGCATTTTTTAGTAGATGTAAATTTCTTTTTCCTACAGTCATCATCAAGCTTAAGCCCGAGGTGAAGGCCCAAGAAGCTTGAAGGGGATGTTTGTCAAACAAATCTATGTTTTTCATAAAATGGACAAAGCACTGGACCTGCGAGTTCTTAGTGTACTACAGGAGCACACTCTCCCAAGTGGAGCCACTGTTATCACTTAAGAATTTTAACGCCAAAATTTCTCATACTAGCTTGATGGTAAAGATTCGGTGCTAGTCCAAGTTTGAGTTTTTGTTTGCCTTAGAGTCTGAGTCTTAGGAGTCCAATATGCATTCTCATTCACCACTGGTCTCATAATTCACACAATTTCCATGTGTCAGCTCTGTTCAAAGGTTATTATGTTCTACAAATCTCTTTAGGTAATTTCGTAGTGCATAAGTCAGTTTTAGGTGTTTTTGCAGCGCAACTATCTAGGTGATTTCGTGCTGATCCATAAAAAATCTCACTCAGCTGCCATATTTATCAGAATCCTCATCATTAGGTCATTAGCTGTCTTGGTATGCACAGGTTGCAAGTTTCAAAAAGAAGCAAAGAAAAGAAATAAATTTATGAACTCCAAAGTTTTATTATGAAAAGGTAGTCAACTTCCAGGAGGTCTCTAAAGCAAATGAAAGCCTATTTTGGGAAATGGAAAGAGATTTTTATTCCTAACAGATTGAACTAGAAAAACCTCCTTCAGTTTCCTCAAATCCATTACGATCTGAGAGAAATTAATGACCAAAGTTGCGCTACGAAACTGCTGTAGGTGCAGTTTTTCATCTCCTGTTTTATAGCTGTTTTTCAAAGACACATTTTGGGCGGTAGGGAAGGTTTTTCAAAAAAAAAAGATAGGTTTTTGTTCAGCATGGATTGGTTCACAAAAGCCTCCTTCAGTTTTTCCAAATACGTTTTTTGTGAGAAGTTATGAGCTCTGTCCCAAGCCCTATTTTTCAGCCAGAATAGAAGCTTATATCTCATGTCATCTTCACTTATTGGCAATGCAAGAAAAAGGAAGCAAGGCATCATGATTCAGTTCCAAAAAGGGGTTGGGAAATCAATCTAGACCAACTTCATACAATTGCAGACAACAACACAGTGGCAATGGTTGTTATCAATCCAAGCAACCCATGTGGCACCACTTTTACCCATGATCATTTGGCTAAGGTTGCAGAGACAGCTAAAAGGTTAGGTTTGTTAATAATCTCAGATGAAGTATATGCTCATATTGTATTTGGTAAGAATCCATTCATTCCAATGGGATTCTTTGCATCAAATATATCAATAATTACTCTTGGGAGCATATCGAAGAAATGGATGGTTCCTGGTTGGCAGATTGGTTGGTTTGTGACATGTGATCCAGATGGTATTCTGAGGAAATCTCAGATAACTGAAGGAATTATTGCAACCCATTTAATTGAATAGGCACTAGATAGGTTTTTTGCTGCAGCTGTCCAGAATCCTATGTGTAATCTCTCATTAATGGTTGGCACAACAAATGATTGGTGTTATGTGGAGGCATATGGAAAGAATGGGGTCCATATATATATTCAGTTTGAAAAGCTCCAAGGCACATGAGAAGGACATTTCAAGATGAAGAAGCTCAAGACAGTCAAATTTGGCATGTAAGCTATGTTTTTGAAATTACACAGCAGTTTCGCAGCGCGCTGCGAAACCCCTGTAGCAGCCTGTTTCAGCAGAAAAAACTTTGTTTTCTACATTTACTAGTAAATTTCCAGAAGTGGTTCTGAGCAGCTGAAAGCTTAATTTTGAAAACTGAAAGAGGCTTGTATTCCTAGCATACCAAACTACAAAAACCTCTTTCATTTTCTTCAAATTCGTTCTGAGGTGGGAGGAATTTATGGTTAAACTTGCGCTACGAAACTACTGAAAGTCAAGCTTTGTCTACTGGTTTTAGCAGTCTTTTTCAAAATCAGTTTTTGGTTACAGGAAGATGTATTTTGGAATTCGGAGGGAGGTTTCTCTTAATAAAATTTCCCACTACAATAACCTATCTCACTTTATTCATAAGTGTTTTCAGTTGGGATATACTAAGCTTTCATTGAGACCCTAATTTCAGAAAACGGATTTTTCCTGTTTGCCACGTGTTTTTCAAGGACAGTTTCTGGACAGCTGGAGAAATGTTTTCAAAAACCAGGAGAGGTTTTTGTTCTGGAAAACATGGGCTACAAAAACCTCCTTCAATTTCGTAAAATGTGTCATGGATGAAGAGATAAAGGCTCTGCAATTTTCAAGGATCTAAACCTAAAAACAGGGAAACATGTTCCCTAATTTCTAGGGTTTGTCATCAGCAGTTGGGTGACCACGTGGGAGGCTTCATCAAATTCAACTCCTTGAGATTGAAACTTGTCGAATAATGCTTTAAATGCTTAGATAAGGTTGTTGAATCATGATAAGGAGTTACACTCCTAGTTGTATTAGGTCTCTAGGACTGCTAGTTAGGTGTCATTTGCATTTAATAGTTAGTTTTGAGTATCAATAGGTGTCATAGTAGGATGAATTCGAATTTCCCTCATGCTGGAGGAGGAATCTAAGTTGTGTAAAGAGCTCTATATATAGCAGAAGAGCTGATGTACAAAGGGTTGGAAATTTTTATGGAAAAACTTGTATTTGGCATATGTATGACTCATTTTCAATAATACATGCTTGACTTTGCTTCTCAGGATTCATGAAGGGTTTTTCATGTTCAGAATATGTGATGTTGTCCTTTTTCTTAATTCTTACAGTGGTATGGATGTATAATCACTCAGAATTCACTGAATGTGCTCTGACTTCCTGTATACATGCATAAACTGTGTGTCCCATATGAGTTTATGTTCTGAATATTTAAACGCTGAATGCCCTGACTTCCATGTAAGGTTGAGTTCATTGTTATATTGAGGTGTTGTTGACTCCATAAGCCCAATGGATAGTTTTGTTTAATGTGTTTCCACCATTCATATTTTTCATACTTGTTTCATAGAGTTAGCCATCTAATCTTTATCAAAATCATTAACCTTTGAGAGAGCCCTCTCAGGTTGAGGAGGCTAAGCCTCAGCCAAAAGATTGGTTTGAAATAGTTACACTGAGATAGTCTGATCAGCAGCCTATCAGGGTCCTATTTTGTTGATAACACCAACAATGCATTATATGCTCCCCCTGAACCTATACCGTCAATCAGAAGAGGTTCAGCAATAAGATGATGCATCAACAACCCCCAGCTTTTGCCTGAGGTATTCAAAAGTGTCCCTGGGCAATGGTTTGGTGAGAATATCAGCAACTTGTTCCTTAGAATGAACATACTCCAACTTGACCTTCTGTTCAAGCACTTGTTCCCGAAGAAAATGATACTTGATTGGTATGTGCTTGGTTTTTGAATGCATAACAGGATTCTTTGAGATGCTGATTGCACTTGTGTTATCACATAAGATGGGGATTGGTGGTGTACAAGTGATTTGAAAATCCTGCAAAGTCTGCATCATCCAAAGGAGTTGGGTGCAACAAGATGCAGCAACAACATATTCCGCTTCAGTTGTAGACAAGGCAATCGAACTCTGTTTCTTGCTGAACCAAGATACCAGTCTGGAACCCATAAAGAACGCACCACCACTTGTGCTCTTCCTATCATCCACGCTTTCGGCCCAATCTGCATCTGTATAAGCATGAAGTGTGAGATCTGTATCTATGGGATACCATAAGCCATAATTTTGAGTCCCTTGAAGGTATTTGAAAATTCTCTTCACTGCCTGAAGATGAGTCTCCTTCGGGTTTGCCTGAAATCTTCCAACTATTCCAACTGCGTGCATGATGTCCGGTCGGGTACCTGTCAAATAAAGTAAACTTCCAATCATAGATCTGTAAGTTGGTTGATGTACTGCTGCAGATTCATCATTTGCACTGAGGTTACATCCTGTGACCATGGGTGTACATACTAGTTTTGCATCTTCCATGCCATATTTCTTCAAAATCTGTTTGAGATACTTGGTTTGAGATAAAAAGATTCCTCCTTCCTTTTGTTGGATTTGAAAACCAAGGAAATATGTTAGTTCTCCCAGCAAGGACATTTCAAATTCTTTTTGCATAACCAAGGCAAAGCTTTGACTCATAGCTTCTTCATTGCTGCCAAAAATAATGTCATCTACATACACAACAAGTATTAGCAATTTGTCATTTTCAACTTTTATATAAAGATTGCTATCTGCTGATCCTTTTGAAAAACCTTGTTGATGAAGATATTTGTCCAAACGATAGTACCAAGCCCTTGGAGCTTGTTTGAGACCATAGAGAGCCTTTTTCAATCTGCATACAAGATTTGGATCATTTCCAAGAATGAACCCGTCTGGCTGCTCAATGTATACTTCTTCTTCCAAGTCTCCATTTAGAAAAGCTGATTTCACGTCCATTTGAAATACTTTGAAGTTTTGAAAACTTGAGAGAGCAAGGAACATTCGGATGGCCTCAAGTCTTACAACAGGAGCAAAGGTTTCTTCAAAGTCTATTCCTTCTTGCTGCGCATACCCTTTACAAACAAGTCTGGCCTTGTTTCTAATTACTTCTCCATTTTCATTCAATTTGTTTTTGAAGACCCATTTTGTTCCGATAACATTCTTATCCTTTGGTCTAGGAACCAGCTCCCAAGTGTTGTTCTTTTCGATTTTCTCAAGTTCTTCATCCATTGCTTTCACCCAACATTCATCTTTGCATGCCTCTTTCACATTTTGTGGTTCAGTGGATGAGAGTAATGCCAAATAGCTTGAAGCTTCTGCAACTGTTCTTCTTGTTTGTACACCTGCTTCTTTCTGCCCCACAATCTGAGATTCTGGATGATTCTTCTGAACATATCTGGATGGGGTTTTCTCTTCTATTCTTGTCTGCTCCTCTAGTTCTTCTTGAGGTTCTTCTTGAGGTTCTTCTTCTTCATCATTCTGTCTTTGAGGGTAGCCTTCATCTTCTTCGATGTCTTCATGATGTACTTGCCTAGGAATGTATCCCTTCTCATCAACCACTACATCAATGCTGTCAACAATTCTGCCAAGTCTTTTATTGTAGCATTTGTATGCTTTGCTATGTGGAGAGTAGCCAAGAAGAATGCCTTCATCAGCTCTAGGTTCAAGTTTGCCAAGCTGCTCATCAGTATTCTTGATATAGCATTTGCTCCCAAAGATTTTGAAGTGCTTTACCGAAGGAGTCTTACCACTCCAGAGCTCATGAGGAGTTTGAGTGTTGTTCACCCGGACATTTGTTTTGTTGAGAATAACAACCGCAGCATGTGCAGCTTCAATCCATCAACATACAAAACATTTCCAGCCTTGACCTTTTCTTTTAACTGAGCAATGCCCTTTCCTTTTATAGTTGCAGGAGTATCATTTCCAAAAGAGACTTTCTTTCCCTTTTCTAGAGCAGAATAAGACTCAAGTTTTTCTTTATCACCTGTCATATGCTTTGAACATCCACTGTCAATGTACCATAGATTTTCCTGTCCCTCTACATAAAATGCTATCCCACATCTTTCTGTTTGAGGTTCCTTTATTCTCCATGTTTTGGTGCTTGAGGCTTGTTCCTTTTTCTGCTGAAACCTGCTCCTGCATTCAGAGTCTTCATGACCAAAGTTATTGCAAATAGAACATTCAACTTCATTTTCAACAACCGAAAAGTTGTTATAGGTCCTTTTTGTAATCCATGTCATACTTCTTTTTTTTTGAGCTTCCCTAGTCATGATCGTTTTATACGCAACACATTGAGCTGCTTTGTGACCAAAGTTATGGCAAGAAAAGCATTGTCCATTGAAGAAACTTCTGCGGTTATCGAATCTACCAGCCAACTGATTGTAATTTCTATTTTCATCTATTCTTGAACCAAATTGAGAAGATTTTACCTGTGGTTGGTTGTAGCTTCTTTTCGCCCTTAAGATGGATTGCCCCTGATAGTTTCTGTTTGTAATTCGTCCCTACTTTACCTGATGATCTTCATTTTTCTTTTGCTCATTTATTTTTGCTGCATCAAGATAACTTTTTGAGGTGGATGCTTGAGAAGTTTCTTCATTATAGCCCAGACATGTCTCGTTTAGTGGAGACCGCTGCACATTGATAATCTCATCCAAAGTTTCAGATCCTTTGACAAACTTGAGATTAATAGCTTTTGTTTTCTCAATCTCTTTTCTATGACCAACAATTTCACCTTCTAATTTTTCAAGATGTTTTTCCTTTTCATCAATTTGAAATTGTAGAGTATCAATGATCATGTTCTTTTCTTCTATACATCTCTTGAGTCTAGTAATTTCATCATAAAATTTATCCACATCTATAGCATCCATATAATCATCATCTTCAAATTCCATTAACAACTTATATTCATTACCTTGTTCATCTTCATCACTGTTTGATAGACCATCACTATCTTCATGAGTGTAGTAGCTTTTCTTATTTGCGTTCTGTTTCGTGTTCCATCTAGCAGGTTCCTTTCCTTTATCCTTATAAGGACATTTTGCAGCATAATGACCCACTCTTCCACAAGCAAAGCATTTAAAAGGCAACTTACCTCTAAACCTTCCAGAACCCCTTTGAAGATTTCTGACAAAATTTGATTCTTCTTCCTCTTCTTCCGGGACGTGGCTTGCTTTATAATAATCTCCTTTGCCTGATGCTTTGAAAGCAGCTTCTCTTCTGTCTGATGGACCTCCCTTTCTCATTTCATAAGCAGTTAGAATTCCATGTAGCTGAGACATAGTAAGAATTCAAAGATTTTCCTTTTCTTCTATTGCAGATACTTTAGATTCAAACTTGGGGGAAAATGATCTTAGGAACTTTTCAACCACAATAGCCTCTTTTATTTCTTCACCCAAATTCTCCATACAATTAACAACCTCATCTACCCGAAGAAAATAGTTAGCCACACTTTCATCATTATACATTTTGAGAGTCTCATACTGAATTCTGAGAGTTTGAAGTTTAGCACGTTTTACCTGTTCGTCTCCTTCATAGCTCGTGACAATTTTGTCCCATATCTCTTTTGCGGATTTATAGTGCATTACCTTCATGAATTCTGATTGAGATATACATCCTAATAGAGTACTGACTGCTTTCGCATTTGTTTCATACTTCTTTTTCTCAGCTACATCTGTAGGAGTAGCTAAAGGAAAAGCATAGCCTGTCTCTACGATGTCCCAAACTTCTGTACCAAGAGATTGAAGATAGGCAGTAACTCTTACCTTCCAATAATTGAAGTTTGTCCCATCAAAAACCGGTGGCCTGATTGATGCTTCTCTCTCGTAGTTGCTCATGATGAACGATCTACCTTCAAGCGATCAAGCTTCTCTGAAGGACCTTGCTCTGATACCAATTGTTGAAAATAATACTGAGGGGGGGGGGGGGGGTGAATCAGTATTATCTTAATCTTTTAATAAATATTCCTTACTTGTTCTTTGAATTATTTTTGCATGTCAGTACCATAAAATAATGAGCATGAACAAAGAAAAACAGATAGTCACACCAAAGAACACAAGATGTAAGGTGGAAACCCAATGTGGGTGAAAACCACCTGCTGCAATATGTCTCTATCTTCTTTCAAATTAGAAACTTCTTTTACAATGGTTTTGTACTGGTGCAGTCCTTTACCAGTACGCAGGCTGCAACCTGCAGAGAGCTACAACTCTCTCTCTCTCGTTTTCCAGTCTCTCCTAGAAGGGAGCTACAACCCCCTGCTTCTTTTCAAAAAGCATCAAATGATCATCAAGTACATAAAATTTACAGTCCACTACAGTTATCAGATCAGCAATAACAGAACTAACCCAGAACACCTTATCAACAGAAAAATTCAATCAACAGAACATTTTAAGACAGGGACGCAATTTTCCCTTCTGTGGCCTGCGTTGCTACGCAGTTCACCTTCTGCTTCCCTGCGTATACCCGCAAAGATCCTTCTGCCGCACTGCGTGCCCATGCACTGTTCCTTCAACCGCACTGCGTACTATTACTGCAGGGATGCACCCAGAGACATTATCGTGCCATGTATTGTTACTGCAGGGACGCACCCAAAAATACTATCGCGCCACGTACTTCTACTATGCGGACGCACCTGAACCTTAGTCGCTCTGCGTACCGACGCATCTCTCCTTCTTCTGCTCTGCGTACCGACGCAGGTGTTGTAGGGAAAAGTATCTGACTCGGATGACCCTAACCCACTCTAAGGGTGACAGTTCCTTAGCAACAACTGTAAAACAAACTACTGAAGGTTTACTTCTTTATGAAAGCAAAAGAGGATGGAGAGAGCACTAACCATTGCCTTGCGCTTAATGTCGAATCCAAACTCTTCTCTTTGGCCGCTTGCTCCTAGCTCTTTGTCCTTCTGCTCGCCCAGCTGCAATGAGATCCTGCACAATGACAAAGAAGGAAACTACAAGAGGCATGCAATCATAACTAGTTCATGAATTAGTGTAAACCAAACATGCAATCATCACAATACATAATTGAAACAAGAGCACATAGAAGAACCTCAATAGCTTTTATTAATGAAGAAATAAAGGTTCTGAGAGGATTACAACCATTGCAGGCTCCAACCCAGCAACACCTCCCAGCAGAAAGAATTGCTCTTCTTCACCTCTCTCAAACAATCACCCAATAACTCAAGAATGAAACCAACAGCATATCATTACTTTGCACAAAATTCCAGCCTCTTGAGCTCATAGGAGAGAGCTCAATATATAGATGAATTGAGAAAGGATGAGTCAGCTTGCAACTGATGTGTAGCTGCCTTGTGTCCTCTCTCTCTTCAGTTAATCTTTAGTTGATCTTCAGTTCTTGAGTCCACTTGGTGAACCTTGCTTCCACTTGGAGAAACAAAGCCTCTGACTCATCACAAGGCGAAATACCTGACCCAAGTGTCATTTTTGGAAGATTCCAAAGCAATGACTCACTGTGCCACATGTCCAAACTCGCCCAACGCAGGTGGGCTTTGTTCTGCCTGCTTTGCAACGCAGGTACACCATGGAGCAGTTGTGTTTCAGCACAGAAACCCAGTGGAGCACCTACTTTGATTTCAGGATTGCTTTTTTTTGAGTGTTTTCAGGTGGAGAACTGATCTGAGAGCTGTTGGTTTGCTGACCTTGTTCCTCTAGGGGTAGGAACATCATGTTTAGGGAAATTTGGATCCCTTGGATTATTGACAATTCATGCTTGTTGCTGTAAGGCACAAATTTGTCTATAACAGATGCCCCCTAAAGTATGAGGTCGTTTATCGGGTGAAATGCTTTATTGAGAGGATCCGAAGTTCATTCGATCTGCTGAGAAGTGTCCTATAATAAGATACAATAAAATACATTATTTTTTCATACATTTTTCATGATCTAGCTGAGGTGGGCATTCCCATGCTCAGCTTTATAAATACATTTTGGTACATAGAACAGACGATCGTCTGATGCTAGACTGATAATTCTCTGCCGAATTTATCATCCTTTGAAAAGGATGATCATCTGCTGTAATGATGTACATATCAAATGTCTTTATGTCCTGAATATATATCGCAGCCCGGATGGATGAAACTAGATCCAGGGTCTTCAATCTCTTCCGATCTTCACTCGATGTACAAGTCAATCCATGTGAGAATTTCTTGAAGTCGAACATGGAAAGACATCGCTTGATTACCGGTCAATGATGTAAACCGTTAACAAGCGCGAGAGGAATCACCGATAAGGATGATGACCCTCAAGGTACGGCAGTACAATCTACATGGTGGGAATAAAGGACTTGGTGTCGACCACCATGCAAAATCTTCTGGTCGAAGGTCATTGATGTATACCTGTCGCCGGAAGTGAGAAACTTGCCATTGAGGCATGCAAGCTTCAAAGTACTGAGGGGGGTGTTCCTAGATCAACTCCTTGGATAATGAGCTGAAGTCGACAAGGAGCGATCCGTCAAAGGAGGGCCTTAATGAATCCCACATCAGTGACACGGAACGGAGCTAGTGATTATGATGAGGTGAAAACAAACTGTGATGTATGATTCAGGGTGGCGGTCATGAAGTGGATGAAGGATAATGTATGGCAGTGGGTGGAACACGGTTGACTCTTTACAGAACCACATCTCTTGAACATATAACGACACTGATGTGATGGATTGGTAGCATTACCCCAATTGTGGACGGTGTGGCGAGGACCATGGTTCTGCGACCGGTGAATGAAACAACCCAACCCGAAGTGCTACGGAGGACAAAGTGTCATGTTCAAGAGCGACTTGCTACTGTTAGGATATTCCGACACATAGGATATAGTTAAGTTCAACTTGGTCTAGTATAGAGTTAGGTTAGAGTTAGGTAAAGTGTGTTTCTTTACCGTTGTACATTTTGTAACTTACAATCCGACGGTCACGATATGTAGTGATCCGACGGTTCACTCTCACCTCGGTATTACCGACACTTGATCCGTGGCTTGACACCCGATTGGTCCATGAGTTCTATTTAAAGCGCATGGAGGGTCATTGTTCGGGTAATCCGTGCATGAGAGAAGCTTATGTAAATTTTCATTCTTTGATTAATAAATTGTCTGTACCCACGTTGGGACAGGCCGTGGACTGTTTCCCTCCTTGCACTCTGAGGGTTTTAACCACGTCAAAAATACTGGTGTATTGATTTGAGATCTGGTTGTGAGCGGTGTCCTTTTGGTATTCTTCTGTGGAACTTACCCTGTAAATTCCTACATGGTATCAAAGCTATTTGAGGGCCGCGTCCGTTGGTGATCCAAATCTGAAGCCGGTAGAACTGCATGCGGCTGTCGTTTCCTAGATCTGCTGTTTCTGACTGCTTTCGGGCCGAGAGGACTGCTCTGTTGCATTCGGAGCATCTGTTTCAGTGAGGAACCCCTTTCGTTTCACGCGAAAAGGTTTCCGGTAGCCCTAGCTGCGTCATTTTTCAGATCGGGAGGTATACAGTGTTTTTTTTTGCAGTTTACTGTCATTTTCTCTCTGCTTATTTCGGTTTCGGTTTATTTAGCCTTTTTTTTTCCCGGATCTATACCTTTCATTTCTGCGTATGCTCTTTGCCCTGCGACTCTGTGCGATCTGGGCAAATCAGAAACAGAAAGAAAGGATTTTTCTCATGCGTATGCTCTTTTCCCTGCACCTTAGTGTGATCTCGGAAAATCAGAAACATTGAGGAAAATATTTAGTTTTTCGGCTAAAAGCTAACTTTGAGATTTTTTTTTAAATTTCTAGTTTTTTGGCTAAAGCTAACTTCGAGCCGTAAGGTTCGTTTTTCTTTGGATATTCGTGTTGGGTTTTGTGTTTTGTGTTTTGTAGGGGAAAAGAGTCTTCCCAAGGCAAGCACGCAAATCGAGGCCCCCCCCCCTCTCTCTCTCTCTCTCTCTCTCTCTCTCTCTCTCTCTCTCTCAAATCTTTTGTATAGATCAATTGGTTCAAAGACCTTTTAAGAGAGTAGAGGTCTTGGGTTCAAGTCTCCATTTTGTGGGGGCGGATTTTTTCATTCCCGCACATTCGCGCACTTTGCCGGCAACGTCAACAATTTTTTTTTCAAAAAGCCATAACTTCTTCATCCGGAAGCCTTTTTCAGAGCCGTTTTTTTTAAAACCGCCTATTTTTTCGAGATCTATCCATTGGACCACTTACTTTCAGCATCTTCAGCTTCAGTTGTTTTTCAAAAATGGAAAGTCCATGCCAAGTCATTCTTGACAGCACTAACTACTTCCAATGGGTAGCCTACATGGGAGATTTACTTAGAAGTAAAGGTCTCTTCAGAATAGCCACAGACCAAGAGAAGAAACCCAAAGATGAAGACAAGGCCGAAAAATGGGAAAATCGACAAGATCAAGCACGTGGCTTGATAGGAATGTCTGTTTCTCCTGATCTTAGATTCCACATTGCAGAAATTGAAACTCCTCATGAAGCATTAGAAAAACTTGCTAAAGTTTTTGGGATTAAAAATGAAATTAGATCCCATCAACTTGAAAATGAGCTGCTTACTTTGGATCCTAATAATTTTTCTTGCATTGAAGATTTCTTGTCAAAATTCAAGAACCTTAGATATCTCTTGGAAGGTGTTAAAGTTAAGAAAGATGATGGTAACCTTATTTATTCCATCCTTACTAAGTTGGGACCAGCCTACTCTGTATTTGTTTCCACTTTCCATTCTACCAGGGAAGCTTTCATTTGTCAAGGCAAAGACTACAAGCCCCCTTCCTTTGACTCCTTTTGTGATTCCTTAATAAGAGAACAAGAAAAACTCTTACACCTTGGTCTTCTTAATCTTGGAAACTCTTCCACAAAAGCGTTAGCCGCCCAGCAGCAACCAAATTCAAAGAATCCTAAGAAGTCTTATCCTCAAAGGAATGGTCCTAAACCAACTCAGCCTCAAGATGAAAGATCATTTCAGCAATATGATAAGACCAATAAAAACAAATGGAAGAAGACTGAAAGACATTGTAACTTTTGTAATCGAGATGGCCACTTAGAATCTAAATGCTTTAAGAAGATGGAAGCCTTGGAAGCCGCAATGAAGAAACATAACATCCATCTGGAGCCTACTTCAACTTCAACTTCCGGAACGGCATTTTCTGCATGTCATCGTCAATCATCTCAGTCTGGTTATGCATTAAATGTATCTTCTTCTTCTTCTCATTCTCATGAGTGGCTCATTGATTCTGGAGCCTCTTGTCACATGGCCAAAAACCAAGCCATGTTTTCTTCTTTAAATGATTGTAACACCAAAAATATATATGTTGGTGATGATAGATCTCTTAATGTTGTAGGGACTGGAACTGTTCATCTAGACAATGGTCAGTTCAATGATGTATTATGTGTTCCAAACTTATCCTGCAACCTTCTATCTGTCTATCAGATAACTCATTCAGGTGAAGGTAAAATTGTTGAATTTTCACCTCATGATGTTGTAATCAAGGATCTAAAAGATCCTAAACAGATTCTAGCTACTGGTCTTGCTGATGATTCCAAAAGGTTGTATAAGTTTCACAACTTTGGGTCATCCCATCTTCCCTCAGTATTTGTTGCTCATAATGATGAAGTGAGCAAACTTTGGCATGAGCGGTATGGTCACTTAAACTATCGCTCCCTTCAGCATCTATGTAAAGAAAACATGGTGACAGGTCTTCCTATGGTATCTTGCAAAGATGGTGTTTGTTCCGGATGTGTACTCGGAAAACATCATCGGGACAGTTTTGACAAACGTGCCTCTTGGCACGCCTCAGCCCCTTTACAGCTTGTGCACAGTGATTTATGTGGTCCTCTTCCTGTTGCTTCATTCTCTGGCTGCAAGTACTTCTTAACTTTCATTGATGATTTCTCTAGACGCACTTGGGTATACTTCTTAAAACTCAAGAGCGAAGTATTTACCACCTTTTTGGCCTTCAAAGCATTCGTTGAAAAACAATCTGGACATCAAATTCTTAAGCTAAGAACTGATAATGGTGGAGAATATGTTAAAAATGCATTCATCAACTTTTGCACCGAAAATGGAATTCAAATGCAACATACTGTTCCATACACTCCACAACAAAATGGTGTAGCTGAAAGGAAAAATCGCACCTTAAAGGAAATGGCTAATTGTATGCTGCAATCTAAAGGACTCAGTCTTAGTTTTTGGGCCGAAGCAATTAATTGTGCAAATTATATAATCAATCGCACTCCTACTAAGGTTCTAGAGAATATCACTCCAGAAGAAGCTTGGAGTTCCATTAAACCAGATGTAAGTCACTTTCGTGTGTTTGGAAGTGAAGCATGGGCCCATATTCCAGATGAAAAGCATAAAGCCTTAGAACCTAAGAGTGAGAAATGTACTTTTGTTGGATATTCTGAAGATGTAAAAGGCTATAGACTTATTCCATTTAAGTCCAAAAATGTTATCATTAGAAGAGATGTAAAATTTGATGAAAATAAATCGGCCTGCGAGCCTAGTCCGGCGGATGTGCCACCTCTTCCCATCTCTTCTATCTTTGAGAACATTTCTTCTTCTGATGATGAAAGCGAGGATGATAATCCTTCCCCACCTTCTCAGGATCCTCAACTTCCAAGATGGGTCCGTGCTACTCGGGATGCAGCAGGTGATCTTGCCGGTGATCCTACAGATCAGCGACGTACACGTTCTCAGTTTGAAAGAGCCTCTTCTTTACTGGCTCAAGCTCCAGTGAATCATGATCCTGACACTTTTGCAGAAGCTTCAGGCCATCCACATTGGGAAACAGCTATGAATGAAGAATATCATTCATTGATGACAAATGATACATGGGATCTTGTTCCTCTACCAAAGGGACGCAAACTTGTTAGATGCAAATGGGTTTACAGAACCAAGTATGGACCAGATGGGAAAGTTGACAAACATAAAGCTCGTCTAGTTGCTAAGGGCTTTTCACAGGTTGAAGGCATTGACTACACTGAAACCTTCTCTCCAGTTGCCAAAATGAACTCTATCCGCCTTGTTCTTTCCCTTGCTGCCTCTTTAAAATGGGAAGTACATCAAATGGATGTTAAATCTGCCTTCTTGCATGGGGACTTGCAGGAAGAAATCTATATGGAACAACCCATTGGCTTCATACAAACAGACTCCAGCCTCGTTTGTCGCCTTAAGAAATCCCTTTATGGCCTCAAGCAAGCTCCTCGAGCTTGGTATGCCAAAATGGATAGCTTTCTTTTAGAATCTGGCTTTTCTAGGTGTCATTCTGACAATACTGTCTACACCAAGAAAGTGGGCAACTCTCTCATCATCCTTGTTCTTTATGTTGATGATCTTATTCTTACTGGTAGTGATCCCAACCTTATAAACCATGTGAAGTCCAGCCTTAAAAAGAAATTTGAAATGACAGACTTAGGACACTTACACTATTTTCTCGGTCTTCAAGTCTTGCAATCCCAAGAGGGTATTTTCCTTTCCCAGTCCAAGTATGCTTGTGATATTCTTCGTCATTTTCACATGGAAGACTGTAAGCCAGCCCCTTCTCCCTTTCAGTCTGGAGTCAAACTTTCAGTCTCTTGTACTTCTCCTGAAGTTGATGCTACCTTATACCGTCAACTTGTCGGAAAACTCTTGTATTTAACCCATACTCGTCCTGATCTTTCCTTTGTTGTTGGCCTTGTTGCTCGTTTTATGCAAAACCCCCGTGAAAGTCATTGGAAAGCAGCTAAAAGAATACTTCGTTATGTTCGAGGTACAATACAGTTTGGGATTCATTACAGTGCCAAAGCAGCTCCTCTGTTAGTTGGTTTCACTGATTCTGATTGGGCTGGTGACCTTGATGATCGGAAGTCTACTGCCGGTTATGTCTTCACTCTTGGTTCAGGACCTATTACATGGGCTTGTAAGAAACAGGCTGCCATTTCTCTTTCGTCAGCAGAAGCAGAGTATCGTGGTGCCGTGGAAGCTAGTAAGGAAGCCTTGTGGCTTCGTCAGATCCTATCAGAGTTTGGCTTTGAGCAGCAGCATCCAACCACACTTTGGTGTGATAATCAAAGTGCCATTCAGCTATGCAAAGATCCAGTCCAGCATCAGCGCAGCAAACACATTGAACTACACATGCACTTCATCAGAAAGCTCATTCTTGACCATGTTCTTGAAGTGCAATATTGTCCAACGGATGATCAGGTTGCAGACATCTTCACAAAGGCTCTCACAGAGGCGAAGTTCACTAAACTTCGATATATGCTTGGAGTTCAGGAAGTTGTCACTAAGGGGGGATAGGCTCTAGTGCCTCCTTCCTTCTCCTATTGTGTCATATTTGTAAATCCTTCAATCCTATCCCAAGTTGTTCTTAAGGGGGGATGTTAGGATATTCCGACACATAGGATATAGTTAAGTTCAACTTGGTCTAGTATAGAGTTAGGTTAGAGTTAGGTAAAGTGTGTTTCTTTACCGTTGTACATTTTGTAACTTACAATCCGACGGTCACGATATGTAGTGATCCGACGGTTCACTCTCACCTCGGTATTACCGACACTTGATCCGTGGCTTGACACCCGATTGGTCCATGAGTTCTATTTAAAGCGCATGGAGGGTCATTGTTCGGGTAATCCGTGCATGAGAGAAGCTTATGTAAATTTTCATTCTTTGATTAATAAATTGTCTGTACCCACGTTGGGACAGGCCGTGGACTGTTTCCCTCCTTGCACTCTGAGGGTTTTAACCACGTCAAAAATACTGGTGTATTGATTTGAGATCTGGTTGTGAGCGGTGTCCTTTTGGTATTCTTCTGTGGAACTTACCCTGTAAATTTCTACAGCTACCATTAATGCTGTGAGGTTCTCCCAATTTTTCCCCAGTCATTGCTGACCAGTACCTCTTTATTTTTGTCAAGCTTGAGGAGGATAACATATGATTGTTCTATAACCTGCCCTTCGGGCAAGCCCATCGCTATGTTTTAACGAGCCTAGCGATAGGGAAACTCGTTCTCGTCTAAAGACAAGTTTGTCGCTATTTAATCATTTTAACGAGTCTAACGACAAGGAAAACTCGGTCCTTTTCATCTTTAGAGAGTCTGAAAAGGTACGAAAAGTTAACTCCAAAATTCCTTTTTCGTCATCTAATCCCTTAAGTCCGAAAAAGTTTAAAACAATACAGAAGGGATGAATTTTCGGTTGATTTAACGAGCCGAACAAAAAAAGCGCTCGATCTTTTTGTGCAATAATCCCTCAGGTCCAAAAAGATTAAAATCTAGAGGAGGGATAGCTTTCCGGTCGCTTTAACGAGCTGGAAGGCCAAAACTCGGCAAACTTTTCATATTTTATGAGTCAGTGAAAAGAGCTCAAAGAAGACTCGTCTTTTGAGGAACGAGTGATGAACAGGGATAGCAGCAGATTCCAGGTACTCGTTGGAATTCTCCAATCACGGCAGTGTCACAAGGATGGCTAAGTGAAATCACTCTTTGCAGCTGTTCCTCAAAATGGGTAAACAAACATATGGAGGTGAACGATTGGCCAAATGAACAGATGGAGGTGATGGCATATAAACACGACCAAGGGCTTTTAATATGGCTTTCAAAGGTTACATTTCTCGAGGTTGTTTACCGGTTCATTTTTTCTGGATGAGCTTGAACTTCTAGGGAAAGATTGCTCACAATTTACGTTTATTTTTTAACGAGCATGAACTTCTGCACAAAAACTGCTCGATGATTGCGTTTATTTTTTAACGAGCATGAACATTGCTAAAACTGCTCGAATATACCAGTCTTAATACAAGGAATGCTTTAGGTGAGGTAATCTTATTTAAGGAGCGATACCTCATTAATTACTCCAACTTGGCAGGTTTTTAACTTTTGCCCTTCATCCTTTCTTTGTGCAAGCTGGAAATGGCTAATCCTACGAGTTTAATGGGTTAGACCTACAGGTTTAAAGGGAGGACCTAAAAATTTTAAAAAAATAAATAGTTGTCCCATGCTTGCACTCCAAAAGGTTTGCATGCCCCCAGGTATAAAGTATAATTTCGAGATTCTGCCATCTCTTACTTATTATCCGAAAAATGGTTTTGTTTGTTGCCTCAAACTAAACTCTTTTTTCGGCGATGTCTATCATTAGGTTGCTAAGGATGGTGACTACTTGTTGCAGCAATTTCATCTCTTTCTTTGAAGACTGCCCCTACTTATCCTTCAAAACAACTTGTTTTAATGGGTGAGGCTTGACATTCAAAGATGGTGGCTACTTGCTGCCACAAATAGATCCCCTCCTTAGGAGAGCCCACTTCTTTAGACAAAGGGAGTGATCGCTTCGCTTCAACATAACTTTGACAAAAGAATTTTATCCTAGAACAACCCTCCCTTCCACTGCCAGACGGGGTACGGACTAGTCCATTCTTCTGCGGAAATTAACTTTATACCCAAGGTTTTCTCTGCCCAAGGCAGGCCAGGGTGCATGCCCCCTGGGTCCCAGTTCTTTCTTTCCGAATTACTCACATTCATCAGGAAGTAGAACCGGGGGCGGTGGCATTCCTTGAGTGAATAAACCGTTAAGGGATGGTATTTGACTATTTGCAATGCGTGATCCTGGAAATGAAAGTTGGTCTACTAGCTGGACCATTCTTCCTTCGTGCGGAAAACACATGACTCTAAAGAGCGAGGACACTATTGCCTCCATGCAATATATATAGTCTCGTCCAAGGAGTAAGTTATATGCCAAGGGTCCCTGGACGACCGTGATGTTCATGCGAACTGTCTTCCCCTTCAATGTAACCGGAACATTGGGGAGAATCCCTAACGGGTGACTGGTTCCTTTATCAAAACCTGATAGATTTCTCATCTTAGGTAAAAGCGTCGGGCAACCCAGTGCTTTCCAAGCAACAGAGGAAAGGATACTCACAGATGCCCCTTCATCAATGATAGTTCCAGCCATCACCATTCTGTAGATTTGGACTATGATTCTGAATGGGATACTGGCTGGTAACCGGGGTCTGCCTAGTTGATTCCAATCAAAGGATACAACCAGGTTGCTTGGTGGTGGGACCGAATATACGGCCGGATACGACCCTGACGATGTTCCTTCCTGCGATAAAGGAATGGGCGCATTGCCCTGATGCTCATCAGAGTCTGTGTTGATGAAAAGAATATGGACGGTGTCATCCTTATCCTCTTCAGTGAGGGTGTCATTTGAAGATGGGTCTTCAATGACGGAGTCATTGGACGATGAAACCTCTGAAGGAAGAACCGGGTCGACTGCCGTTTCGACCTTTAGACTTTCGTCTGGTCTGGATTCAGTAGGTTCATTCTCAATGACCGACACTTCAGCTGACCACTTGGGCGGGTCAGCTGGATTTTCAACTATCGAGGGATTAGGCGCGAGTTTTTGGTATCCAGGAGGAAGTCGTAACGGCGAAACCGGACGATCTTCCAAAACTCTCTTTGCCTCATCTAAGAATGGACATCTGTGGATGGCATGCTCGCCTTCACACAATATACAGGGTGATCTTGGTCTCCCCCTTCGTCCTTCACTCTCGCTAGTTGACGGATTGCAATCAACATGACTGCCAGAGGTTGATGCTACCAGATTGTGCAATCTTGGGGACCAGTCCCTTAGTATCCGGGGAATACAAGGACAATCACGATGGAAGTGGGCCCCTTCGCAAATGACACATGGCGATTTAGGCCCGGTCGGTGCAGTGTGTGGGTTTTTGTCAGCTGTCTTTTGCTTGCCCCCAGTCGCCTTCGCCATAGGCTCCTTTTGCTTCTTTTCTCTCTTCTTCCTTTCCTTCTTCTCCTTGGGAGGCTGACTTTTGCCAGCTCTACCTTGCGAAGATGAAGGATCAGAGGAAGTATGGTAAGAAGTGGAAGGTTGGTGGGTAGTCCTAGACTGATCTGACTGTTGATTCGACTGCTCAGGATTAGTGGCGATCTGGACTACATTAGTTGAAAAGAGCCATACAGGTAGGCCAATTGTCAATCCTCGAAGTGACAATGTTGCCATATGAGGCGCACCAACATCTCCCCAAGAGGAGAAGGGATTTGGACTTCCGCCAAGGTTGCCTCCTTGGTTGGTGGGCTCCATACTTTTCAACTGAAAGATCAACGTGGGAATAACAGGTGATTTTGTTCCGCTTAAAATAAATTTTATTAACGACGCTTTTAGACACAAACTTGCTTTTTCATGTTTTAAGAGTCGAGAAAAAGCTAAAGATGACTCTAGTCGCCTTCGATGTTTTAACGAGCCCGAAGTGACAAATGCTCGGGTGGACTTTTTCAGTTATAGAGTTTGAAAAAGGCCAAAAGAAACTGCTCTGGAGTTCTAGGCAGAGGGTGTGCCAAACTTTTCGCGAAACCACAGAATACGTTTTACGGTACGGGTGGTCGATCTTCGTGAATGCTGTGTTCACTGCATCGCGATCAGTAGGGTGGTCGACACGGCTTCCTATGGATAAAGGATAATTGCCTATAGGGGTCTCCCAATATATACGCGACGGTACGTGGGAGCACAAGTCCGTATTAGTGCCACCGACTCTCAGGAGGAATCACCCACCTTCGTAGAGATCGACAGTCACTATGTTTAACGACGCCGGAACACGTCTCTACCTAGACCTCTATGTGTTTGCGTTATGTTACAAAGCGTTGTTATGTAAATTGGATTTATTTTAATGTTGATCTTGCTTATCAGTTTGCCTTTAAGGATCACCACGAGATGTATATAACAAATTCCTGAATGCAGTCTAAGATGAGAAGCAAACTTTTCAATCTTTCAACTTTGAAAACCTTAACTACTGAGGGAAAAGAAAGGCAAATATTTCCACACAGATCATAGAGCACACACTAAAATGCAAATTTTCCTAAATCGTCAAGCACACAATCAAATGCAAAATGCACAATGCATGTATTTTCTTTTCCCTTTCTTAATGTGGATGGATACAAAAAGAAAGTGGTTATATAACTTTGATTTCGATTTAAAGCGAAAGTAAACAAGCTTGTCCAAAATCAAAAGACACCCTAAGATTCACTTGCTTAATCACTCAAAATACATGAAATCAAACCATACGAACGAAAGTAAAATGACTAACCAGCTATGGACAACAAACAAGCTAACTCTTTAGACCAGCAAAACGCCTAACACAGGTTCAGATCTAAGAGGCCAAAAGCATGACTAGTTTACTTTTCGTTATGGGAAATTGTAAATGAGCAAGAAATACAAAGAACAAGTACAATTTCGTTATATAACAGAGGCAGAATGATGGCAAGTAATATTGGTTTCAAAACAGGCACAAGACTGACACCTAGCAGCAAAACTAAGTGAAAACAGGCAAGAGAAAGGAGGAAACCCCAAATGCACTAAGCAAATTTGGGTCAACGCAGGCTCTGCACAGTCAAACTGGCTCTCAACGTAGGTAGCTAGTTCGGGACCTGCGTTGCAAAGCAGGTAGCCTGTGTACTACCTGCTTTGGAAAACGAGAATTGCGTTTTCACAGTTTCCGGGTCATAATTTTCTCAAAAATGCACGGTTTTTGCTCAAATCAGAAGCATTCAGTCAAGCACACTCAAAGGGATGATTTAGAAGGTGCAAAGCTATCACTAAGAGCTTACAAGGATCTTTGTAGATCATCTCTTCAAATCATGAATCTGCTCAGAAAATGAGCAAGAGTAGCAGCCCCTCTACTTCGCTTTTGATATAGTCAAAAGCTTTTCGATTCGGTACTCTTTTGTTCAGGAAATGAATAGAAAAATACTACAAACACAATCAAACGGATACGATCCCCAACGGAGTCGCCAGTTTGTTGTAGGGAAAATTATCCGACTCGGATGACCCTAACCCACTCTAAGGGTGACAGTTCCTTAGCAACAACTGTAAAACAAACTACTGAAGGTTTACTTCTTTATGAAAGCAAAAGAGGATGGAGAGAGCACTAACCGTTGCCTTGTGCTTAATGTTGAATCCAAACTCTTCTCTTTGGCCGCTTGCTCCTAGCTCTTTGTCCTTCTGCTCGCCCAGCTGCAATGAGATCCTGCACAATGACAAAGAAGGAAACTACAAGAGGCATGCAATCATAACTGGTTCATGAATTAGTGTAAACCAAACATGCAATCATCACAATACATAATTGAAACAAGAGCACATAGAAGAACCTCAATAGCTTTTATTAATGAAGAAATAAAGGTTCTGAGAGGATTACAACCATTGCAGGCTCCAACCCAGCAACACCTCCCAGCAGAAAGAATTGCTCTTCTTCACCTCTCTCAAACAATCACCCAATAACTCAAGAATGAAACCAATAGCATATCATTACTTTGCACAAAATTCCAGCCTCTTGAGCTCATAGGAGAGAGCTCAATATATAGATGAATTGAGAAAGGATGAGTCAGCTTGCAACTGATGTGTAGCTGCCTTGTGTCCTCTCTCTCTTCAGTTAATCTTTAGTTGATCTTCAGTTCTTGAGTCCACTTGGTGAACCTTGCTTCCACTTGGAGAAACAAAGCCTCTGACTCATCACAAGGCGAAATACCTGACCCAAGTGTCATTTTTGGAAGATTCCAAAGCAATGACTCACTGTGCCACATGTCCAAACTCGCCCAACGCAGGTGGGCTTTGTTCTGCCTGCTTTGCAACACAGGTACACCATGGAGCAGTTGTGTTTCAGCGCAGAAACCCAGTGGAGCACCTGCTTTGATTTCAGGATTGCTTGTTTTTTAGTGTTTTCAGGTGGAGAACTGATCTGAGAGCTATTGGTTTGCTGACCTTGTTCCTCTAGGGGTAGGAACATCATGTTTAGGGAACTTTGGATCCCTTGGATTATTGACAATTCATGCTTGTTGCTGTAAGGCACAAATTTGTCTATAACAGCAGGTCTCCTGTTTCTGCTCTGTGTACCGACGCAGATCTCCTGTTTCTGCACTGCGTAACTACGTAGTTCTTCTGTTAAACACCTGCGGCCTTCTGATTAGGGCCAAGTAGGCAGTCCACCAGAGTGGCACAGTTGCTCAGATCTGGTCATGCGCTCAAGAGATCACCCTTCACAGATTCGCCTTCAACTTCCCTTTCATATAGATCAAGCTTTTAAGACCATAACCCAAAATTTCAGATCTAAAGATATTCAATTGCAAAAGATGCTTAGCCAAGTGATCTCCTTTGCTTTATATAGGCAAGCTCCTCCTAAAATCATGGAACAATACCACGAGCCGACACCATAATAACCCAAGACCGTCGGCTAAATACCAAGAGTAACACATAAGAAACCCCCACGTGTGCTTTTCTCTGCCTTGAAATGTGCGCACTGGGGGGACGCACCTCATGAACGGCTTGCCTGCGTATCTGGACGCGGTCCCTACATGGTGTACCTACGGGTACGCACCTTCTGAACTGATTTCCTGCGTACTTCTTAATTTTCAACATATTGAGAGCCTTGCCACGAGAGTTGCCATCAAGTACAACATCTGTAACATATAGCCATACCAGAAACATAATGCCAACACTTCTTTCACCACCAAAATCGATCTCGCAGATCTCCCACTGAACAGGATCTACCACAGGCTCGAGTGAAACCCCTCAGCAACAAAGGCGTCCCCTTGAAGCAAAAATAGCTCTGATACCAAATTGTAGGTTTTAACCCCATACAGAAATTACCTGCATACGAATTCTAAAACACAGAAAATAAACAATACGAGATCATAACACATAAAACACATATACACAGAGATTTTCCACTGGATCCCAAAACCGAGACTACCAGCTTGATTTTTCATTATGTTCCTTTGAATGTTACAATACATATTTATACATGCCGAAGCATCCAATACCATGGACCGAAAACCATCGCGTCCAAAAAACATGTGTGAAAATCATGCACAAAACCATAGGTGGGTCTGCCCAACCTAACATAGGGTCCAAAATCAAAATTTTCCGGGGCGCTACCTTGGACCCCATAAAGTGGGGTTACAGGTACCCCTCAAACCCCATGTGACCTCATCCCCCTCTAACGCCTAGTTAACTACGTGGGCTAGTCATGGAAAGAATATAACATAACCCAACAATATAATCCAGAAGAAGCGGGCTCTGGAATATAGTTTTTGCAGCATCTATGTCTTTCGCTAGCTTGGTTGTCCCGGTCCATGGAGAAAGATATGGGGGTAACGATGGGAACTAGAACACAATTTCTTCCTCCTCCACCTGTGCGTCAATTTGATCGATCAGGTCTTGTAGGTCGTTATCTTCCTCCATGGGTTCGGTGGTCACTGCTTTGCCTTTATCAACTGCCGAGCGTTTGTTGAATCTTGGGGAGGCCCAGACTGGACCCATCTTCTGCTTGTTCTTCCTAGGTCGCGGGGTGCATGGGGACTTAGGAACTTCAGGAACTTGAGTCACCTCTTTGAGCTCTTCTTGATTCAGCTGGTTTTCTTCAGCGACTCATGCTCGGGTTCTTGCCATAGTACTCATGGGGTGCCTGGTAGCCACGTACTTGCTATTTTTTGCTAGCTCTAAGCACCAAAAATCTAGTACTGGCCACACACTGTGAGCTTTGAAAAAATCTCTTCCCCCCATTTTCAATTCATTAGTGGTGTCGAGTTGGAAAATATTTGCGTATCTCATCCGAAACTTTCGCCTTAATGTACCGTTGCCTGCTCTTTTCTAACGTGATCTGACCTTCCTATTAGGGCCCACGTGACTAACGGTTATCTTTTGAATTTTGGTAGCATTATCCTTGAGGTGCAGCAGCGAACTTGTGAACTGCCTAGTTTGGTGAAGCCTCCTTTTCCTGCGCCGGCTTTTCACAGACTGGTTTATAGTCCCATGCCTTCTTTCAACCGCTCGAGGCGCTGAGACTATAGTTTCTACTGTTAGTTAGGTGTTCACACCCTTGGTGCAATTTCGGCTCGTCCTTGCTAGCCCGAGCTGCGAGCACCTCTAAAGCATATGGGTAATCAGTCTAATGTTTATATTCTTCCATAAGTGCAGGCACATCCATGATAGCAGGGTCGTAGTGTGTTCTAGGGCCCCTCTGCTCCACAGTGCACTTTGCTTCTTTGGTCGTAGCCCCTGTTTATCGCTGTTGGAGGGCCCACAGCCACTCTATATTTTCTGACCTTCCTTCTATCGTTGATTGCAAGCCCAACAAACCCGTGGTATCCGCAACTTCCCTGAGCCCCTACTAATCTTAGCACTAGTCTGTTGAGGTAGCTTCGGGCTACTACTTCTAAACTAGGTGAATGTCCACACCTCAGACACCTATAGCCTCAGCTGGCGAGGGTTGCTTACTATTTTTCGTGCTTCCAACCACGCATGTGCCTTCCTTCGATGTCTACGCCTTGTCATTCGCATCTTCGGTGTGACACCCTGTTCGGAAGTAGTAGCTGCGCAGAATGTTTTTGCGAATATCTTTGGTTGTTCCTTTACTCCCACTATCACCATAAGATTACAATTGAGCATGGTTACTTCATGCAGCCGATTCTACCATAATTCAATCTCTTCATCCCAGTCCGACGTGCAAGAACTATCATGTTCCCAAGAGAGTCGACCATCCGCTGTTCGATTAACCTGGTCCTGATCTTGCGTTGTAATCTGGTAGATATAGTGCAATTATCCATCGCTGCCTTCATCGTGCACGAGCTCGGTATATCACACCCCTTCTGCGGGGTCCAACGGGACCACTACACAGAGAGCTTTCTTTTCGAATATCATTTTTCGTTTCTTGAGGTTGATGATTCCATTCATATCCATTGCCCACTCTATCCCTAATAACGTAGGATATGGGTTACTATCATCCACAATTTCGAAGACCTCAAAATCAATGTGGGTGCTGGCACTATCGATGTCTACTGTAACTTCGTTCAGGCATCCCATGGGCAGAATCTTCTGTTGGTTAGCCATTCATAGTTGAATCAGGGACCATTGCAGTGGAGGTCTACCCATGCGTTCCCAAGTCTGCTTCGGTAAGACATTCGCGTTGGACCCCAAATCTAAGACGACCTGATCCATCTCATAGTCTTCGATTTGGACAGTTAGTCACATTTCCCGCCTAGTGCACAAAGCATGTTTACCTAACTTTCGGATCATCTGTGATTCATCTGCTCCCATGCACCGAGTTATCAATTCTTGTAGCCCCTTTGTTGCCTTAGCATCCTTGAGTAAGTTCATGCAGGTTTCCAAGAAGGTGGTTAGCACAGATGTATCCTTCTATGATCCTAATTGATCCTTACTTCCCAATGTAGAAGCTCCCACGAAGCTCTTCTTAGATTCCATAAAATTTTCTTTCACACACTCCAAGTCAAAGTCTGGTTGTTTCAAGGGGGCCTTATGGACCCATGCATCCGTTTCTGGTTGTTTCCCCTTATCTTCTCCAGTGGTAGTGCCACTCTGGAGCATCATATTTACATTCGGCTCCTCCACATGAGGTTCAGCCTTCATCATCTAGACGTTCTGAGTGGCGTTGGCCGGAAGCACCCCCTTTTCTCACATATGAGAAATTAGCATGGGGCAATCGACTACTTTGTGGTCAAATTGATAACAGTAAGGACAACAGGCTTTGGTCAGGTTCGTGCAATCCTGCACGTAATGTCCCAGCTCTCCACAATTGTAGCAAATTAATTGCCCTCGTCCCCATCTAGGTCCCATGCCTTCATGGCCTCGTCCGCGGCCCTGGTACCCTCCCCACACGAATGGTGCAGTGGGATCCTGCCCATGCACCTCTATTTGCATCCTATAAGTAGGTGTTTGATCCATCAACATTTGGTAACTGTGGCAATTTCTTTCCTCGTGACCCACCGTTCTGCAAAAGTTACAAAATAATTGTTGAGGAGGGGGTTGTATAAAGCTTGGCAATAGGTGGAAATTTTCCATGGCATGCTTTCCTCCCACTTCATAGATTGCGCACCAGAGTGCAGGTACCATACTTGGCCCAGCTTGTACCTCTAGTTGCAACACTATTGGCCCCCCTCCTACTACATAATTCGCAAAGAGCAGACAATGGTCCTTATTGTGGCCTAGTCCCTTACATTTGATACACCATACTTCTTCCCGTACCTCTGTCCTAGGCGCATGTCCTTGTTTCAGGCTTCGCATCTCTAGACATAAGTTTTGTATCTACGCTTGGATTTGTTGTACTCCCAACCTTGGGTCTTGTACTGGCATTCTGTGCAGCCGCATTGCTTCCTCCAGCACTTCAACTTTGGTTGAGATCTTTTGTTGTGATAGAGCCAATCTCAGATAGGGCGTTAATGATGCGACAAACCAAGCGCGGTGTTGTGCATCCATCAGTGTCATATTGACCTCGCGAATGGTACTTTTCAACCTTTGATCTAAATCCCATGGGGTTTCACTGGGCAACATTACAATCTCCTTGAACCCAATAACTGACTATGCTTCCAACTTGGGTCGCCCAAATTCCTTGTTTAGTGCCTTCTGGATTGCTATTATTCCTTCATTTGGATGATCACTTGAATATTTAATGTACCAGGTCAATGCGCAGTCCTGCAATGCACTAACTAAGGTAGCCTTCTTGATGTTATCATCTGTGATGCCCTGAGTGTCCCATACAGACTTTATCACAAACCAGAACCAACCTGGTTCCTCATTTCCTATCCCTTTAAATGTTGGTAGCTGGACTGCACTCACCATCCCGAATTTTTGTGGTGGTGGGGTTGGCGGTGGGGTCGGGGTTGGTGTGGACGGATTCGATGTAGGTGAAGTGGGTGACAGCATGGACAGAGGTGGTATTAGTGGGAAGTGCTCCCTAATTAACCAGACCGCACTTCCTGGTGAGAACCTCATGAGTTCCTCCTCGCTTTCCCAGGAAATGGAAGCTAAAGGACTGTTCTCTACTCCTCCTATGCTGCAGTAACCTCTTCCACTCTGCGTTACCCCAGACATCAATAAACACGCATAATCTGTTTTTCACACAACAACATCTTAATCCAAGTATTCAATGATTTAATATACCTACCCCGAGGTCCTTGAAGAAACCGCCTTTCTGCTTTGCTATAGCTCACAGTTGTATCTATCGCAAACTTGGTGATAAATCCTTCTATTACCTGATCCAGCTAATGATCTACTGCGCACGCAATTTTATCCTTGGTGGTTTCTAGCCTGCGCACTAGTTTCGGGGTCCACACAATAGGTTGGTCCAATCTGCACCTTCCCATGCTGTCATCTAGCCTTTCAATCCACTCGTACAGCTCTACCAAGAATGACGCAAAGAAGATCTCGTGAATGTCTATGAATATATACAGGTCCAGCCAATCTTCCTCTGATACTCGTAGGTTTCTGTTTTCCTGAACTACGAACTCGTGGAGTTTCAGACCACACCACTCTTCAATCTCTTTCTTTGTAGGGTTCCAGCGTTCCCACATCAAACACCCCTTAGGCAGATCTCGGTCCCGGAAATGGAACCATTTGTTGGCTTATATGGGCCTGACCCAGGTTCAGAAGAATTATTTAGCTAAGAAAATCCCACAGCTACCGGCCCTTTCGGCAATAGCCTACAAAGCGCGGACTGAGGTCTCACCCGAGGTAGCAGGTGAGGGTTCTGGAACCAGGTTTCCACACCCTTGGGATGTCTAGATGTGGTTTGGAGGTTTCGCGCCCCATTCTGTAGCTTCATGTTGTGCTATATTCGCGTGGATCCTGAATACCTATTATTGTCTACTAGCATGCAGTCCATAGATCTAATCTAGTGGATGAAGTATTACAACTTGGATCTACTTTAGAATGGTCTTTAAGAAAACATTTATTTATTCAGTTCATGTATTAAGATTAGGCCCAAATTCACAAGTATTAATAAGCAATCACATGCGCATAGATCAAAATAGTCTTATTAACCATACAAAATGTTTGATTCACAATAATTCAGAGTTCACAAATAATTCTCAGAATGAACTTATATTTATTTCCACTTATCACTAGTACATCCAGATCCGCCCTGCGCACTCATCTACAGGGGTCCGCGCACACAGCTACAGACTCTTACAAGCCTCTGCACACACAACTGTAGAGCCTCTATCCTTTACCCACACCTTCGAATCAGACTTACAGACGCTTCCAGAATGCTTTTCTCAAAAACCCATTACATGACAGATCCAAAACCATACCCAAAAAGAACTTAGCTACTCTAGCTATAGAGCCTCGCTCTATATATACCTTTCCATAGACCACAATCCTTGGGTGGGCCAACTTAACTTACATTTCTTTACACTATTTTTGGGCGGACTACTCCTTTGACTTTGACTTATTACAAATCGCACTCCGTGCATCTCACAGAGTTTTTACCTTGGTTTTACCCAAAACTTCAGGCTTCGAGCCCCATGACTGTTGTGTGGGGCTTCCGCTACCCAGCAGGTTCCATGTCAAATTTGAAGTTTTTGAACCATATATCTTGCCCCCTAGGAATCTCTGTCACCAAAGCTATGACCTTTGGAGAAATTTGCAAGTTCAGGATTTCGACCTTTGTGCTTGAGCTAGTGAAATGTAGTGAAAAATCCTTTGTCACCTGAGTATGTCCTCCTTGCAATTTTTTACAAAACTTCCAACATCCTACTTTCTTGAAGGCTTCTACAACTGATTTATCTCTTACTAAGACCTTGGTGCTTTCAGGCTCTATTCTTGAACAATGACCACACCTGTGACTTTTCTTCTCCTCTGTCATCTTTCCTTCTGAAATCGTGTAACAAACTGGCCTCGCTTGAAATTCTATTGATCAACCTCACTTGCCTATGGTGGTCAGCCTCAGTTGAATTATAGATGAGAAAAACCTTGGTGAAGAATTACCAAAGCTTATCGTTCGAACAAAAATTATGTTTGAGGATTTGCATGCAAACTACAATGAGAGACTAGACATCCCTTTTCGAATTTGAAATTACCTTTCATGATGTGACCTAAATTCGAATGATGAGTTTGTATGGTGGCATGCTTAAGGACTGACTCCTAGCTGACACCTAATAATGAAAATTTTAATATAATATTAATGGATTGATGTTTGACAAGTCTATTCTACGAATCCACGCTTTCTTAGTGCGCAGGGAAAAGTGCTACGAAAAGAGCAGCGTTTTTGTAGCGCAAAATAGAGATTTTACACTATCTGCGCTACGAAAACATGGTTTCGGGGCTAATTCCAACAATTTTCAAAATGGCTTAAGCTATGAGTTTCTAAAAAGAATGTAAGACTCATGAAACATGGAATAAGGATGTTAGACTTTATTTGGAAATGAAAAATGAAACCTTTGAGACTCCTAACCTATCACCTACCCGCTAAAACATAGTGTGAGTTGACACTTATCTAAGTCCATGACTAGGAACAATGCAAACCCCTATTTTGGTGTTAATAGTGTGTTAGCATGATAACAGTGAAATTTCCATCCATACATACACCATTAATGACCACTAGCCCCAATAGTGGAACATTATAGTCAATAACACCTACTCCAAAGAAATATACTCGATCTACACTATGGAGAAGCCAAGGCTCGTCATAATACTCCCAAGCCTTTTCTAAGTCTAAGCCTATCCAAAATCTTAGCTCTCAAAATCATGTTCTATGAGTTATGGGGTTCTATTTATAACAAAGGCTAGGGTGACCATTGACATTCCCCTTTGTGGCTCTTTGACTACCCTCATGGCTCTTCAACTTCCTTACAAATAACTCATTACATAACATGATGACCTTTCACATTCCACTAATGACACTTGGAATTTCACTTACAACATATTACATTTTCCACATGTACCCATGAAAGACAAAATAGGCTAGAGACAGCCTAACAAGACAAAACACTATGACTCCAAAGTTTTGGGAGAGACCAACTCAGCAACCTCCACTTGGTGCTTCTTAGTCACATATTGATGCCAAGCTTGGTACGATGTCATGGTGTCTCCAAACTACTTGATGATGTATTTCTGATAGAGGACTCTTGCCTCCATAGCATCTAGGTATATGATCTTGGAAATTGTATCCAACTCGTCCTGAATCATGTGCAGGATGGTGTTGACCATGACAGGACCACCAATGTACTTCTGCATGTTATGTGTGCTCAGCGCCAAGTCATCATTGGTGGCCTCTTTCCTTAGCTGCTCCATGTACCCATCAATCTCTAGTTGGACTTGGTTCTTGGGTCTAGCCTTGGTGAGGTAAAAGATTGACAAGATCTTGTGCATTCTCACGATGACATCCAAACTCTTGTACAATCATGCATATGAGGCATGTATGTTGCTCATGAATGGGGTGATTTTCTCATAGTTCTGGATCAACATCCATATATTTTCTTTCTCCAGCTCTAACTGCAGCTTTTTCTTCTTTAGCAAGTGAAGCGGGGCGCCTTTGTACCGCATTGTCCATTCATGCACATGGGTGATGGAAGCATGTATTTCCCTGAGAGTTTGAACAAACTCTTTGCTCCACTATTGTAAGCCAGGAACATGGACAACTGCTTTATGCATGGTGACAAATCCATCATAGAGATTTAGCATAGTAGTCTCAAGTGTTGATACTTCAACAATTATCTCCTTCCTCATCTCTATCATTGCGGAAACTACACTTTGCTGCTAAAGTTGTTTTGCCTCTTTCCTGGAAGCCTGCAAGTTATATTCCATTTGTTCATTATCGGCCAATAGGAACTTAACATTTGAGCTTGTTTCTCTTGCAGAGGCCAAGGTAGCATCAACAAGGGTAGTTGGATTCTTTCTGATATTTGACATTATCACACTTTCCTTCATGAATGCAGGTGACATGTGATCATATGGAAAGTGCTTCCTCCATGCCTATACAATCTTCTTCAACTCATCAAATGACAGATTGTACACATCCATAACTAGATATTCATAAAGGAGAATGGCTTCTCCTTGCTCACTCAAGACTGATTCTGAAACTAGAGGTGATGGAGATTGAGAGGTGACTTGTAGAGTTCGCGACATAACATCAGTGTCTTCATTTTGTGGCTCTTACTACAACTCCATTTTTTCACTTCAATCAGTTTCTCAATCTACTAAGAAAGCTCCCAATCCTGCATCTATTCACCCTCTTCTTTAGCTACCAGATGTTCTGACTCCTCAACTTGCATGGGTGTTATTTTCTTTGTTATCACACCTTGTCTTTCTTCTTCCTCCTGTTTCTACTTCTCTTCTCTTTATCTCCTCCTCAACTCTTTTTCTTCCTTCAACTTCTTCTCTATCTCCTGTAACTTTAGTTCTGCTTCCTGTAGCCTCTACTTTTCTCCCTTCCTTTGCTCTACTTTCTTTGTCCGTTGCTCCCTCTTTGCCTCTGCTGCCAAAGCTACTTTCTCCATGATAGGATCTGCCCTCATCTTGAAACTTTTCTTTGCCTCTGGGTTCTCAAAAATATTCCTCTTACCCTTGTACTACACTATATTGCTTCCTATTGTTTTTGTTATTTTTGTTTCGTATCCTTCTATTGTCTGTAAAGAATATTTATGAGTTGTTTCTATACTGACCAACTCATGGAGTTTGGAGGCATTGTAGTAGTACCTCCAAGGGTCCTCCTCGTTCCAATGAAATGTCTCATGGATCCATGGAAAGTACACTCTCGCATATTGGTCCTTGTAAATAATGCAAGGATCATATAGATTGAATTCTTTGGTGTTGAACTTGAATCCTTCTATCTCCTTAGCTTCGACATATGCATTCTTCAAGCTCTTAATCTCGTACAATCTGATCCACAGAGGAAGGGCATGCCATGGTGCTTTCTTCTTCCTATGTAGTGCTACTGACAACCTTGTGGAGAGGTGATATGAGACCTCTTGCATGACCAACTTGTCAGTGGCATACCTTGGAAAAATATGCAAAGGCTTCTCTCTACCTTACACTCTGATGAAGGTTCCACTTGGTGGGGCATACCAATCTATGATGTTCAATATCGCCTCCATTTCTTCTTGGGACATGCAAGGTCGATACTAATCAATGATAATGTGGATGATGAAATGGTCAGTTAGCCTTTCCATCACTTCTTGATAGTTGTAGTCAGAAAGAAATTTGCAATAAACATTGATGATAGTGTCCTTAGGTGTCCATGTCCAGCTCATGCCAGGAAACAGCTGCTAGGCACAAATTTCATTGAGTAAGTATGTGGACATGTAGAATCGCACTTGCTCTTTCTTATGTAGATTCTGGGAGTTATTCACATGGATCTTCAACTGATGATCGAACAATTCCGACCTATTGAATGGATTTCCATCATTTAAGAAAGGTTTTTGTGTTCTCTTAACCGTATATTCTGCATGCAAAGATTATCAAGAACTGATAAACCTTCCTGAGATACTTTGTCTTGTAAACATGATTGGGTGTTTGTCTGAAGTTTGATGTCTCTTTCACCCAGCTCTTGATGATGTCTCTAGTGTTCACAAAGCTATTGGTGGCATAGAAAAGTGTGTCCATGCGCTTCACTAACTCATGTAAATGATACATCTGTTGAAATTTCTCCACCCTAAAGGTGGAAATCTCTATCCCTCAAGCACTACTCAATGTCATAGTCTCTGGATATGTCTGTGAGACTATACAGCTGATAATGTTCGCACATGGGAAGACTAGGTACCGACATGCAACCTTGTATAATCTTGATTGGTGGATGCTAAGGTAAACCTATTGATCCTATAAGACCTCCTTGAATACCTCTACAAAAGTATCCTTGATTTGTTACCATGTTAATGTGGTGCCCTTCTCAATGAAAATTTGAGTGTCTACATAAACTGATAGATTAACTGATGCCTGCTCAATTGCTTCCTCGATAATTCTCTCAACCTTTTTTTTTATCCAACTCTTTTGAATTCCATGTTAACTGTAACTGCTAGAGATATGCTCAAAAATTGTTGTACCTAGAGACAAAGAGGGCACTCATGGTAGGAAAATTTTAGCTTAAAACTAAAAGCAACTTCAAGACAAGACCAAGAAACAAACTGGCTCATGATGGGATAGATTGAGCAATTATGGGTCACAGAGGTCATTGCCTGCCTCTTGGAAATGTGCACTACATAGTCCCAACAGTTAGTGGGGAGGCTTGCTGACTGGAACTACGCAATGCACAATTTAGTCTTGGGCTAGACTGTGCATTGTGTAATCTCAGTGACCAAGCTAGGAGGTTGGACCCTGGAACTGCGTAGTGCGCAGTTGGAGCCAAGTCAGGGTTGTGTCCATAAAATTCCAGAAGGCAAGGTAGAGGCCTTGAACCCCTAGAATGGGCAGTGCATGCAATGGAACACAAGATTTGGGAAAGGGGAGCCTAGATCTGCCCAAAGGGAGTGTGAAATCGAGCAGATCTGAAGGATGATGTGATGTTGTGTGCATATCTAACTGAGTGATGATGCATGCAAGTGAAACAATTATAGGAATTAATCAAACTGAAGGAAAACAAAGCATGTGAAGGTATTTGCTGCACCAGCAACCATTAGTGCAAAAACAGGGTAATGCATGTGACACTTGGGAAAGGTAATGCAAAAATTGAAAAAAAACTTCTACAAGAAAAATAAAGTTAAAACACCAGCGTTAGTTCAACAAAACAAGTAAAACAACACTCTCACAAGCTAAACAAGAAAAAATGACAAAAAAGAGGCAAGAGACTATAAAAGCAAACTTACCTAGAAAAGCAACGACGATCACACCTAAGGTTCCTTGATCTGCTCGAGAATGCAAGAGCTCCAAGATCCAATTTGTAAATGAACTTTGGTAGCATTGATTAAATATATTTGGTTAATTTAGGGTTTATGGATTGCTAAAAATAGATCCCTATTTTTTAAGGATGCTTTTTCCATTTTTACTTTTTTCTTTTTTAGGAAAATTTTCCTTGTGTTTCCCAGAGAGATTGCACAGTTCTGGGAGGAACCGAGCAACTCTCTAGTTCATGCACTAGGAAGATTCTAGGAATAAATCCTTATGTGCAATTTATGTGTTGAGTGGCTCTGGGCTGCCTCTCATGCTCTACGTAATTTCCCAACTGAAGGTTGGCTATCAACTAGCACTATGCAATTCTTGAGCTCAAGGCTCACTATCAGCTTGGATTGTGCAATTCTCGAGAGAAAGCCTAGTTGCCCTCAATGATTGTGCGGTTCTTGAAGGAAATCCCAGAACTAGATGGAAACCAACTCAAAAGATCGACTTGTGGGTTAGACAGTAAACCAAGTAAGTAAACATAAGCCAAGATACAAATGATGAGGCTCAATCAATGTATAAGTACCCAGATCAGTGCAAGATGAGTTGTTTTGATTTAGAAGGGAGGCTCCAAAATGAAGCATAGGAAAAATTTTGGAGGGTGATTGTAGACCCTACAACACCCACCTATTGTATTTGGTTTCCTGGGTCATGGTATTGGCTCGTAGTTTGTAGAGTTTACCACGTTGTAGCATTGGATCCCCGCTAGAAGAGTTTCCTTAGTTGTAGCATTGGGCTCCCTATTGGAAGAGTTTCTAGGGTCATAGCATTCAGATCCCTGCTGGAAAATTTTCCCTATTTGTAGCATCAACTCCTCATTGGTAGAGTTTTCTCAGGTCATAGCATTGGCTCCCCACTAGAAGAGATTCCTATGTAGCAACATTGGCTTTCTGTTGGTAGTGATTTTGGGTGGTAGAAGTGTCTCCCTAATGGATAGAGGGTGGTAGATTGATCTCCCCTCTGATGTCAAATTCTTATTCTTCTAGATTCGAGAGTGTTCAACATATGAGAAGAGACAAGAAAGAGATGAGAAGGGACAAGCAGAGATGAAGCGAGATGAGTAGTGACAACATTTGGTGACAAGATACTTGAGATGGGACATGATATGATGACAAGATTGGAATTTCTCCATAGCTAAGAGGGAGTGTTAATTTTTGGCAGCTCAATGACAAATTCCAATCATGGGACTAGATTCCTCTTTTCAAAAGTTCCAATTTTGGCTATTGAAGTGCTTAATTTCGAGAAGGGAAAGTGTATCTTTTAATTGAATCCCACATGTGCAAAAAAAGGTACGTTGTCCCAAAGGAGAAATTGGACACCATGGATGGCTATAAATACAAGTCAAGTGACCCCCATTTTGACACCATCATGATCATTCTTCTTTCTTTGGTTTGGCTTGCACAGGTCTGGGTTGGTTCGTGGAATTTTTCTCACAGAGGTTCGAAATTATAGGGTTTGAAGCTCGCACGCGTGTTTAGGGTTTTGGTTTCCAATGCAAGCTTGACACAAGAAATTTTGCTTACAACCGAAGACATGCAAGATCATGCATGCATTTGGACGGCTTCAACCACATTCACATACACTCTCTACATGTGATTGGAAACTAGAGCTTGAATTTTATAGTTGACGACAGATTTCAACAATTGACCACAGATATTGGCAGTTGACGATGGGCTTCTGAATATGGGTTTTAATTATTAGAATTGTTGGGTTCATCTCTTGGATCTTGATCAATTTATTTTGTTGGATATTTTTATGTTTTAAGATATGGATGATTATACTCTCTCTTTTCCAAACATTTATGACAATCTAATAAGAAGAATAATTTGAAAGGGTTTCCCCATAGTGGGTTTTTCCCTGGTCTCCAACCAATCCTGGTGTCTCTATGTGTGAATCATTTTCTTTTATTGTTCCTTTATGTTACTCTGCATTGATGATGATATTGTTCTTTCTATATAGTTTCATATGTTGTTGACTAATGGTATGATGTTGTGGGGAAAAATAAATGTGTAAATGATGAAATGTAATTATCTAAAGCAAAGAACAATATAGCCGTAAGAAAAATTAACACTCAACACATAGGGATACATCTTTCCCTACATCTCTCTTTTAATTATCGACCATATATGCCATATTCATTGTGCCTTAGGCCCAATCCCACCATGTTGCATCATTATCCTCTCTTTATTTGCATGCCATAACTTGAGTTGTAAAGCATAACCTTCGTGGATTCCCTAAAAGAGAACCCCATTTCCATTTTCTTTCGCTACAAAATTTAGTAGGCTTGGGAATCCTCCTATATACCCATCTTTTTATGGTGCTAGACCCACCAAAATTCAAGGGATCATCGTGGTATGAAGTCCCAACTAGACCTTACACCATTCGGTGTGAGATTCCCATCCAGAATGATCGCCCGGTTGGCATTATGTTAAAGATTTTCCTCAACTCTTGCTTGTCATCATGGGAGAGTGGTCTACTTTGTCTTCAAGAAGTGAGGTTCACGTTGCCTCATGATTGTAAGTGTTACTTGTGTCAATGGTTCTTTCACTCTAGAGGTAGAGGGTGAGAGTGAGTCCCAAGTCGGTTTGGAGGAAGCCCGAACTTTGCTAGGAACTCACAACACAATAGGACATGCACAGCTTCCAAAGGAATAGTCCACATGGATGCGGTAGTCACAACACACAAGGGAAGATAACACGTAAAACACTCAGCGGATGAGTCCACATGAGTGCAATGGTTGTTACAAGAAGTTTTATGTGAAAGGTCTATTTGATGTCTGGGGAGGTAGCCACCACCGGCGAGACAACGATAACAGCATATACAACACATTTTCATTAATAGATTATGTATTACAACAAGTGAAATGAATTCAATTGTTCAACATAGGTTAAAGCAACATACATTACAAGTGTTCAAGATTAGTCTTACAACAGTTACAATACATGTGTGAAAATGTGTTGGCCTATTAGCAGGCTTCTAAATTAAGTGAAAGTTCCAAGACACATCGTTACACCATACATCACTAACCCCGTGGGCGGGGCATTGGAACCACTACTTACTCCTCAAATAAAATATTACAGACTCTCTTGGCTATGTGGGAGGAGCTGAGGTGAAAAGTCCCTTGGATGTACAAATGACGGGGTATTTATAGCCAAGGGTAAAACTAACCCTTGTGGTTGTTCGACTACCCTCGTGACTGTCTAACTTCCATGACTCTTTGAATTTGCATGACTCTTTGTACAACAAGTGGGTCTCTTGGACTTCCACGTTGCATTACATTGATAGAAAGTAAGGCCCACAGTGGGGATGTGGACAACATGACATTGTTAGTATATTCGTGCCGCTGCTGATGTGCATGTCGAGTTGTAGTGATGCTAGGTGATGGATGCCCTCATGGTGTGTCACAACTTTACCTCCGCATGGCCAAGTGCATGGGGTCTTCAATGGTCGTTGGTTCGCTTAATGTTGCTTTTGCATGTTTCTCCTTGCTTGTATGTTGGAAGGCTTTGTATGTTTGTCCGTTCATTCGTCCATGAACACATCTTGCATATTTTCTCATCCATCCATCTGCAAACACATCTTTGCATGATCATCCATTCGCGATCCCATCTCTTTGCATGCATTAGGTAATCGTCCATTGGTGAACCTGTTCTTCTACAAGTGCTCCCTTCGTTCATCCCATTCGTCATCGTGCCATGTTTATTTGTGTACCTATTCCTACAGTCACTCATGACGAGATGACATCAAATCCAAAAACCTCCTAGTCTACCATGATACATGATCATTTCAAATGCAGGTGACTAGGAGAGGCAAGAAGGTTACAAGGAAGGAAGGAGGCTCCGGGCACAGCTGATGAAAATTGCGTAAGTCACTGGGTGATGAAGATAGGAAATCTAGATCGACAGTGACTATCTGTGAGGTCTAGCTCAGCTGGAGGGAAAAACTGTGCAAGTTTTTAGGGGAACAGTCTGGGCTGTAGGAAGGCTAGGTAGGAAAAATCTATGCAGTTTCTAGAATGAGCAGGCAGTGGGAGCTTGGCAGCCAAAACTGCGCAATTCCTGGAGGGAACTGGTAGCTACCTACTGGGACACTAATAGCAAAAACTGTGCAATTCCTAGAGGAAACTGGCAGTTTGTTGTTGGGTCACTAGCAGTGGAAACTACGCAATTCCTGAGGGGAACTAGCAGTCAGCTGCTGGAGCTTGGCAGCAAAAATTGCGCAATTCCAAGAGGGAACTGATATTCTGTTGCTAGGAAAAACTACACTGATGGTGGGAGGCTGGGCTGCTAATCACCTTTGTTTAGTTTCTGAGCTGAGTGGACTGTTAGGCAACAGAGAGCGTGTTCATGAAAACTGTGCAATTTTCTAGGTGAGAAGCCAATCGACTGTCGGGAGGCCTGGCTAGAAAAACTGCGCAATTTTCTGAGGGAGATAGGGATGGGCACTGGGTGTGTGTCTGGCCTATCTGCACAATTTTCTCAGCCAGTGGAGTGGGTAAGGTTTGAAGCCCCTATGCAATTTTTGAGGGGTGTGAGTCTCGGGGTGGCTACCAGGTCAAAATCTCTGGTTGACCAGCATGAAGGTGGATTGATTTGCTTACGGGCAATGAAAATTGAAATGATTTGCTTGGTGATTTTGCTCTTTTATGGGTAACAATTGATCAAGTCGATAGTAGGGTGGTGGTCCGGTTGTCGAAGGGGATTTTAGTCATCAGAACTTAAGCAAAAATGACTAACTGTGTGAACGAGTGAAAGATGAATATGTGATCCTACAAACACACTCTCACATGACTTGATGACGAGACGAATGAAATCATCCAGACACAAATGTTCAACATGACTTATTGACAATGCAAGTGACAAGCAGGACACATATGATTTATCGTTGTTCGACCGTGATGACGCTTGCGTGACAGCAAATGTGACTCCGTGTGTGAGTGTGATAGATGTTTTCATAGCGAACACTACTTGTCCACACAAAGAAAATACCTTGAGCATGACTAGAACATGGTCACAAGCATGACTTTGACATCAACATGAAAAAGCTTGGGTGGAATGAATAAGAAAGGTGGGTTTGAAGACTCACACAACCTCACGGAGTGAACCTGAGTGTGTGCAGTCATCATGTGAAACTCTCAAGGGAGGATCCAAAATTGGGTGCAGACCAAAATTTTGGAGGGTGGTTGTAGCCACTACAACTTCATCATCACATGAAATTGAGCCTCATTTATCTCCCTTTATATCTATTATGACCATATGTCAAGGAGGATCCCAATCCTTTTCATGATTTCCTTATGGTTGTTGATGCTTATTGCTACCAATGTATTAGTTCTTACTATTTTGCTATTATTTTCCCTTTCTTTTCTTACCATCACTACAATCGCATTTGACCTATTTCCATTTTCATCATGATTAACTTTCATTTGGTATATTTACCCATCCTAAAGAGGCTATTGTGATGAGTGGAATAACCTTGCTAGCTTCTTTGTGTCTTTCTTAGGGTAGTTCTACTAGCTTGGAGTAAGATGCTAACTATTTATACCACTCATATTTTTTCAACATGAGCCTCATTTGCGATCTTTTCATGCTCATTAAAAAATTAAATACAATGAGATTATTGTTATCCATTTCTCTCACTCATTAAAATGATGTGAAGGATATAAAGAATGATTTTACGACTTTTTTGGTCTAGTTAAAACTTCACAAAAATGAAACCCTATCCAATACAATTTTACTTATTTTTTTTTAGCTTATTATAACTAGACAAAAAAAACATTATTTATACTACTTTTTTTCTCTTTCTTGCTCACTAATATATGAAGGATACACTAGAAAAAAGGGGGCAATTTATTGGAATACATATGAAGAAGTGAAAATATTAGTCATGTCACCCTTGAACATGGAACTTGTTTATGTCTTTGCCTTACAATTGGGTTATAGTTTTCCTAGGAGCCATACTATACATATGAGTCATATCCTCCTTTGACTGTTAGTTTTCTAATCATTATGGGGCATGCATTAACGCCTCTTGGGTCATTGCATGATATAATCATGTGGCGCTCATGAATCGACGGTGTTAGGTCATTGTTGTGTTATGTCAACTATGTTCAAGGGAAGTTTAAGTATTAAGCGGCCACCTGTAGTCATGTTTACCTTTTGCATTAGTCATCCATATACTATTTGTATATGATGACCTCATATCTTCACAACATATATTTTTATGTTTCATGTTTATTTATGGGGGATATATCAAGGTGCTCCTTTGACATATCTCTTGCTATCAATATCGATTCATTATCTAGGAGAAGGATCTAGAAACTAGTAGTACCTTGGATCTTTCATTCCTTATTACGAAACCTTCTAATCATAGACAATGTATTTTCATCATTAAACATTAATTGATCCAGTCCATGAGTGTTCAAAATTAGTTCATCTATTCACACTTAATTGATTTTCCTAGGTACCTTAGGGTCCATTTTCGACATTGGTGGATCCCCTCACTTCTATTAATGTCATACCTCAATGAACAATAACTACGTAGTTTATACGATGCTCTACTGCAAACCATTTATCCACATGATTTAGATCCATATCATTAAGGTTGAGATGAATGCTTTGGGCTTGGGGGAATATCACTCATATATGATATCCATTCTAAGATTGATGGACTATCTCGCTACCTTGTGTACTTTGAAGACCACTCAGGGGCACTCTTCATTGTGTCCAATATCTTATTGATGTATATTATGACATAAATCCATATAATATTTTCTTGTGGCTACAATATATTTGTTGACGACATGGATCCATAATTTATTCTTTCATAGCCATGTATTAGCATTCCATGTCATGGATCTAAAGTGTATTATGTTGGTGGCCATGTTCAATTATCTATTATACTAAGCATGGGGATGCATACCTTTGGGATGATCTAAGTGATTGAATATTGGATATCATGCAAGTCCTAACTAGTTCTTCGGTTCTTGACTCCTTCCTTATGCCACTTCTTGAGATTCATCATGTTTTAATGTATTTAAACAATGAATTTGTCTTTGGCCTTGTACATTACGACTTATTTGTTATAAACTTGTTTAACACCCTAGAGAGAGAGGAGAAACCCTTCCTCAATTTACCTCAATTAGAAGGTTGAAATACCCTTATCCTAACATTAGAAAGGAAACATTCATTGCTCCACCAGTCTATTTGGCTTGCAGTGGAGGAATTCATCACTCTACTATAGTGAAAAATGAGAGATGAAGTTGCTTCCATCACTTTCAATGCTCTACAACAAAGCAATGAAGGGTTAATCCTCTAGAAAATCTCATTTCCAATGAGATCAATTTGAACTAGATGTGATGACTTGTTAAGGTTCTAATAATTGGTTCCTAAAGATAACTTCGCTTGGCCTTATGTTTCCAAATTCATCCTCCCAATATCCTTGAGGAGCCTACATAAGGATATCATTCATAAGGGTCAAGTGGAGAGAGAAAAAGAAAGATTATAGTTAAACATTTGTAAACTTCTCAGGAGAAGCACTTTGCATGCCCAAGTGAGTTAAATTTGAATTATCACATGAGGGGTCAATACCAAGGTAATGGAAGGGAGTTTTTTCTTCTAAGGTAATTGTTGTAAGCATTCTATCTTTATTGATGTCAATTATAGTATATTTCCCCCAACATTTGTTCTCATTTGAATGCATTTGATTATTTTTTTATTTCCTTGGAATATCTAACTTATATATAGTGAATTACTCTAGTATATATTTGGTAGGAGAGTAGATTCAGGTTCCTTGTTTGTGATGTCTAAAGGATACATGCATGAGAAACAAGGACAAGATATCTAAGAGTTGGAGTAGGGTTCTTAACATATACACTAGTTAGGTTCTACATCAAACTTCAGGGGTAAATTTATGAAGTTACTTCTCCCTCCTCAGTCTATAAATTCTTAATCGAGTCTAAATATTAGGAAACATATTAAATGGTCCACCCATTTTTTTGTACAAATCCTATAAAAATCTATATAGTGTAATATCTTAGCCAATAGGATGAAAGTCTAGTTAACTCTTAGAGGATGAAAATTCAACCTTGGGTTACCAATAATAATATATTAAATTAACCTATAAGATTAAAAGCACTTAACCACATGAATAGAGCTATCTACTTAAAAATAAATGGAAAATAGGAGAGACACAAGTTCATTTGATTATTCTAATATTTGTATGTTGTTTTAGTATATGAAAACAAAAACAACTTACTTATTACTTGAAAACAAAAAATTAATCAATGACTTTCAATGAGATATATTTACAATTGAAGTTTGGAGGAAGAACACTTCATAATAATTTTAGAAATTTCTTACCACATTGTTTCTTCCTCTCGGTCCAAGAATATTAGGTTGGAGCATGTCCATACGAAGAAATATAATAACTTAGAATAAATTTTCAATAGACGAATTGTTTGGTGAGATATCACTAGATGAAAAATGGATGGCAACATAAAAAATACATTAAATTCACACGTACTAATAGCTAAGTATTTATGGACGAAAAATGCTATAACATGGGCATATAGACCTTGAATTAGGATCCTTCATTTCCAGACCAATCCATTTTTAGAATGATTTATAATGATTAGCTACACTCTATAGTTGACTCTTCTTTAATATAAATATTGCTACAAGTAAAGGACTTGGATGAGATTTTTAAAGTGAAGCATTTTGGCAACATTTGTTCTTGAATTTAGATTAATTCATCTCTTTGTTATTCCATAGCCCCTGTAAACATATTTGAATAATTTTAATCTAGAATACATTCTACTAGCATGGCCCATTTTATCCTAAGTAGGCCCAATTATGATTTAAAATGAATTTTTTTAGAATTAAGCCTTAGCTACATGGAAAGTGGAAGATATCTATTTTTCAACCTAACTCAACTATAATTATGTATTGGATTGTATGTATTAGTCAACTAGGGTAGTTAGGCCTTAACGTAGTAAACATTAACCATTGTAGATTGTCTAAGTACTCTTTGAGGTTATATAGGGTTAATTGTGTTGGCTTAGGGGGTCCTGACCCAGGTTCAGAGTTAGTTGTGCCAACCAACAAAAACCTACACTGCTGGCCCTTTTGGCAACAACCCACATAGTATAGGCTGTAGTCTCACCCAAAGCAGTATTGGGGGATGCAAGAACCAATTTTCTACATCCAGAGACTAGTGTGATGTCTTTCAGCACCTTAGATTTGCTTTCGCGTAGATCGATAGACTTCTAGGGCTCTTTACTGTAACTAATGTAAAGTTGCCTCCAGACCTTCATGAAGGTCTATGATCAGTCCTTATGGACCATAAACAGTCAATTTATCTACTTTAACGCATCAACAATAAACCCTAGATCAAATTTCACATATATCTACTTGGTTCATCAAAAAACATAAGAGAAATAGCTTCTAACTTTGTGGAAGTGGCTAACCATTCATTTCATATATTGTTACGACAGATTCAGTGAATTGGCATAGCATTCATTCAATAATTCAAAATACATATCATTAATCGACAACATATAACATAAACATATTCAATGGAAATACTCAGTAATTCTTCAAAGGATGTATTTATTGATCTTCAATTCACTGATTATAGACTCTTCTACCATGTGCATGTAGCTATAGGGGTCCATGCACTTAACTGCAGACTCTACCTAAGCCTCTTCTGCACTCAACTGTAGGAGCCTTTCGTTCTCTACCTAGGCACAGGAAGCAAAGCCTTCCTGCCTTAGCACTTGCCCAAGACAACAAAAATCTTCAATGTACCCAATTCCCTATCCAAAGTCACTTCTAAGACTCCCTATGACTCAACTATTCATAGATTTTCTAATATATTACCATGGACCCCGACTCATGGGTGAGTCTTAAAAACCAACCAAATCAAGGGGCTAAGACCCCTTTGACTCTATCTATCTATTCGCTCCACATCCACATTTCGTAGAGACTTTACATCTTTTACAAAATTCTTTACAAAAATGACTAAGTTAATTCAATTCTACCCTTGGGGACCCCATCCCAATAGGCCCCCAACACAAAGATCATGACTCACCCTTGAGTCACTCAGCTAGTTCCATTTTTTGGTGGAGTTCGCTGAAAGCCTTGGTCAATGCCTGAAGCTTTGTGGTACTATGTTCTGTTGCTTGTTGTACCTCCTGGACCAGTTTCTCTGTGGTTGGACCCTCTATTCCAAGTTGTGTAGTCCTTTGGGTCTGCTGCATGCCCTTCAACTTTTCATGAATGTGTTGTTAAAGTTGGTTGGATTCCTCTGTCCAAGGCTAAAGCTAGTCTCATAGAAATGACTTCTTTTTCTGCAACCCCTGGATTTTTATCAACTTTTCCTTGCCTTCCTGTAAGTGTGCGAAGCACTGGACTGGTGCCAATGATTGCACCTTCATATTGATCTCATCATATTATTGTTGTGCTTCCTTAATCTCTGTGTTCAACTATTACAACGTAGGATCCTCCTGCAATGTATCCCATAGGCCCATTTCTTGAGTGAATAGCTAGTCGCAACCCTGAACTATGACATCTAGTTGGCCCATGGACTCTTTTATAGTTGTGCCTCTTTTTTCCTGAACTTTTGGCGGTGTGGTCAGCTACAACTTCAACTTCAACTCATCTATTTGCATTCGAAAATCGAAAGTCACCTTATCAATTTTCTCCATTGAAGCACGTACTACAACAACCAATTTCCTCACTTTGGTGGAGGCCTCTGCATCCTTTGGTATATTTATCTCAGGCATAAACTTGCAGGCCTACTCAATTGTTGTTACCAAGTCTTGGTGTTGTGTTCGCAATTCCTCTTGTTCCTTTAGCACTGGAGTTTTTTCTATGAAAAGTTGCTCGTTGTTGACAATAAACTCACTAAAAATGGTGAGTGTGCATTGTTCTCTGATCTTAAACTTGTCTGAGACCCCCTAAAGCAGTGCATGAAGGGTCTGGAGCGGAAGTGCAGCAAAGTTCAACCCCATATCCTTCATTGTGTTGAGTACAACACGATCCTCGTCTGATTCAACGTGAACTGACCCTCTAGCAAAGTAATGACTTTGAGATCCAAAGTCCATTCAATCTTTTCTATTGTGCCACTTCCCTCTATCAAGCTCACTTGCACTCCACTCGCCTTCTCGACACCCACCTGAATCCTGTTTTTTGGATCTGCAGTTTGCATAGATCCTTCTGGACGCTCCCCAGCTTCTGTATGTATTGCTGCTCAAACTATTGCAACACCTTTGCTGTTGTGTCCCTTATCTTGTCCCCAATCTCATCGAGGTTGACTTATGTTAATACCATGGGATGAAGATGTGTTTGCTTATCAGACTTATGCTTCTTTCATTGTCCACCCATATGTTCCTGTCCACGCCTCTTCAGGATGAAAGGAGTGCTCTACTCCTAAGTGCTGCCTCCTCCCTGCACGGACAATTCTTGTTTGTCAGTGTGGTGGGAAATAGATTTCCCACTCTCCTCGGCATCCTTTTGTTCCTTCTCTGCCTACTCTTTGGGAAAGCACTCTTTCTCCAAACATGCCTTCTCTGTAGCTACCTTAGCAACTTCCTTCTTATTCAGATTATCTTTTGGATCCATCGCATAAGGATTCTTTTCCATCGACATTTCAAACCAGCAACGATGGTTCATCTTCTGCATAGCATGTATCTTTATGAGTGGCTTCCTTCCTCTTCTACATAGTAGAGCTCTCTGCACCTTTGTTAGTTCCCACATCCAGCATTGTAGGTTCGTGCCACTCCAGTGGCCAATACCCAACAACTTCCTACACATCCGTCTCGGTTACTAGATAAGGCAAGAGATTCCCTCTGGGTCCTTTCGTGCGTAGATTGAGATGTTGTGAAAGTCAACCTTGAACTATGCATAGGCTATCAACTATTGGAACAAGGTTGGGGACAAACTTGGCCTCTAGTTAACCACCATCTGAAGGTCCATCTCCATCAGGACCCAGAAAATCTTTGTTTCCTTGATTCGTGCCACATCCTTTTTGGCCCAGAGCGAGGCGAACCTCGTGGCCTTGAGAAAATCTTCCTTGTGTAGAGGAAATTGATTGTCCTCTGGTAACCTCCATGCAACTAATACAATAGACAACAGAAGCCAAGCATAGTGAAAATTCTTGCTTTCATCTTGTGCTTCTCTACAGTTTGCGAGGACTCCTGGAAGAGATACTTCAACCAATTATATTGCACGCCCTTTGCGTATTGTGCAGCAAGTGACACAACCAGCACTGGAAATTCGTTCGCATGACACTTACTCATGATATTTCTTGCGAAGATCTGGGCAGCGAACTGGATTGTCTAGTCTTGAATTGACAAAATTGAGTGTCCACACAACTTTTTCACAAGACCATACTCCTTCTTCATCTTATTAGCAAGCTCCTTTTTCCTGGTTTACCCTCCAAACTCCTTGGTAGGGTCCACTCCTTTGTAGGGCAACTTAGTTATCTTGTGGATCAACATATCAGATATTGGAAAAGGATGCCCCAACCATAGAATCCCATCGTGCACCAGCGCGAGGAGTTGGCACACACAAACTGTATTTATAAGTGAGTGGTGATAGTGCAGTACTAAAAGCATGTTCAACAACCCTAATTGCTCAACGTCATGGACCCACTTCATGGGATCCAACTGCGTAACCTCTATCTCAGCATAATATATCTTGTCATATACTTGTGGGTCGCTAGATGTAGAAATCATGATCTGTGATGTCCCAGTCCTCCATTTTCAATACTGGGATGTGCATGAGGTTAGGTCCTTCAAATGTGACATGTTCAGACAGTAGGGGATTGGAGCCCCCAAATTTTCCAGAATCAGGATCCTTGGTCACTTTGGTCTTTCCCTTCTGTGGAGGGATGTACTCTGGGAGCATAGAAATAGGCTTGATTCCATCGAAATCAACTTCTTTGAAACCTTAGTACTCCTCTTCTTCTAAATCCACCACTCCTTTTGGATGTTTTTCTTTCTTCTTCTCTGGCTGCACCTCCGGATTTTTCCTTGGTGACATTCTTACAAGCATTGGTTTCTTCTATTTTTCCTTCGCGATGGAGTGCTTTTCCCTTGGAGAAATTTTTTTTCTTTTACGGGAGTTTGCTTCAGCCTAGGTGACCTTAGTGTTGCAGGCACATCGGGCGTGGCTTCCATACTAGTTACTTCAAGGCCTACCGCGTCAGACACAACCACTTGTGAACTTATGACTTCAGTGGGGTTAGTACAATTCATCTTTTCCATGAAACACTCTAGGGATGCTGCAGAATAGTTCACAAACAATGAGGGCGTCATAGATTCTTCGCAGAATGCATGATTCATATGCTTCAGACATAAAAATGTACTAAAAATTCTCTGAATGAAAATTATTTTCCTGTTGGACCAGCATGCATAATTTATAGGGGGATTTGAATTCAAATACGACCATTTCCCCCACATTCTGATAATAAATTCTACTTTGGCGGAAAATTTGCAAAGATTTTCGCCATAAATAGTGACCACCCGCACCCCTTAGCCATGATTTGGTCATCAAATCATGAATAGTAACCAGTTACCTCTGGACCCACCTAAGCAGTACCATCCTCCATGGCACAACTCATGAAGTGCAGTTTCACCTATCACATTCCTGTCAGTTGGCACGCAACCTTCAGATTAAGCTTTTCTCCTAGTCGGGCAGCGTAGTTTATAGTCCCGCAATCCCTTGTAGCTGCCTGGATTACTGAGACTGTCCTTCTACCATATAGTCATCGTGTAGGGTTAGGATCCCCTGTGTATAGCTTCAACCTACTTATGTTTATTTTTCCACGGAAGGATTCCCCATTCAGCTTTGCGAGCTGAACTGTGCCACCATCTGTAATCTCTTTGATGACATACAACCCCAACCAGTGCATTTGAAAATTTCCTGGAAACTTCGTGAACTTTCTATCATATAACAACACCAAATCATCTATCTTGAATGTGCGAAGCTTGATATGGCAATCATGCCATGCTTTCTCGCATTCCTTCTGCACTTGTTGGTGGAAGCCTGCTAGGAAACGGTCTTCCTCTAACTCCATTAGCTGCACGAGCCCTTCTTCTAAGACCTCCCAATCTTCCATATCTGTCAAAGCTGCTATGTGTATACTAGGCACAATGTACTCTATAGGCATCACTGCTTCGACCCCAAAGACTAATAAGAATGGTGTTTGCCCTGTTAAATTCTTACAAGTTGTCCTATAGGCCCATAGTACTACAGGTACATGCACATCCCAATCATTTCGTTGTGCATTATAGATCTTTGTCAACGCGTTCTCCAAAATTTTGTTAAAAGCTTCGACTATCCCATTTTCCTGCAAGTGATATGGTGTACTCTTCTGATGGTATACCTCAAATTCCTACGTCAATGCGCAAATAATTTCATTCAGAAAGTGCGTACCCCTATTGCTCATCAAAAATTTCAGGAATCCAAACCTTGTTAGACATGCTCAAACAATAATTTTTTTGTCATGGCCCTGGTACAATCCTTTACTGGTTGTGCTTCCATCCATCTGGTTAAATATTTCGTCAGAGTGATAATGTAGCATGCACCCGTTCTCTTTCTAGGTGGCTAAATTGGTCCAATAAAATCGATCACCCACTTCTCAAATGCCTGTAAAGACACCTAAGGATGTAGTGGTAGTTCATCCCTTCGTGATGGTCTTCCAGTCCTTTGAGATGCATCGCATGCCTTACAATATGCTTTGGAATCCTTATGCAATGTTGGCCACCATAATCCTGCGTGCAAACTCTTTTGTACAGTTTCTTTCCCTGTATAATGGCCTCTCACAGCTCCCCCATGAGCTTTAGTGAGAACACTACCATGCTCAAAATCCAACACATATCTCTGAAATATTTAATCCACCCCCATTTCTACAAATGTCCCACAAAGACTGAAAAATTGGCTGTGCGAACTACTAATTATTTCTTCTGCTGATTTGTATACCCTTCAAGTGCCATCCTTGTAGTTAAGAAGTGAATAATGTCAAAAAAATGGTCATCAACTACACGTACTACAAATATCTACGCATCTGGCAACCCTTCCTCTAAATTACTAAGTTCTTCGTCTGTTTCAATTCTCGACAAATGGTTGGGTCCAACATTCAACCTCCCCAGCTTCACAATTACTTCAAATCTTACTCTCGAAATAATAACAACCACCTGCAAATCTCCCCCCCCCCCCCAACACAAGATTGTTGACCAAGTACTTTAAGGTAGAATGATCTATATACATCTTGAAATGCCCCCTAACAAATAATGCCTGAATGTTTGCAGCATGTAGACCATGGCCAACCCTTCGCGCTCTGTCATTGAATAATTTTTCTCAACCTTTGATAACGTCCTGCTTGCGAAGGCTATAGGATGGTTTAGCTCTCAATCGACTATCTGTGTTGGTACTGCACCCAGCGTAATGCAAGAAGCATCCACATGTACATGAAACTCTTTTTTCAAATCGGGAAATACCAAGATTGGTGCAGTCACCATCTTTTCCTTGAACACATCCAAGTTGTGGTAGCATTCTTCATCCCAACAGAATGTCACATCCTTCTTTAGCAGTTTTTCCATGGGCGCAGTAATTTGAGCGTAAGCTTTAATGATTTTTCTATAGTATTCCATGTGTCCTAGTGTTGCACATAACTGCTTGACATTCCTAGGGGCCTCCAAGTTCATAATCACTACAATATTTGCAAGGTCTACCATCAATACTTTCTTACACACGACATAACCCAGCAAGATTCCAAAAGGAACACAAAATATAATTTGCTTCAAATTCAATGCGATTTGGTATCTTTGACATGTATCTAGCATAAGGCATAGACTTGCTACATGGCACTTCACCAAGCCAAACACACTCCAGTCATTGAAGTATACTTCCATAAACTTATGAATGAACTCTTTGAACGCTGCTATGACTAAACGGGAAAATATTTCAAGCGTGTTCTTCAATCCAAATTGCATAATAGTGTACTGAAAGAAACCCCACTATGTCGCGAAGGTGGTTTTGCTTCTATCTTCTGGTGCAATCTTAATTTGATGATAACTGGAAAACCTGTCAGTAAAGGATTAGGCCTCCTGCCCTCTGACATTGTCTAATACTTCATCTATAAATGACGTCGGAAATGGATCATGAACACATGCATCATTAAGCTTCCGCAGATCTACGTAGATCCTTATTTCACCTTTTTGTTTCTTCTCTTGGACTACCATCAGGCTCACCCAGTCTGACTCTTCAACAGGTTCTATAATGCTTGCCTCTAGCATTTTATCTAGCTCTTGGCAAACCTTCTCCTTATACTTAGGATTCATATGATAAGGCCACTATTTAACAGGTTTCATGTCCAACTTCAATGTGATCCTCATGACACCCAAATCACCAAATATGCCTTTGAAATATGAAAACTTAGTGTGGAAGAGATCTTGGTATTCGTGAAGTAATTCAGTAACTTTGTCTAATGTAGCATCATCCCAATAGTCTCCAACCTTCGCGAACTTCAGTTATTCTTTAGTGTGGATGTTTACTTGTCTTGTTCAAAGGTGTGGAGATGTTTGGGTTTTATACTTGCGGTCCTTGTACTTCGCGATGCCCTTCTATCTCTAGAATATTGATATTCCTTGGGTCTCCATCCTCCTCTTTAGCGGTCACATTATAGCATTCCAATGTGTGGCACAGCTGGGTGCTCCAATCCAATTGGGTCCATTCCATCGGTTCCTTCAGTGTCCGGAAGATAACTGCTTTAATTTCTTGAAGCACTTTATCAATGCTTGCAAACCCGTCCTCGAAGCTGAAAGTTAATAAGAAACCTTCCTTCAATGCATCCCATTCTGCAGTGTCGTGGCAAAGCTCTATTTCAAGATACCAGTTCATGGCGATTGTATCCAAGGTATGAAAAAATATATGTACCCATTCTGGCTGTGGTTCCGTCCCCCATGCCTTGGCCCACTTTGCCAGGTGATCACGCAAATCATACTTCGCATTATACTTCTCAATCATTCTTTTATTAGCATGCCCAAATCGTAACTTCATCATTCACCTATAATCTCTCCATCCAAAAAAACTATCCTTATGCGTACCCCACCATTGTGTGGGTGTAGCTCACAGTGCCAACTCCAATGCTTGATAACAATGTTCTTCAGGGACTTCATGCTCAAATTCATATAAAAACATATTTGTGTTAGTCAAACCATCATAATAAGGTATCTTTATTACCTCCAACAAAACGCAGTGCAGTGACTTCGTCACCATATTACATCGCAATGTAGATACTTTATGTAAGCAAGTTTGCCAATGCTCTAATTCTTCATCCGATTCAGAAGTGCAGGAACTCTCCCGGTCCCATGCGATCAGTCCATCCACCATTGGTTTAATCCAATCCTGATCTCGCTCTGTTATCTTGTAGATTTTATCAAGCTCATCATCACTTTCTACATAATCGTGGACTGGTTTAGTATAGTGTGCCCCTTCTGCAAGATCCAATGGCACTCTAACCCTTAGCAACTTCCTTTCAAACGACATTGTCCTCTTCTTCAAATTAATGACCCCATTCATATCAATAGCTCAATCGATTCCTAGGAGCGTGGGGTAGGGATTACTGTCATCAACAATTTCTATAACTTCAAAGTCCGCTAATGCACTCGCACCTTCAATATCAATCGTTACTCCATATAATCGCCCCATGGGGATTATTTTCTTCTTATTCACCATCTTGAGCTAAATCACTGTAGTGCATGTCTCCCCATCCTTTCCTAGGTTTATTTTAGTAGAACATTCACATCGGACCCTAGATCCAAAATGTCCTAGTCCATTTTATAATCACCTATTTGCGCTATTATCTGCATCTCACGTCTTGTTCATCCCTTATGCTTACCAATATTTCTAATTGTGTGCTGCTCCGTAGAAGTCTTTTCTTTATTGGTTCACTTGTCTATTAAGTCTTGCAATCCTTCCACAACATTTCTGTTGTGCAGTAACTTCATGCAGGTCTCCAAAACATTAGTGAGTACAGAAGGATCAACCTCTTGTGTTGCCTTGGTCTTTGGTGTCTTGTCTTGACTTCTTGAGTTGGAGGCCTCAACGAAGCTCTTCTTTGCTTCCATGAATGTTTCCTTAGTGCGATTAAGGTCAAAGGCATCTTCTTTCTCAGGAGCTTTGCAGACCCATCCATCTTATCTAGGCTGCTTTCCTTTGTCTGTGCCAATCATCATACCACTTCTTAGTACAATATTAAGGCTCTGATCTTCCTCGCGGGGCTCAACCTTCATCATTTGTTAATTTTGTGTAGGTTGCTGAGGTTGTGGTTTCTTCTCTTGCATTTCAGCTATTGGCACTAGACACTCTTCTATGGTATGGTTGAATTGTTTATAGTATTGACACGAAGGGTGTGTAGGATTTGGGCAATCTCACCTGAAGTGCCCCGATTGTCCGCAATTGTAGCAAATAATCTCTCCACGACCTCTACTAGGTCCTCCTCCTCCTCCTCATCCTCATCCTCGAAAACCCCCACGCACTCCTCCTACACCTTGATTTGGAGGCTGAGTTTTTGCTTGCATACGGTAAGTAGGGTTTCTTTGCATCATCAGCTCATAACTTCGACAATGGTGCTCATCATGGCCCACAAATTTACAGAAATTACAGAACAACTGTTGGGGTGTCTGGAAAAACTTCTGAAGTAAGTGGAAGTTATCCGTTGCATGTTGCCCAGTGACTTGACAAATGGCGCACCATAGCACAGCTCCTATGCTCGACCCAGTTGGGGCTTCTGGCTTCAGGGGGGCTGACCCCCCCATAAGATAATTCGTGTATATAATGATATTTATCATGCTCGTGGCCCTTGAACTTCAAGCACCAAACGTCTATGTGCACTTCTGGCTTAGCCTCCATTTCTTTCCTTAGACTATGTAATTCTAGGTGTAGGCTCGCTAACTATGAGTGAATATGTTGTACCCCTACATTCGTGACCTAAATAGGTGATGCGTGCAACCTCATCATGATCTCCAAGGCTTCTACTTACAGATCTATCTTCTGTTGTGACAGAGGGATTCTTAAATGAAGCAAAAATGATGCGATAAACCAGGTGTGATGTTGGGTGTCTGATATTTGCATGTTAACCTATCTGATATGGCACTTCAACCTCTGATCAAAGTCCTAAGGTGCCTCATTGAATCTCATTAGGATCTCCTTAAATTCAATAACCGACTGCCCTCGGATTTAAGCTTACTAAATTATTTCTTCAAAGTTGTCTAAGTATCTGCTAATGCTGCATGAGGATTATTAGTGTAATACTTAATGTACCAGGTCCGCGCACGATCCTGCACGGTGGTAACCAACTGCGCCTTCTTTATATTATCATCGGTGATTTGTTGTGCTATACATACAGTGTTCGCAACAAACCAAAATTTCTTTGGATCTTCACTTCCTATGCCATTGAAGATTGACATATTCATTGTGTTTGCCATGATGAAGGGTGGAGGTGGAGCTAGAGGCGGTGGCGGAGTGGGTGGATGAGATATCCTCGAAATACCCTGAGTTATTAACTAAACAACACTTTGCGGTGTAGTCAGCACTGCCCCTTCGTCTTCGCTCGAAGGAGGTTCAATCAATGGACTATACTCTAGACCTGATTCGTGATTTCTAAAGAGTATACCACTTCCCGTAGCTCCAAACATTAAGGTAATGGAATTACCTACTTTTAACATAATAGCATTTTAATCCATGTATTCAATGACCTGAAATACTTACCTCGTGGTCCTTTGAGAAATATTTTCTCCACCTCGCTATAACTAACTAAGGTATCAAATGCAAATACAGTAACAAATCCTCCCATAATTTGATCAATGAAATGATAGAGAGCTCGCGCGATCTTGTTTTCAGATGCCTCTAGTCATTGCACCAATTATGGGGTCCACACTATGGGACTATTGAGTTTCCACCTCCCTTGACTGTCTGTCAACTTAGCTAACCACTCATATAATTCAATTGGGAAAGTACAAAAGAAGATTTCATGTACCTCTGTATACAGGTACCTAATTAACCAATCCTAACTCAATAGGTGCAGATTCATGTTTTCTTGTGCCGCAAACTCATGAATCTTCTAATCTAACCACTTATCAATCTCTTTCTTAGTCGGCTTCCAATGATGTGACATCACACATATCTTTAAGTAGATCCCAATCTCGAAAACCAAACCATTTTTTGGCTTAGGGGGTCCTGACCCAAGGTCAGAGTTAGTTGCACCAACAAAGAAAACCCTACACTACTGGCCCTTTCGGAACAACTTGTGTAGCATAGGCTGCAGTCTCATCTAAAGCAGTATTAGGGGATACAAGAACCAAGTTTCTACATCCAGAGACCAGTGTGATGTCTTTCAACACCTTAGATCTGCTTTCACACAGATCGATAGAATTCCAGGGCTCTCTACTATAACTAAGTTAAAGCTACCTCCAGACCTTGGCGATGGTCTACGATCAGTCTTTGTGGACCATAAACATTTGATTTACCTACTTTTTTTCTTTAGCAAGCAACCCTAGATCGGATTTCACATAGATCTTCTTGATTCATCAGAAAACATAAGAGAAATAGCTTCTAACTTCACAGAAGTGGCTAACCATTCATTTCATATATTATTAAGACAGATTCAATGAATTTGCGTAGCATTCATTCAATAATTCAGAAAACATATCATTAATCAACAACATATAACATAAATAAATTCAATGGAAATACTCAGTAATTATTCAAAAAGATGCCTTTATTGATCCTCAATTCATTGATTACAGAATCTTCTAGCCCACGCATGCAGCTGTAGGGGTCTGCGCACTCAGCTGCAGAATCTACCCAAGCCTCCTGCACACTCAGATGCAGGAGCCTTCCCTTCTCTACCTAAGCGTAGGAAGCAGAGCCTTCCTACCTTAGCACTTGCCCAAGACAACAAAACTCTTCAATGTACCCAATTCTGTATCCAAAGTTACTTCCAAGACTCGCTATGACTCAACTGTTTATAGCTTTTCTAATACAATACCATGGCCCCCGGCTCATGGGTGAGTCTTGAAAACTAACCAAAACAAGGGGGTAAGACCCCTTTGACTCCTATCTATTTGTGTGCTCCTTATCCACATTTCGCAGAGACTACATCTTTTACAAAATTATTTACAAAAATGACTAAGTTAATTCAATTCTACCCTTGGGGACCCCATCCCAACAAATTGGATGGAGGAGTCTCTTTTACCCCAACATTTGGCTTGAAGTAGGGACCAAGCCTCCTAGTGAAGTTGATGAGAGCCCGAAATGAGATGAAAGAAGTAGATTTGTGTCTTTCCCATTGGGCCATAGAGTCAACAAGATTCTTCAACAAAAATCATCCCCCTTCTATTTATCTCAAAATTTTCAACAATGTATACCCTTACTAAAAAAACACTAAAATATGAAAACATAATAGAAAATGTAATCAGAAACTAGGCCATGTAAGAAATAAGATCCTGCAATTCTACTCTAACCAGTAAAACAAAAGTTAGGTGAAAGCATACATATGGTGCAACTAAGCGTGCATTTTTCCTTTGCATGTCCTAGCATTGGCAAGTGCTTGATAAATTCAAGGATTGTTGGACATAGCTTAGAAAAAGAAAATAACATGTGATAAGCTTATTAAAAGGAGGAAATATACATTATATTATTTTGAATCTATCCTATTAGCTATGGAATGCAACCATAATTACATACAATATATCATATTTTCCACATTTAGATGGTGATGAGCAAGTAATATAAATGTGATAAAAGGTAGAGAAGGCGAGAAGGTTACCAAGTTGCAATGTGCATATTGTCAATTTGTAACAATGTATATTACCCCAAATCTTCCATTTTTGACATGTATTCCTTCTTCCCAAATCATCTCTCCACGAGGAATAATCAAAGAGTTTTACTAAGGAATGTGATTTTCAAGAGTCAACTTCAAGCCTTTGGATGAAAATTTAAGTCACCTTCCTTGTACCTCATGGAATTGGTTCCATAAATGAACATAAAGATACGATTTATGAAAATACCCTCCATTTCAATTTTGTAACAAAATCAAGAAGTTAATTGTTAATAATATTGGAATGAAATTGACCTTAAAACAATTTTCCTCCTGATCCCTATAAAACCAGTAATATAAGTTTCATAAATTGAATACTAAAATACTCACTATTCTATTTCAAAACAATGTCATCATTATAAGAGTCATAAAAATAATGATTGTGGAGAAAAATATTAATGTTAAAATTATATTTTAACTCTTTATTATAATAATATAGAGAGTCAATTAATTGCATGAATTTTGGAGGGGTTCATAAGGAAAAAAAATCATGAATTTCATGACTTTAGTCACATGTGGGTTGGTTTTAAAAACTAATGGATTTTTGGAAAGTGAAAAATCATTGTTTTTATTGGGCCAAATGTAGTGATTTCACTTTTCTATTCATCTCTGGGAAGAGAGCCTTCTTTCCACTATCTTCTTCCCAACAATTAGAAAAGTGGTAGAGAAAAAAGCATTCTCATAAATTTATGAATATCATATAGTTACCCACTTTGAACACTTTTTTAACTAAATGTTTTATATAAAGAAAATAACCAGCAGCAAAAGAACCATTAATGGAATAAAAAATAAATTTACACACCATTCTCACTTTAAACTTTTGTGATTATGTTTGAGTAATCAATTCTTCATCTCAAAACATCATTATTTATACAAAATCCTAAAATATAAAAGTGAATATATAAAAAATAATTACTTGAATAAAAAAAACCAGTGATACATCTTTTCTCAGATTTTCCCTATCTCACTTTTTTTTTTCTCTCTTTATCCACTACCTCCTCTCCTCTCCTATTTCACTGGCCAAAATTTTAAATCCCTATCTAATTCAAAAAACACTTTCATAATATATTTGCAACGGAACTATATTACTAAAAAAAATCATTGCAATATCGCTGAAAACCAACCAAACATATACTCCTTCATTAACCTATTACAAATCCTTTTAATTAGCAGCGTTTCTATACATAGGCCCTGCTGTATCAATCTTGGAAATGCTATGTATTACTTGTTAGGTTGAAATGTATGCTATGTTAACTTTAACTTTTAGGAAGTCAATAAATTTTGAGTTTATAACCTTTTTTTATTTGATTCATGCTAGTTATATCCACGAAAATATCTTTATGAAAAATATGCTTAAAAACAAAAACTAAATTTAGAATTTATTTGGGCATCAATCAAGTTTTACAAAAACAAAATTTATTTGGGCATCAATCAAATTTTTTGGGTTTTCATTCACAGCATTATAATATGTAGGATGAGTTGTAGCATTTGTCAAATTATTGCTTATAACCGTTTCTTTAAAAAAAAATATTGTTTTATAAAAATAAAAGTGTGGGGAAAAGCAAAATATGCGTTGTATTTATCTTTTGTTGCTTTCCATTCCAGTGTTTCTTTTAGGCTTTAAAATTGATGCCCGTTTGCTTCTTTTTGTCAGTTTTAGTTGTAAGATACATTTGATTTTCAAATAAACACGTCATTGTTGACTGGTTAATTATTTAGAAAAATGTCAAAATAATGGGCAGATAAAAAAATTGGAAGTTTCATATTTTATGTATATATTTTATATATTTATTTAAGTCACTCTAGCATTGGGAATCACATTTAATGCCATTTTTCAAAATCTCTATGGGTTGGTGGTTTTTCTAATACATGTTGCGGGAATTTTGAATGAAATTTATTGTCTAGAATCTCTTTGGAGTGTCGTGTTGATCGCTCCTGTCATTGTTCTTGTTTCCTTTTCCTCTTGCTATGGTGTTTTGCATATCTTACTACAACTATTGTGTGCATTGGTTTATTCGGGTGGAAACCCTAGTGTGGATCTTGAGGTTTCCTTCACAAACAACTCGGTTTCTGTTAATAGTTTTTGGCATCAGTGCATTGTTTTCATGTTGTTACCATTGGAAGAACTTGAGGACTCTGCACAACCAATACACGGAGAATAGTTTCCCTGATCCACCTGTTACCCCAGTTCAAGATTTGCCATTGCATGTAAACTTCTTCGTCATCTAAGGACACTATTAAGCAGGTAATGCTTCTATTTCCTTTTGTTGGCTAACAATTAGAACTGTATATAACATGTCTATCCAAATTGTTTTCCACAATGTATGAAAATAAAAGAAAATTTAAATGCCTTTTTTTAATCACAATGGTGAACTCTGCTAGTTTAGATGACCAGAGACAAGATACCAAAGTTTATTGCATGTCCCTCTCCCAATGGATTTTCTCCATCACCCCAAACAAACTAGATCAAGGCCAACACACAAATTCTTATGCATTTTCGGTACTATTTTATATTCAATTCAGTCCGAGGGAGGTGTTGTTTTGCACAATCGATTCTGAATTCAAAAGATGTAAGTTAAAATTACCTATATTTACCACATTTTCACTGGTGTTTCCCTTTTTCCCTAGATTTATGGAACACGGTGATGAATATTTTTAAAATTGGGGTTTCCTATTATTTTGTTATAAGTTAGTTTTCTATGGGAACTTGAAGTGACAATTTTATTGATTTAGAATTGGATTGGAAATTGTTTTTGGGAAAATAGAACTAATCCACATCATGTTTAGCTCTACTTTATTATTTCTGTAAGAATTCAAAATAGTTTTCCTCTCACGCATTAATATTGATATGTCCCTGCTAGATGAATTTATAACAAATATTCCTCAATGTTTATTTCTTAGATGCAGAAGTAAAAATTAGCATAATTGGTGTAGATTAATAGGGAAATTTAGCGAGAAATCACTTTGAGTAAATAAAAATAAAATCTCCAAATCTTGGTTCTATCTGGAGAAAAAACCTTATTCAGTGTCCATTGTATCAGTTTCGCCAAATAAATTTAACTCGCAAGAAATCTAGGTTGTTCCGACCAGTCCAAGAAACCAGGCGTTCTTATCCAAATCATGATTGTTTTGGGGAGTTCTTAATCCAAGTGCCTAATACGTCCAATCTGGCATAGAATGGCATAACGTGGAAAAGACACAGTAATTCATAGTTCTTTTTTAATTATCAATCTTAAATATTAAGGGAAGTGGGTAGCTAAAATAGTGTGAAATCTGGGCTATTTGTTCGAAAGCTACAAGGATAAATGTAGTTGATGATGGATGCCAGCCAACATACCCGCTAAGCTCGTGAAACCAACCTGCATCTTGTTTCTAGATTACTGCAGAGTAAAAATAAATATTAAAAGTCACATGAAGGGCAGTTTAAAAGTAAAACCGTCACAAAAAATTTCTTTGATGGGTAGGGTGACCTGTCAAATTTAGCCCTTGGTTCCCTTCATAAATATCCAACTTGTTTAAAAAAGATTAGTGCCAAATGCCTCATCAAATTTTCCATGTGGATTTTTTTTTTTTTTTTTTGGAGTTCATGGCTTTTTTTTTTCTGGTTTTTAAAATTCGTCAAGGTCAAGGAATTAATTGGACGGTCAAAAGTGGTTAGAAGCTGGTCAAAATTTTTCAAAAAATCTAGCCGTAGTAGTGTTTGAATCATGTTTTTTATGATGAAAATAAATTTAACACCATCAAAAACCTTTGAAACACCCAAAATTTTAAAATTTAATAACTATAACATAGATTTACAAAATTCCTATCAAATTTTATCAAAATCTTACTAAAATTTTCATAATTTTCAAAAATACTGCATAAACTTTAAAATTAAAATATTTGTCCTAAAAGCTGGCAGTTGATCCGTTGGTGTGATCGTTCTTTCTTTCTCCTCTTTCATATCAATCCACTGGCTTTATAAAGTTACTTTATCGAAAGTATGATTATAAAATTATTTTATTAAAAGCTTAAATAATACTTTTAATAAAGTTTAACGCGTTTCCTTCAGTTAATATTCGCGACCCACATGAAACCTTTCTTTCTCCACTTGCATAACAAGCCTTTAAACTTTTGTAAAGGCATAATAAAGTAACTTTATTAAAACCATTAAATGTTCTAATAAAGTTAAAACCATTAAATGTTCTAATAAAGTAATTTTATTAAAACCATTAAATGTTCTAATAAAGTTAAAACCATTAAATGTTCTAATAAAGTTACTTTATTAAAACCATTAAATGTTTTAATAAAGTTACTTTATTAAAACCATTGAAAATGTTTTAATAAAGTTACTTTATTAAAACAATTATAAATATTTTAATAAAGTGGCTTTTATCTGGATACCATATAAACATCTAGCATTTCCTTTTGTTTTGTTAAGGTTCACGTGGTAAGGTCTAGGGCTTACACCTTATCATTTCATTCCCCTAAGGTGCAACTTATTGCTCTCCGGAGGGTAACAAACTTCAATAATCGATTGCAGGACCTTTCGTCCATCTTAAGGGTGAATTCTTATCATGGGTTTTTAATTTTCCCCATAAGCAATCACGAATAACAAATCACGTAGTAAGAACTCTTCATTTGAAAATTGTTGGGAAGTTAGGAACGTTATATTTGAACACTTTATGAGTATTGTCGGGAAGTTAGTAAAGTTATCTTTCAACATTTTAAGAGTTGTATTGAATTATAGTGTGTGAAAAAAATATATTATTATTATTATTAAGTTTTTTGTTTGTTTGTTAAGTTGTGTGTGTTTTTTAGAGATTATATGAGATTTGATTTGTGGAAGTCGTCAAAATTATTGGGGGATAGCACCCGATCCGGGCCACACCAATCTTTAACATGGTTGGATTTTGTCCCACAGAGTTTCGAATCGGTGACCTTCACATCACAGATTGGCTTAATAGTACACCCCATCACTGTCTATTCTACGCCCCATGGGTTATAATCGTTGTTAAAATTAAAAATATTTTAAATATTTTTTTTGAGATTTTTTTTACCTCTTCTTGTGTCTTGTGACATTGATTTACAAATACATTTACACCACATGAATATGAATGCATACTTAAACCTTTGCTATGTTATCTTAAGAGTCTCCCCCTTTTCCCATTTTTTTAAATTTCCATGCATAAAATAAAATTTGAAAGATTATCATTTTCAAAAGACAATAGAGCTTTGACAACCTTGACAATTTCCTTGTTGTCTTATAATCGACAACATATTATTGACATACAAGACCACAAAAATAAAATGATCACTAACTTAACTACATAGAGTGGTTAACTTTGCTTCTTGATACACCAATTCCAAATCTATACATATAAAATTTTGATACCAAATTCATGGATATTTTTTTAATCTATGCATGGCTTTCTTCGGCTTACAAACTAACTTCTTCTCTCCTTTCATTTTAAATTCTTCTAGCCATTTCATGTAGATTTCTTCTTCAAGATCCCCATATAGGAATGTTGTCTTTCCATCCATCTTCTCTACTTTAAGGAAAAAAGTAGTAGTGATTTACAGAATAAATATAATAAAAGCTTATTTAGCAAGAGGAGAAAAAAATCTTATGAAAATCAATTCCCTCCCCCTAGAAATGTCGCTTTGCTACTAGGAAAAATTTGTACATCTCTACTTTACCTTTTGTATTCAACTTCTTCTTAAATGCCTAGTTGTTATCAATAGGTTTTCTTCTAGCTAATAACTCAGCTAGATCCCAAGTCTCATATTTATTTAAGGCATCCATTTATTTAACCGTGGCCTTCTTCCAATACTATCCTTTAAACGCACTACCTCATAAATAGTTCTAGGATCATTATCCATGACAGAAACACTAAAACCAGAAGCAAAATTAGATGGATTATATTGTTTTAGTTTCCCTCATTCCTAAACTAATCTCTTCACTATTGAAGTTTGAGGTCCTTTCTCTTCTAGTTCATCTTCTTTTGTTGATTCAATTTATTCTCCCTCCAATGCAAGGTTTAGTTTTTTTGGTTTTGCTTCCCTTGGTTGAACTTCTTGTTTGGAAACAATTTAAACCTCTCTAAATACTACATCCCAACTATAAATAGTCTTATTTGTTACTTAGTTCCAACATGCTTGATAACTTTTTATACCATATTTGTAACCAATAAAGATACATGTTTCAAATTTATTATCCAACTTACTCCTATTTTCACTTAGAACATGCACATAAGTATCATAACCAAAAACTCTAAGATTTTTAAGAGAGTTTTTTAAATGAGTGCATGTTTCATGAAGAGTTTTCTCAACTAGCATTGATGTATATGATTGATTTACCAACAAACATGCAATATCCATTGTGTTTGCCTAGAACTCTTGTGATAACCTTGCACCATTGAACATACTTCTTTCCTTTTCCAATAGCATCTTATTCATTATTTTTACAAACTTGATTTTGTTGAGGTGCGTATGGAGTATCCTTTTTCCTTGTTATTACACACTTCTTATAGCCTTAACACCCTTATTTTGTTCTATGTATTGTTCTCTATAAAATCTTTAAACTCTTTAAATGTATAGAAAAACTTAGATTTTTTTCAGAGGAAATAGATCTACGTTTTCCCTAAGAAATCATCTATGAATGAAACATAATACACATATTTACAAATTGATGCGATAGACATAGGTGAAAACACATCACTATGCATCAACTCTAACATGGTTTTTCTCTTGTAACACTAGATGGGTATCTTACTTGATTTTGTTCACCATATATACATTATTCATAGTATTTGAAACCTAATGAGAAATTAGGCATAATTTCAATCACACCTTTACCATGTAATGCTCTACAAGCCTTCTCTCCAATATGTCCTATTCTTTGATACCATAACATTGTCCTCCTTCCAATGACAATGGTGGTCTTGTATTCTTCATTTCCATACTTAGGAACAATATAATTATTACACCCGTCATTAATAGCTTCCAAAATCTTGTACAAAGTTCCAATCTAAACTAACCTCATCAGCACCATTGTTTAAACTATCTTGCATGATTCCTTTTTAAGTATAGTGTGCATACCCATATCACATTTACTATTTAAATATATTAGGTCTATGGGAAAATATGGAATGTGCTAACCCCATGGCGATTTATAATCATTCCATATTTAAGTAGCGACGTGACTTTTCCATGTCATATGATTTTTGTTGTTGAGTCATCTCCTAGATAGACATCACCTCCATTGTACTTTTCATATTCACTAAATCATTCCTTGTGAGGATTCATATGAATGAAACACCCAAGTTGATAAATAATAAATCATGATATAAATGTGTGGTACATGCCAAGTGAACATCACCTCTTTATTTCATGTTTTTTTGGAAGGGGCATCGTGATATCCCTTCCTCTTATTAACATTCTTAAATATATAGTGTTTCTATAATTCCTAATTTTACCACATTTCCTAATGGATTTTCCCAGAGATTTATATCTACATCTAGATTTAGATCTAGTCCCCAAAGACTTAGTTTTTCTATATTCGGATAAGCTCTTACAAATAAAACATACTCCATGGCTTTTATTTGCATTTCATCTGATAAAGGGAATGCAACTACATCCTCAAACATTAATGTGGATTGATTAGTACTACCAATTTATATACCCTATTTATCCTAAGAGTTCAACAAACAACATAACAAGGTAATACACTTATCTTCGTTCTCCATCTTAATATCAATAAAGACAAGTTTACTTACAAGAGTACTAAAGGAGTCTAGAAGCTCCATCATGGGGTCATCATCATTTATCCTAACATAATATTGCTTCTTTCAAAGAAACAATTGTTTATTATAGAATTTGACTAAGAAAAACTCCCTATCTTATTGTGCACACTCCTTGTCTTCTCTAGAGACATTACACAACATCAATTTTGAGAGGTAAAGTTGAATTGTTCCTTTTGTCTTTCTTTCCATGTTTTTAAAATCTAATCTTAAGTTATTAGTAGGTTTTGTACCTAGATCCACAAAAACCCGCTCATCTCTATCTATAATAATACCTTCCATCTTTTGTTTTCATAACTCCAAGTTGTGTTCATTAATCTTGTCTATTCTATTCTTGAATTATTTTCCATTTTTCTTTATGTATGCTTCATTGTATGAAGATCTCACTCAAGAATAGGTTTATTGTAGTTCAACATATGCTCGCCCTTCAAAGAATGAGCTAAGCCCTAGCAACAGAGGCATCTTCCCAAATATTTTAATATCACTTTGATACCAAATGAAGAGTTTGAAAACCTATTGAAGAAAATAAATAATAATAGAATCTAAAGCGTAAGAATAACTATGGCACATTCACACAATAAAGACAAAACTTAGCCTTGGAACCATTAACTTGTAATACCAAGATTTTATAATGTAATTATATATAACCACTATATAGGTTTGTGTGCCTAATGATATGGCCAAGGGATAAATTTCATATTGTAAACAATGCACATCATAATTATAATAATAAAATACACATTGGATGCATGATAATATGGTGATAAGAGTATGGGGGGATATGACTCCATGATACTGGAACAAGAAGTGAAAAAGTGGGAGCCAAAGCCATGAATAATAATATTTTATTGTTGATGAAAAAACAATTACCTTAGTTGAGGAAAAGGGAATTTTGTTTTGTGGAATTATTCCAAGTAGTTGTGAAGAGACTTCCCTTTGTGTCAAGTGGAAAGTTACATGCATGAAAAAGTCTTAGCTTTGGAAAAGGAGGGTTAGGAATTCATCATTCTCTAATTTATTCTTCCATTTCCATCATACCAAAATTTGGATAGTTGTCCAATATTTAATAGAAATATATAGAGAGTCAAATTTATAGAAAACTAGTGTAAAACTACCATAGAAGCATCCCCAAATGTCTTAACATACATATTCTCCTAGCCAAACTACATTATGACTTTGATAGGAGATAAGATATCCAAAGGGAATACTTTGTAGAGAAGGGAATCTCCTCTTGGGTTGTGCAATTGAAGAGGAGAAGGAAGATGGTGAGTGGGATGGTTGCTTGTGTTATACAGGAAAATGACCTCCTCATCAGCTCATAGGAGAAAGACATGATGACTGAAGGACTGACAAAGTTGATAGGCCCAATTGTCAAGCTAACACTACCTAAACACTAGCAACCTACCTTATAAAGCTTCCTAGCAAGGCTAAGGGTGCATTAGTGCCCAAATTAACTCTATTTGCTACCTTGGGAAGAGCGTTACTGAACCCTAATGAGTTTCTATGGGTTAATGGAATGAGTTGACTGAGAAAATATCCCTAGATTCTCTCCTATGTCAGCTCATAAAAGAAGGGAAACATCAAAACTCGACCTGCTTGGGGCAATTACTAATTCCTAATGGAGTATGCAAACGGGAAAGAGCACAAAGGCATGGAAACATCACTGCTTTTGCCTAATGTAACTCATGAAGGACTTGGAAACCCTAACCTCACATGTTAGGTTACATGCATGAAAAAGGTCTTAGCTTTGGAAAAGGAGGGTTAGGAATTCATCATTCTCTAATTTATTCTTCCATTTCCATCATACCAAAATTTGGATAGTTGTACAATATTTAATATAAATTTATAGAGAGTCAAATTTATAGAAAACTAGTGTAAAACTACCATAGAAGCATCCCCAAATGTCTTAACATACATATTCTCCTAGCCAAACTACATTATGACTTTGATAGGAGATAAGATATCCAAAGGGAATACTTTATAGAGAAGGGAATCTCCTCTTGGGTTGTGCAATTGAAGAGGAGAAGGAAGATGGTGAGTGGGATCGTTGCTTGTGTTATACAAGAAAATGACCTCCTCATCAGCTCACAGGAGAAAGACATGATCATTGAAGGACTGACAAAGTTGATAGGCCTAATTTTCAAGCTAACACTGCCTAAACACTAGCAACCTACCTTATAAAGCTTCCTAGCAAGGCTACGGGTGCATTAGTGCCCAAATTAACTCTGTCTGTTACCTTGGGAAGAGCGTTACTAAACCCTAATGAGTTTCTATGGGTTAATGGAATGAGTTGACTGAGAAAATATCCCTAGATTCTCTCCTATGTCAGCTCATAAAAGCAGGGAAACATTAGAACTCGACTTGTTTGGGGAAATTACTAATTCCTAATGGAGTATGCAAATGGGAAAGAGCATAAAGGCATGGAAACATCACTGCTTTTGCCTAATGTAACTCATGAAGGACTTGGAAACCCTAACCTCACATGTTATATATGCAAGGCTAGGGCCATTGTGAAAGGGATCAAACATTTGAAAGGATTGCCTATTTGACTGTCGAGCAGAGTCTCAGACTAAGGCATCAGAAGAGGTTAAGAAGGGAGAGAGAGAGAGAGGAGCTAGAGGGGTAAGGGAAGGTTGATACAACTGATGGTTGTAATCACTCTTTCTACATCAATATAGAACTGCAATTGTGTTGTCCACTCCGAGATGTTGATAGTATGACTTGTTTGTATGTTTATTCAATATCATTAGCATGAGTGGCTTAGATATATGCAACTAGATATCTTTATATGTTCATGCATTGTTTATCAAGGTTTTATGCTATGATATTACACTTGTCTTTGCTATGTGCAGGTTTTGATCTGGAGCTGGCTTAGGGGTCTTCCACCTAGCTGCATTGTGCTCTCCAGCAACACCACACTAAGACTCGAGGTAATAATTCCTTCTCACTTTGATATTCATTTGTTAAACATAGATATGCATGTATCTTTGTGACAGTTGCAGCTAATCTGACTATCTGCCAAGGATCCTAGGAAGATCCTTGAGGGTTTCTACATCACCAAACACCCGTGCATTAATCCCTATAGCAGAATTGGTGACTCCGCTAGGGACTACACTTAGTTCCCGTTTTTCCCAGAAAGTTCCTAGATCTCTCTTTCTTCCAGGCTTTCCTATACTTCTTTATTCCCTTTCCGACCACTTAGGACCATACAACACCCTTTGTAGAAAATCTGATGTAGGTTAACCTGATGATGCAATATAAATAAAAAAGAAGAAAACTATAACCTACTTCTACTATCAATTTGCGGAAGCTTAAAGTTCGAGCTAAACAATATAACTAGAAGAAGAAGAATCAGTCACAAAATACACATGAAAATACTTTGGGGAAAGCCTCAGCTAAAAACCCCACTATTTGTATTATCATACAAGGTGGAAATACATAGGAATTATACAAAGCCTTAGCTCTCACAGCTAGCCAGCTCTCAGTACAATCCTCACAGATGCTCACAGGCAATCTTGGCTTCTCACCAGCCTTCTTATATGCCCTCCAAGCTCCTATTTCCTTGCGTTGTTACTCTGGGATGATTCACCTTCAACCAAGTAGAAAACTCATTTACCAAGTGGATGATCTCTTGATCTCAGACATTGTCAGAACCGCGCAATCCTCAAGGAATTGTCCCTTGACTGCATGCATGAGTTTTCTTTATAAGAAAACACATGAAACCGATAGTACATTTTCCTTGACTTTAATCTCAATTGGGTCTTTCTCAGAATAGACATGCATGAGTTTCTGATGAGGGAATCTTCAGTTAACTGGAGTACACTAGTTGAGTGCATGCATGCATCAACTAACTATTAACTCTCTATTAGTTCCTCAAATAGTTTGGAACTAATTTAACTGGACTTAAATTAGTAAACTGAGTTAACTAATTACAACCCAAATATAACTCAATCTTATCTCCTTAATTTAAGGGATAATTGTTACATGACTTCAGAAAGACTTCTAACTTGAATTTCTCCAACTAATTAATTCAAAATGAATTAATCAATTATTTGCAAGTAGTTGTTAAGACTAAATTCGATTTTAATTCACAATTTAATTCAAGGACAAATTAAATTGGAATATTCTTGTTGCCATATTTCAACACTCCCTCTCAATAAGAAAGGGATTATCTGCCACCCCGATTCTGTCTCTATGGAACTCGAATTTACACTTTGACAATTCTTTTTTCAAAATGTCAGCATCTTGCTCCTCTGTCGAAATATACTACAACAACATGATCCTCCCATCATCAGTAGCTTGATTTACCTTGTAAAGCCAATGGGAACTCACAACTGACTTGTTCTCCAGTCTCAAAACCATGTCCCAAATACTATTACGAACTATGGAATCATACTCCTCCACCATAGCATCAACCCAAATCGGTTGCTGCACTGCTTCCTCAAAGGAAGCTGGCTCGGTCTCAACACATTCCCCAGCAAGGGCCATATATCCAGTGTACCTCTCAGGTGACCTCCTCTATCTGCGCTGAGAAGATGGTGATCCCACATACTCTCTCACATCCTCCAACAATCTATCAGCTTCTCTTGTGCGCTTCCATCCATCTCTGGGATGTCTCCACTCCTGGAACCTCTGCATGTGGCTGCTCCACATCAGTTTGAGGCTCCTCCTCCTTAGGAACCAACAGTTCCTCCACAGCCTGTAGTTGGAGCTCCCTCTCAAGGGAAACTCGCATGGCCTTCTGCTCATCAAACTTGAGATCTCTATGAACCACTATCCTCCGACTAGTAGGAAAGTATACCTGATAGTTGTGAGGTGTATCAGTGTACCCCACAAGTATCCCCAACTCTGTTGTTAGCTCAAGCTTCTTCCGTGCATCCTTTGTCCCATGGAAATATATTGATGAGCCAAAGATCCTGAAGTGACCCACATATAGTCTCTTACTGGAGAAGGCTTCCTCTAGTGACATCATCCCAAGTATGTGATGTGGGCTTCTATTTTGAAAATAGACCACTGTGTTGCATGCCTCAACCCACAAGTGAAGTGGTAGGCCTTGGTCATGTAGCATTGCCCATGCTTCCCCTACAATAGTTTTGTTCTTCCTCTTAGCCACCCCATTCTGCTGTGAGTTATGAGGTGCTGACAAATCTCATTTAATTCCTTCCGCCGCACAGAAGTCCTTAAACTCTTGAGAGACATATTCTCCACCATTGTCGCTTCTTAAGGCCTTGATCTTCTTCCCTGACTCTTTCTCGACCAAAGATTTGAACTCATAAAACTTTGTGAAAGTTTAGTCCTTCTTCTGCATGAAGTAAATCTAGCATTTATGAGAATAGTCATCAATGAAAATCACATAATACCTTTGCTTCATTGTGGATGTCGTCGAGAATGGTCCACACACAATCAGTATGAACTCGCTCTAAGATAGCCTCTGCTCGACTGTCTCGATCATGAAAGGAAGACTTGGTGTACTTTCCCAAGGTACACCCTTTGCTCGTGTTGACCTGCTCAAGTTTACCTTTGGAAAGTCCTGTAGATATCTGCTGCATTATCTTCAAAGCCCCATGATGCAAATTCCCCAACCGCCCATGCCACAACTCACCAATGTCTTGGCTTTGCACCAATTATGCTTTCATACTCAATGTTGCACAATCATCTACCTCTAGTTTATAGAGATTCTTCACCTGAATCCCTATCCTCTTGGTCTGCCCCGTGGCTATGTGCCTTAGGAACGCCTTTCCTATACTGAAGACAACATTGTATCCTTTTTCCTCCAACATCGCAACCAATACCAAGTTCTTCTTCAGTCCAGGCACATACTTCACATCTGTCAAGGTGATAGGAGCTCCATGCTCCCTCTGAAAAGAAACCATGCCCACTCCTGAAACACTATACCTTCCATCGTCATCCATCTCTATGTGCATCTTGAGGTCTTTCTCCTCCAAGGCAATGAATAAACTTTTATCACTGGTCATGTGGAATGAGGCTCCACTATCAAGATACCAAACACAACCCATCATTGATGACACCATGCATGCAATGAGGGTAAAGTCCATCTCGAACTAAGAGGCTAATGCCTCACCTTTCGATCCTTTCGAGGATCCCTTCTTGGACTTCTTCGATGGGCAATTAGTCACATAATGTCCCATCTTGTGACAATTAAAGAATCTCACTTTAGAATCGTCACCCTTCTTCCCTCCATGAGAAGAATTTGATTTGGAATGGGAAGCCTTCCCCTTCCCTTTCCTTTCCTTACTTGCTAAGGCCAGATTTTCTTCATCATCATTCTTGGATGAAGAACCATCTCATGTGCTCCTCCTACATAAGATCTAACCACAATTTTTCCCAATCCGACAGTTTCTCCCTTCCATTCATAGAGTCCTAGTAGCTATTCCAACTCTTTGGAAGTCCAAGGAGAGTGAGGCTCACCATATCATCATCGACAGTAGTTATTCCCACATTGCCAAGATCATCTCTGTAGGTGGTGAGCTTGTTCAGATATGTGGAAATAGTATCGCCCTTCTCCATCTTGATTCTTCGAAGCTTATCCTTGAGTGTCAACTTTCTCTGGTCACTATTGTTCTGGTAGAGGTCCTTCAATGTCTTCCACATTGAAAATGGAGTATCCTTCCCATGGAGACTCAAGATAATATGGTCTTGAACTCCCTCAAGGATGATCCGTCTTGCCTTTGCCACACACTTCTTCCACTTAGACAAATCTTGTGCATAAGTTGAAGCTAGCTTTGGGATTTCTTGATCAATGAATTCCTTCAAGCCATTGCCTTCTAATATAACCTCCATTCTATCTTTCCATGCTATGTAATTTGAGCTATCTTCCAAGGCATACTCGAGTCTCAAGCCATAGAATGTCATTGGCCAACCTTGAAGTATGATATGAATTCGATTTGCACCTGCAACCCTGAACTTCAAACTTCGAATTCTCTTCTCAGTGTACTGTTCACTGCTTTGATACAGTGTAGAAAATTTCTACAAATCCAGCTCTGATACCATGTAGAAAATCTGATGTAGGTTAACCTGATAATACAATATAAATCAAAGTAGAATACTATAACCTACTTCTACTATCAATTTGTGGAAGCTTAAAGATCGAGTTGAATAATATAACCAAAAGAAGAAGAATCAATCGCACAATACACATGACAATACTTTGGGGAAAGCCTCAGCTAAAAACCCCACTATTTGTAATATCATACAAGGTGGAAATACATAAGAATTATACAAAGCCTTATCTCTCATAGCTAGCCAGCTCTTAGTACAATCCTCACATATTCTCACATGCAATCTTGGCTTCTCACCAGCCTTCCTCTCTACCCTCCAAGCTCCTATTTCCTTGGATTGTTCCTCTGGGATGATTCACCTTCAACCAAGTGGAAAACTCATTTACCAAGTGGATGATCTCCTGATCTCACACACTGTCAGAACTGCACAATCCTCAAGGAGTGATCCCTTGATTGCATGCATGACTTTTCTTTATAAGAAAACACACGAAACTGATAGTACATTGTCCTTAACTTTAATCTCAACTGGGTATTTCTCCGAATAGACATGCATGAGTTTCTGATGAGGGAATCCTCATTTAACTGGAGTACACTAGTTGAGTGCATGCATGCATCAACTGACTGTTAACTCTCTATTAGTTCCTCAAATAGTTTGGAACTAATTTAACTGGACTTAACTCAGTAAACTGAGTTAACTAATTACAACTCAAATATAAATCAATCTTATCTCCTTAATTTAAGGGATAACTGTTGCATGACTTCAGAAAGACTTCTAACTTGAATTTATCCAACGAATTAATTCAACATGAATTAATCAATTATTTCCAAGTAGCTGTTAAGACTAAATTCGATTTTAATTCACAATTTAATTCAAGGACAAATTAAATTGGAATATTCTTGTTGCCATATTTCAACACCCTTCTCTCAGTGCTCAACCCTAGATCTGATCGCCACAACCCATTTTTTGAGTAGCTTTCCTCATTAACACTGGTTACTAGTGTAAACAGTGCTTTATAAAGCACTCTGTCCTCACAAACAGAGTGTTAGTGTTGAAACTAACTCTCTGTAGCCTATAGTACAGAACGTTAGTCAACCATTTCTTGATAAACAACTTGCTCTGTGACTGCATGGCTTGGGAAATCTGCTTGTAGACTGATCAGGGATCTGCAACTACACTTGTTTGACTGATCTATGTGCTGAACATTTTTTTTTAAAGAGAATAGTTTTACTTCTCAAAATTTTTGTTTTCATTAAAGAAAAAATACAAAATCTGTATTGTATTATGCTTAACTGGTTAGATTTGCATTATTTGGTTTCAATAGTTGTTAGTGAGCATTGAATTTTTGTCGGTTATCCTAGTGTTTTACTAAATAGGATGGATGGTATATATATTGATGTATGAATGACTCTCCCTTTGTAGAAGAAACTTATTCATCGAAAGTGAAAATTTACAAGCATTGTTTTTGCATGATTTTAGTCAGAGTCCCATATAAATTCATATGTCAACACCCCTACCGAAAAATCTAACGAAGTACATTTAAAATCTACCTAATAAAATCAATCAGCAACTCTTTTTAGAGTAAACACACATTAGTTTCGGCTAGGATCTTGAGATAGGCAGTGTGAGTTAACTGCCCAAGATCATACACCGAAACTAGTGTCATTAAAGAGAGAAATCCTTCTACACTCATACTATTCGGCACCACTCCAGTAAAAGCGGAGCTAAATACGAGACAAGATCAGACTATAAGTGAAGGTAGCCTGCCTTTTCTTACATATCCTTTGGGTATTCGGTGTATCAGGGATCCCTTCGGGGATATTGGAACTGAGCCAAGGACTCAGGTAGCTTGCCCACACAACATACTATTTGCGACTATGTCCCCCTTGGTCGTGTCTATGATTTGAGGTATCCTTAGTCGCCATACTTTTAGGGACGAACACAAGGTGACTGGGGCAGGCTGCCCTGGTACCTAACACAGACGAACCTACTCTGTCTTCGATTTTTGGGAGGGTGCTTGTATTCACAAGCGTACTTGGCCCCTTAATTTGAGGTTCGGGCGAAGCTCAAGAGTAATTGTAACTGTACATTTGGCCAACTCTCTATGTTATTCATTGTGATACTGGGTTTCATCTCTAGTGTCCGGTGCTTACCAGACAGGGTCATTTCCCTCTGCTTTTTGATTGATTTCCTTAATGTATTTTTCATTTTTTAAGTGCCAGAGTGTTATCACTTAGACTTTAATAAACATCACTGTCAAATTTACTGATAAAATTTATCAACCACCGTGGCTACATCCGGACCTCATCGTCAATCTAGACAGTTATTAGGACTTCCCCCACTCACTATGGAGGATCCATTGAGCCCTACTGAACCGGATTCCCTGTCTTTAGGCAATCAGTCTCGGAGATCTAACACAGAATCAGTTTGGACATCCCACAATTCAATCTTACTGGAGGATTTCTTTCTCCATACAATCCTCTAATCATGAACCCGTTGGGACCATTCTTGGTTCTCATTGCATTTGTACCTCCTTTGTCTTCCATTGGAACATTTCAACCCATCCCATTGATGACTAATAGGTCATGGGATTTTGTGGACACTTTTGGTCAACCACGAACTCCCCAGTCAACAGTCAGTACCGCACCTATGATGGCCAACCCTGCTATCCCATCTGTCCCAGGTTCAAATCCTATCGTGACACCCACCACAAGTGGAACCCAGTACATTCCAGGTTCTGCCCCTTTTTGTGTCAGCCCTTGGACCTTCAACAAGTGCTACATATAACACTCCTTATAATGCTTAATATAGCATGGTCAACACGGGTCTCTTCAACCAACTCTATGGTTGGCATCCATTGTATAGTTCTAACCCCTAAATTCAGGTTCTTGGGGGTACAATTCCAAATATGCATATACCGACTGGGAGTGTAACATTTCCCCCTCCATTTTCAAGTCTGAATGGTCATTCATTGATTGACATGAACCCTCCTTATGTCAGCCAAGGACCTATGGTTAGTTATGTGGCGAGCAGGAACTCTCAACAAGGTCATAATCAATCCATAGGGACACCCTACTCACAATCTCAAATGAGTCAAGGGGGCACTCCTTATCCTAGGGGCACTTCCATCCCCTAGCCTAACAAACCCTATGGAAACCCACAGTACAATACTATACCCCAAGGCACTTACTATACCACACAACCTCTATATAATATTGGAAACAACACAATGGGAGGACCGCAAGGATCCTAAAGTCATATGTCATCAACTTGGTCCGATTCAGGGGCATCAAACACCTTGTCTTTCTTGGCAACGCTTGATATCCCCAACCTGTACAAACTAAAAAATGACCCCATCTATCACATCTTACTTTGGCCGCCAATATTACATAAAATATTGATAGATATCCCGAAGTTTGAAGGGAAACGAGGGGAGGATCCGGGTACACACATCACCACCTATCATCTATGGTGTGTTTCTAACTCCATGGTGGATGATAGTATCCATCTACATCTCTTTCCCCGCACCCTTACTGGCAATGTGGCCAAGTGGTACATGGAGTTACCATGCGTGTCAGTCAATACCATTGGCGCTTTAGTGATGGAATTCTTAAAGTGCTTCCAGCTACCCATCCGCTATGAAACTGGGACGAAACTCCTCACTTCATTACGCCAGGACACTGCCACCCAAATCTCTAATCATATACATGAATGGAGACATAGGCGGAGGTTAGTCAAAGCTCCCCTCCGAGACTATCTATTAGCGGATTGGTTCTTTAAGTCTCTACTCCCCCAAATCGTTAAAGATGTCACCTTAGGTGGTGCGGTCACAAAAGACTAATCTATTCGTCATGCCCAACACTTAGATTTGATATATTCACAGTCTCACACTTTATACAATGTCATTCCCAATGCCCCTTGCAACTCCATTGCTCCCGCTACTTAGCAACTCGGAGCGCACGCCAATGGGATTATCGGCACAACCTCCGAGGCTGTTGTAAAACAACTTAGATTTGAGCATTCTTTTTAGGAACTTTTCTTGCTCGTTAAACTGAAAAAACCCTGAGTTTTCATCATTGGTCTCGTTAAACACTTACAACGATGATATGAGCACTTTCTTTTTTGGGACTATTTCTTGCTCTTAAATTGAAAAATCCCTGAGTTTTTCCCTTCTTTGGGCTCATTAAATCTACGAAGAAGGAATGAGAAGTTCTTTTACCTCTTTTTCCTCGCTCACTAAACTAAAAAAGATACCTCGATTTTTCTTCATTTGGCTCGTTAAAATTCGATGAAGTTCTATTGATTTTGTCATCGCGTGACTCATTAAAATTTCACGATGAATATTGAGTTTACTCCATCTCCTCGTACTCATAAAAAAATGAGGAAAACATCTATTGAGCATAGGTTTCTCTTTATCCAGACTTAGTAGATTAACTTGCGGAAAAGGAACTGTTCCAGGTATACTATTAAATCTTTGTCACACTCGGTTAAAAACTATGATAATGGGACCACCTTGGAGTCATTCTGTATGATCTTTTCAAACGCTCGAAATATGAAAAGACCATCGAGTTGTCTTGTCTAGACTCATTAAATTATAGAGATGAGGAATAGAGTCGCTCTTTTTATGATCCTTTTTAGACTCTTAAAACATGAAAAGATCGACGAGTATTCCTATCTGGACTCATTAAACTAATTGGATAGGGCATAGAGTCGCTCTTTTTATGATCCTTTTCAGAATCTTAAAACATGTAAAGATCAATGAGTTTGCCTATCTGGACTCATTAAACTAATCAGATAGGGCATAGAGTCACTCTTTTTATGGTCCTTTTCAAACTCTTAAAACATGAAAATATCGATGAGTTTACCCATCTGGACTCACTAAACTAATCAAATGGGGAAAGTGGACAATACAATTGCTTTGTGTTTCGTATTGTGAAAAGAGTTTTTTGGCAGCAGTCGCTCCCTTGAACATGGCACTCCCTCAGATAAACCTTCCTTGTAACGGCCTCTCAATATGAATATTACCATCCTATGAGTTTAGCCTATATACCCTGATTTTCTTGCATCTGTGTATCGTAACAATCTTTGGTGTTCATAAGTCTAGTGCTGCATGGTTAAAACCATTGTCGTACCTTCTATTGTTCAAGGGAAAACCTTTATCTTTTGTTTCCTCCATCAAACAATCAAGCATATCCTATCATCATGCCCTCTGTCGCTTTGACCCAATGCTCAAAAGATACCTCAAAAAACAATCATTCTTGTCATATTTCACGTCCACTGATGTAGGACACCTTACTGCCTACCTCTCGACAGGTCTCTTCCTATCGAATTCAACACTCTATCTAGGAAGAAGACCCAGAAACACTTCAGTGCCTTGGTACTTGCAGACATCAGCAGTAGGTTACCTTGTGTTTGGTTAGGGGTTTTCATTATTGGCTCCTGGTTAAACGATTCTATGAGTGTTTGATGACAAAAACATTATTCACACTCGCTAGATTGTACTATGCATCTTGGAGACCATCACCATTATTGGTGGCCATCCTCGCATTTGTTAACAATCTCCATTATTGACTGGTAATCAGACGATTTCTTGCATGTTTGACATAAACGCTTATATTCACATGTATCGATCTATTCTGTTGCAGTGAAGTGGGAATCAATACCTTGGGTAGAGGCTTGCATCACTCAACCTTGTTTCCTCTCCCAAGTTGCGTTTATTGTTTTTTGGAGATAGCTCATCAGAATGATCCTATTATGACACAGGTTCTGCATTGTGCTTATCGGCGGCCAGCATCGTCATATCTCTTTATTGAGAAAATCACTCTGACATAACTATTGAGCATGGGAATGCCCAAGTCAGGACATGATTTTAGTTGTTTTATATATGTCTTGTATCAGGTTTCTCGTATTGCACAAAGCTCCCATCCTCTCTCTCTTTTTTTCAAATAAAAGGACAGTTAAATATAAAGTATTTCGGCCATCATCGCAGCCTCTAATCTCAAACTTTAGGGGGCATCTGTTATACAATAAAATGACCTCCTCATCATCTTAGAGGGGAAAGACATGATGACTGAAGGACTGACCAAGTTCATAGGCCCAGTTGTCAAGCTAATGTTTCCTAAACACTAGCAACCTACTTTATAAAGCTTCCTGGCAAGGCTAAGGGTGTGTTAGTGCCAAAAGTAACTCTGTCGGTTACCTCGGGAAGAGTGTTAGTGAACCCTAATGAGTTTCTATGGGTCAAGGGAACGAGTTTATTGAGAAAATATCCCTAGATTCTCTCCTATGTCGGCTCATAAAAGAAGGGAAACATCAGAACTTGACTTGTTTGGGGGAATTACTAATTCCTAATGGAGTATGAAAATGGGAAAGATCACAAAGGCATGGAAACATCACTTCTTTTGCCTAATGGAACTCATGAATGACTTGGCAACCCTAACCTCACATGCTATATATGCAAGGCTAGGGCCATTGTGAAAGGGGTTGAACCATTTGAAAGGATTGTGTATTTGACTGTCGAGCAGAGTCTCAGACTAAGGCATCATAAGAGGTTAAGAAGGGAGAGAGAGAGAGGAGTTGGAGGGGTAAGGGAAGGCTGATACAACTGATGGTTGTAATCACTCTTTCTACATCAATATAGAACTGTAATTGTGTTGTCCACTCTGAGATTTTGATAGTATGACTTGTTTGTATGTTTATTCAATATCATTAGCATGAGTGGCTTAGATATATGAAACTAGATATCTTTTAATGTTCATGCATTGTTTATCAAGGTTTTATGTTGTGATATTACACTTAGCTTTGCTATGTGCAGGTTTCGATCTAGAGCCAGCTCAGGGGTCTTCCGCATAGATGCATTGCGCTGTCTAGTAACACCACACTAAGAATTGAGGTAATAATTCATTCTCACTTTGATATTAATTTTTAAACATAGATATGCATATATCTTTGTGACAGCTCCAACTAATATGAATGTCTGCCAAGGATCCCATGAAGATCCTTGAGGGTTTCTACATCACCAACCACCCGTGCATTAATCCCTATAGCAACTTGAGTGGGTAAATGGTGTCCTATAGGGTATTTGGATGATATTTAGAGGACTCTTTTTATCCCTTGTAGTGTTAGAGTGCTAACTCAGGGGTGGATTCTTGTTTGGAGTCTTGGAATAATAGTTCCTAAGGTTGGGAGGAACACTCGTAGTCAATAGATAGTTGCGGTTTTTCATTAATATAAGTGTTCTAATTTTGTGTAGTCATGATATGATTGCTTATTTGTATTTTCTAAGTAATTTATAGCTAACATTTTAATGTATATATTAAATTACATGTTCCTAATAATTATGTTTAAATTGTGCATGAATTATGAGTGATAATGTAAAATGTTATACCTACATATTTCTTCATATGTAATGTGTAGTTATTACTTTGTATCTAGGTTATAAATTTGAAATTCACATCCATGAGAATGAAGGAAATGAAATTTAAGAGGACAAGTGAGCTGGTGGTAGTGTGACTTGAATTAGGGATGGCTAGGTGCATCACAGAGTGGTATCAAAGTCAAGTTAAGAGAAAAAAAAATAGTTTTGTAGAGAGTACAAGTGTGCTAATTTGTCTCAACATGGAGTTATCTCATTATCTCATTTTATTAAATTCAATATTCTCAATGAAATATTTATGTATTATGTAGCATCCAAAACTTAATATGTTACTTGATATTAATTCACAACCCTTATTCACTAAAATTAGCTTTTAATGGATCAAGAAAACATTAGTTGAAAAAGTACAAAATGGACTAAAAATGGACCTAATATTTTATTTTTGGGGCTTCAACCCTCAACCACTAATGGGTGGCCTTTGGGCTCCCCACATACCCCCATGGATTGGGATTGATCACACCCTTGTACCCTCTTTGAACTAAGATGAGACTAATTCTACTTGGAAAGAGTACAACACATGTGAAACCCTTTTAAGGTGAAGTATTTTAGGACCATTTACACTCATATTATGATTTTGTTAGTTCCATGTTGCTTTACAAAACTTACAAAAATATGTGACTTTCTATACAATAACAAAACTATGATTAACTATTTCATAAGCACAACAACAAAGAATAACACTACTCAATGAGTTGGATGAGATGCAACAAGAGAGAATTCAATATGCTACACTTATTCAACAACAAAGAATTAAAGGGCATGATAAAATTATGAAGAAAAAGAAATTCTAGGTAGGTGATTGGGCTATTCTCTTCAATTTTGTTGTCTCAAGAAATGTTAAAAATAAAAGGAGTGTTGCTTCATGGTTCTAGCACTCAGATATGCCATATTGTGGGTGTAATATGTGTGAAACCTAAGGATTCAATACAAGTACATGCAATCTATCTAATAAGATAGCATGTGTTCACCCGATCCCTTGCAAATTGGAGAATATCATAGATATACATGCAACTCTATAGATCTAGCTTCTACTGGAAGACCCTGTTGCTCGCTCCTAGATCTAATCTCCTACACATAATCACAATCGAAAAAACCAATTGTTCTCCTCTACACAAGGCAGGTCAACACGTACATGAATAAATCCAAACCATACATATATAATCGACATAAATCATATATGGGAAAGAAATTACACATGCTTCTATTGAATCAAAATAGAAGTAAAATTTTACCTTAGCATATTGGTGAACCCTCCTCAATCCTTGGTTTTATGCAGAATATACGACTACAGACAGAAGTATCTTCCCTAGGCCTGATGGACTAGCCTAAAACAACAAAAAGATAAAGGCACTAATGTTTTCCTTAAAGTAAATAGATAACAGGATGAAGCCTACCTGAGATCCCTCGTATGCTATGCTCCTTCCTTGACTTGAATACTCCACCTAGATCCAAATGTTATTATTAGAACTTGCACAGTCATATAACACAAGCCAATGATCCACAAAATCTATGTAGAATCATCTAACAACCCTATTCAATAGATAAACATGGTATTGAAATCTATGAAACCATAACATCATATATACGAAAACAAAGAACTCTTTGCATTAATAGAAATGGAGTGAGTTACAAACCAAAATAGGTGTTGATACTATAAAGAGCTCCTCCAAGTTAACTTGTCCTTTCCTTGTCACAAATTTCACCTCTAATCACCCTAATGCATGGAAAGATATCTCTCACATTAGCAACATAAGGGTATAATCACTCTCCAAAACCCAACCCCTTACCTATGGATGACAGTAAATATATAGATGAAGGAGGTAGTTCATGAATTCTTATCCTTTTACCAATTAGGGCTTGAGATCCAATCTTGATGGGAAGATGAGATAAGGGGATAAGGGATGAAAAATCCAAGGTAGGATAGGATAGGATTCGAGACTTTTATCTAAGGTAAGTGGTTACAACAGATTCTGGAAGCTTATAGAAGAAGAGGCTTCGATATTTTCTCTCTTTTTCTTGATTTTTTAGAACGAACATAGGTGCATAGTGGAGCAACCTGTAGGTGATCAACACAGTCCACAGTGGAGCAACTTGGTTGTCAACATTGTCCAATAGGAGGTCAGGGAGTGTTGGTCCTTGAAGTTACTGAAATAAGGTGTTTTCATGTAGAAAATCAGCGATAAGAATGAGTCATGCTTAGGGATTTGTGCTATGTTGATGAGAAGGAGGTCAAAGGATTTTGATTGATCCAATTGAAGGCCTATTGACCAGATGTGACAAAATGGCCTATAACAAATTGCCTCCTAAAGTGAAAAGTCAAGAATGATAGTTAATGACTGAAGTTTTTTACCTTGTGACAAGTTGGGATCAAGAACAACCGACGAGATCATTATCTACTACAATACATTTACATCATGGTATCTTTGCTAAGGGAGGCATACCCATACTTAGCACATAAGCTAACATTACATGTACAATGACCAAAGACATGTCCACAGATGACTGATGGTGGATCCATGACTGGATGAATGCCTATATGATCATAGCCATCATACATTGTGATCTTGTATTACTCCTAAAATCACAGCCTGGATGGATGAAACTAGATCTGGGGTCTTCTATCTCACTCACACAACCAACCAATGTACGAGTCTAACCATGTGAATTAATGAGCTAGAGTGGAACATGTTAGACACCATCTGATTACCGATCAATCATTTAAGTCATTAACAGATGTGAGAGAAACCACTAATGATGTTTATGGCTCTCAAGATACTCTAGTACAATCTGTATGTGGTGAAAAAATGAGTTGATGTCGAACACCACACAAAATATTTCGGTTGAAGGACAGTGATGAAAACATGTCGCTGAGAGCCAGGAAAATTACCATTTATGTATCCAAGCACCAAGGTACGAAAGGGTGTTTCTAAGTCAACTTCCTGGTTAATGATTTGATGTCGACAATAAGCAACCTGTCGCAGGAGCGCCATGATGTATCCCCCATCAACAACATGAAACAAGTATGATGATTTGAGACTGAATGATCAGAATGATATTGATATGGAATTGGATCAGGAAAGGAGGACATGGAATTAGGCTTAAGAGTATTGTGGCAGATATTAACTGAATTACTTCTCTTGAATAGAGCAACAACATTGAAATGGAGTTGGCAGCATTGACCCAAATCCAAAAGTAAAGGCTTTGAAATGGTATGATAAACCAAAATAAAAGCATATTTCCCAACCTAAAATCTGTGAAGATGAAGTGGAAGAGTGTCATGTTCAAGAGCGACTCGCTGCCATTCGCAAAATGAAGTACCCTATTTTCCAAATTTCCCCAACCATACTGATCAGTACCTCTTTATTTTTTAACAAGCTTGAGGAAGATAACATATGATTGATATGTAAGTCCATCCTTTAGATGAATCCCTCTGAGAATATTTAATGAACCTAGAGAATGAGTGGTTCGGTCCCATCGTGAACAACAGGTCCAACAAAGGTAAAACTCAACATCTTTTTTATGTTTAGAGAGTTTGAAAAAGAGGTGGAAAAGGAAAATCAAGATGTTCCTTTTTGTAGATAGTCCCTTACGTCTGAAAAGGCAGAAAATAATACCCAAGAGAACCTCTTAGCCATGTTCGACTAAGGCATTCCTTTTTTGTAAATAGTCTATCTCAGTCTGGAAAAGGGTTAAACTTATATTGAGTAGACGTCTTTTCGTTTACTTTTACGAGTTCGAAAATACAAGTGCTCGATAATATTTTCATATTTTGGGAGTCTGAAAAGAGTTAAAAGAGGACTGTAGAGGGTTTCCTTTTTTGTAAGTTTACAAATTCTGAAAAAGTGATAAAGTATACTCCTTGGTCAAAATGATATGTTCAAAACATGGAAAATCTGTCAAATAGTTGTCGACCTAATTATAACGTCACAAAAGGATTAAGCATACATGTTTCATGATAAAAATAGGTTGTCACTAAGTCAAAACATTAAATGCGAATAAAATAATGGAAGAAACAACCATAAATATCCCAAATGATTATTCATATTTACCATTTCATATTTACCTTTAACAGTGAGAGTTCTGAGTAGTGTTTGCCCTCGATCTTCTACAACTAGTTGTGCTCAATCTAGTGGATTGTCTTAGGTGTCGTCACTTCCAGGTAGGAGCTAAGACCTTTCTCTTTCAATTCATGATCCCATTTTATGATTTCATGCAATTTTTTGGTATTTTAGAAGGCCCCGGGGTTTTCAAAATTCTCCCTAAGACCAACGCAGGCTTAGGGAGTCAAAAACTGCGTTGCACCTAAGTCAGGATACACTGCAGGCAGGGGTGAAATGCTCTGTATTCTTCCTTGGGGGTGCATTGGGTGCAAATACCAAATTTGTTTGCCAGTTTCCCTTCAATTTTTTTAAGTTTTGTTTCATGGAAAGGATCCTAATGAGTCTCCCTTTGATTTTTAGGCCTTCATTAACATAAAATGGCTTTCATTTGGAGAGAAAGAGAACATGAAGAACAAGATTTAAATGCAGTTAATGATCCTGTTACCATTCAGGCACTAAAGGATTGTGGATTGTTGAAATTATTTTGGCTTCTGTTGTGGCGGCTATAACCATCCTCCAAAATTTTTCCTTAGCTTCATTTTGGAGCCTCCCTACCAACCATCCTGAGCAACATGTCTTGCACTGCCCAGGTACTAATGATTTTAGTTGAGTTTCTTTGGATTATTAGCTTGTGTTCGCTAAGTTGTTTTCCTTTCACCCACAAGGTGACTTCCCGTGACTTGGTCTTCAACCAGTTCTTGTGCTGACTTGGAGATTTGTGCAGAACTAGAGGGAAAGAAACCTTGCTCCCCAGAATTGCACATTGCATCTTGGCAGACAACTGCTCTCCAAAATTGCACAAAGCATGCATGCTGCCTTCCCCAAGAAAATTGCGTAGAGAAGCCCATCACCAGGTTTTCTCTCAGAATTTGCGTAGTTATGGCAAGAAGCCTTGGCTTGACTCTAGAAATTATGCAGATATTGAGGGGTAGCCAGAGCCACTCAACCCAGAAACTGCGTAAAATCCATCCCAAGGCTTGTTGTCCATTGCATGTGCTCAAAAGTTGACCGATTCCCTCCAGGAATGTGAAATCTTGCCTTGCATGCATGGACATCTTTTTCCCAAAAAATAAAAAGCATCCCTAGATTGTAGGGATCTATTTTTAGCAGTTGGAGGTTACATGCAAAAGTCGTTTTAGAAACCTCCCGCCAAGTGTCGCTTTTTCCTAGATTTATGGCATGCGCATCATAAGCCTTGATCTTGTCAAAACTATTTATTCGACACTTTAGATCTCATTCTTCATTTCAATCTTGGATCTCTGGCACCCCTAATGCATCTAGGAACCTTCGACACACTTCTCACAATTTTTTCCAGGTAAGTTCGCTTTTCATGTGTTTTGCTGCTTTTCTGTTGCTTTTTGTATTTTGGTTTGTATAAGTGTTGTTTTCTTGGTTTTTTTGAGCATTTTTTGTCATTTTGAGGCATGTTAGCTTGTAGAAGCATTGTTTCAAGTTTTCTATTGCACTTCCTTGCTGTCGCATGCATGACATTGTTTTTGCACTAACAATCGCCATTGCGGTGACTCGCTTCACACACTTCATTATTTTCCCATTTTAATGAATCATGCACTTACTAATTTCATGCATGTTCATTCAGTCCATACCCAGCTTCGTACATGTATTCATTCCTTACTATTTTCAGTTTCCCACTAGTGGGTCTGAGCTACCTTAGCCTGGACCTTGCCTTGCCCAGCTTGCACTGAACATTTTTGGGATGGAAGGCCTTGCCTTTATCCCAGGAATTTCATAGAGCCTACCTCATACTAACCTCCTAGAATGTGCTTTGTGGAATTCTAAGAGGCAGTGCCTCAGTTAGCCCCCAAGATTGTGCAGTGCAATTTCCCAGGTTGTAGTCATGTTGACTAAAACTACACATTGCGCAGTTCCAGTCGTCAACAGGCCAAGATGGGATCGCTTTGTACAATTTCAGTAGTCAATCAGCTCATTGGTAGTCAGGACTGTGCTTTGTGTAGTTCTGGCAGCCAGTCTCCCAACCTCCCAAAGAAAATTGCGCAAATTTCCCAGTCAGTCACCCAGGTGCGTTGCATGTCAGTCCTCAAGTTGGTTTTGGTTTTCAACTGAAATTTTGTTTGCCATAATTTTTTCTTTATCTCTAGGTATCACAAGTGTTCATTAGTCTCTCAACAGTACAGGTACAATGGCTTCCAAGAGAGTAGTGTCAAAGGAAATCATTGAGAGCGCAACTGGAGATGTGGTTGAGCAAGTGTATATGAGCTTGCCCATCCATGAAGATACTAAGTTGTTCAAAGACAAGGAGATCAAGATTATATGGTAGGAGATCAATGACATCTTTTTAGGCACCTTTGAGGAGAATCTGGAGGGTTGCAAAGTCTATGTCAACATACACAAATTATTCTTATACCGGGTTGCATGTAGGTATATTACATTTCCATGCATAGACATGATCCAATGGATTGTCTCGCATACTGATCTAGAGATAATGGCGTTGATTAATGTTAGTGGAATAGAACTTGCTACCTTCACAGTAGAGAAATTTCAGGAGATGTACCACTTGCTACAGCCGATGAACACAATGAATGCACTCTTCACCAATCCCAGCAGTAGTGCAAACTCAAGAGACATCTTGAAGAGCTAGGTGATAGAGCCCTGTAAGTTCAAGACAACATCCAACCAGGTATACAAGACAAAGGTACTATGGAAGGCTTATCAATTCTTGGTCATATTTGCATGCCACTTATATGTCTAGGAGAGTACAAAGACCTTCCCGCAGAGTTGGGTGATTGTGTTGGATCAGATAGCGAATGAAAGAAGACCTTTTAGTTGGTTTGACATGTTGGCTCCCCAGCTGAAGGGGCAAGTAACAAATGCCCGACATCCACCCAAGGGCTAGCAAGAAAAGATATTCATGTTTGCCTACATTCTCGATGCAATCTGTGCCCATAAGAAGCTCCTTGGCTTGGGTTGGGCATGGACACCTTCAGAAACCTTTGTGCACACCTATTGCAGGTTGTTCTCTGAGTGCAGCTTCCATGGATTTATACTACAACTATCAAACCACTTCGTCACCTCGGTGTATAGGATGATCTTTGAGCAGGATATGCCTTGCATGTCACAGGCAATGATAGAGGCATTGGTTAACATAGCATATTGGTATGCCTCACCCCTTGGCACATTCATCCAAATGTATAACACGAAGAAGACTCTACATTTGTTACCGAAGTTTTACATGGACAAGCTGATCATGGAAGAGGTTGCATACCACATCTCGACAGGGTTGTCAGTGAGACTACACAGAAAGAAGAAGGCACCTTGGCTCGCTCTTCCTTTATGGATCAGGTTGTATGTGATCCAGAATCTCAAGCATGATGAGGCTGAGATGGAGGAATTGAAGAGGTTCACCTTCGGCACTAGAAGTTTCAATCCATATGACCCACATCGCTTAGTGGAAGACCACTGTGCGAGAGTGTATCATCCTTAGATCCATAGGGCATGTCGTTGGCCTAAGGAAGACCTATGGAGATAATACTATAACTCCTCAAGGCTCAGTCAACCAGTCAAAGTGGATGTAGAATGGTTATCAGTGTACACGGCAGTAGCATCTAAGAGAGTAGCAACATCAGTAGCAGTAGAGGGTAGCAGACTTGTGCATGATAAAGGTAAGAGGAAGGTTGTTGACAGTATAGAGTCAAAGAAAAGTTGCAAGTTCAAGGCGGATCCACTTGTATTGAGAGCATATTTGGAGATTGAGGCAAAGAAGTGATAGTGCAATAGAAGGATTGTACAAAGACAAAAGGAGAAGCATAAACTAGAGGAGGTAGAGAAGAAGTTTTAGGAGGTGAAGCAATAACTAAGGGATGAACAAGAGTTGCGTAGAAGAGAGAAGGAAGCACAACAGGAATAGGAACAACAGGAAGCGCAGTGTGTACACATTGATGAAACTGTCCAAATATAGGTTATTGACTCATCATAGCTAGCAGATAGAAAATGGGGTGAGAAGTCATAGGAGAAAGACTTTGTTCAAGAGATTGAACAAATGTTGGAACAAATAGACATAGATGTGGTTCAACCAGAGCAAGATCAAGATATAGAACTCATGCCCAAATTCCAAGAGGTCACTCCATCGGCTTCACCATATTCGGGACCTAAGCAAGTCCCAAGTGATCAAGAAGACACCAAAATCATTGAAGACAATTCGAAAGTAGATGTGCACAACATATCCTTTGACGAGTCATAACACAGAGTTGTGCGATCGCGCAGAGTGCCCTCTCTGGATGCCCATGTATCTCCTGCGCATTTTCAAGAATGAATGATCATGTCTGATGTGCCCAAACATCTAGCTGCATTGGCCAATGCTACAAAGGCATATGCCAAATCCACCATCTCAAGTGTGAGAATCTTGATAGCTGAGAATGAGTGCATGGCTAAGGAATTGCAAACAACCAAGCAGAGAGAAGAGAAAGCTACAACATCATGCGGAAGTTGTACTTCAGGTTCATCACTGTGCATAAGTTAGTTGTCCATCTTAATGGTTGGTAGCAGTGTTGTGCTAGGAGAGCACACATCTTGAGAAACATACACATTGTTTTCGATCACATGCAGATATGGAAAATGAGTTACAAGGGATCCCCATTGTACCTTCTAAAGACAATGAAGCCAAAGGTAGTGGAGTTGAAGGCACACATCCGGAGTTGGATCTGGAACTATGAGGAACTCCCATAGCTCATCACTAGCTTACAAGCTTCACATGCATGAGTGTTCAGGAGAATGTATGACATTATGCACACGCATGTGATCCCATCCATTGGCACACTCACCAAGGCGAAAGAAAAGAACCAAGGCCAACTAGAGTTGGACGTGTACTTCGAGTAGTTGATGTGCATAGCCACCAACACAGATTTGCAAATGAGCGCAAAAACTATGCACCAGTTTTTCGCTGGTCCTGCTGCCCTCAAGACCATGATGCACACGCTATATGAAGAGTTGGACAGAGGTTCCAAATTAGTGTACCCGGATGCAACAGAGGCAAGAGTTTCTTTCAGAAGGATGTCACCATGGAGTACGTGGACACCATAATAGACTACCAAGCTTGGCATCAGTTCGCTACCATCGATCACCAAGAGGATTTCAACAAGTTAGTCTTCCCACAGTTGTCCGAGTCCCAATGATGTCTTGCATGGATTACTCAAGCCCATTTTTGTCTCACATGGGTACATGTGCAGATTGTATTGTAAACATGTTGTAAAGTGAAAGACCAAGTGTCAATAGTAGAATGTAAACAGTCATGTGTAAGTTGAAGAGTCATGAGGGTAGTTGAAGAGTCACAAAGGGGATTGTCAAGGGTCACCCCACCCTTTGCTATATATAGAACCTCATAACTCATTGTAAGGTATTTTTGGAGCCAAGCTTCTGATAGGTATAATGTAGAGAAATCTTCGACTGTATTGTAATGAGCCTTGGCTTCTCCATAGTGCAGAGCAAGTACATATCTTTGGAGGAGCAGGCGGCAGTGACTATAACATTCCACTATTGGGGCTACTGGCTGTCATGGTTGTATGTATGATTGGATCTTTCACTCTTTTAATATAATGGAGGCAACACATTCCATGCATATATTGTTTTTGTAGTTTGACTATTATGGTTATTATAACTATGTATGTAGTTGTAACTTATGCATGTATGTATGTACTATTTTGTATGTGTTTGTATGAATCTTAACGAAGCGTGTTATTGTTATAACTCATCACTTTGGATTTTCGACTATTTTTCTTTCCATCTTGTGATGTCTTTCAGATCATGTGTTCCCTTTCAAGTTGCATGCTATCATAGGCTTCTAAGGGGCACACACTTCTCCCCTTCCATGTGTTAGAGCCTTTCATGCACCTTCCCTAACTTGTTGCAAGGTCACACACTTGCTTCCAACAAGGAAATCTTACTTACCTCTGCACGCAACTGTAGTCAAGGCGATACTTTACTACCCACTGCTGGGACTCCTACTCCAAATGGTGAGGTCTAGTTGGGACTTCTTACCGGGGAGATCCCATGACATGTTGGTGGGTCTAGCACCATCAACATCATCCTAGTATGAGGAAATAGATGGAGCTACTAGAATATCTTGTTTATGCATGGGATGTGCAAGCATTGGTGTTCTAGTTTGGAGAACATCTTCTTGAGATCATAGTAGATGACATATATTTTCTGATTGGTTTATCTAGGAGAGGTGCCCCATCTCTCTCCTAGGTGGGAGAAGGGGTGGAGAAACAGTGAAAGACTATATCATTACTTACTATAGACCTCGATCCATACCAAATAGAGATGGAAATATCAGTATAAAAGATGTAACATGTTTTCCCTTAAGAACGATGTTGTTCATTATTTCTAGATTGGTGGGTAGCTCAACACTACATGTGGCCAACAGATCATACATGCAGTATGGTGTGGAGTGCTTAGAGCCAACAACCTTCAACTAGAGTGAGAAGATATTGGTCAATATGAAATAAAAATTACTAAAGAAAGAGAGGGAAAGTTGAAAAATGTTGGATACAGTTCCATCTTAGTCTCTTTTTCCCTAGAATGGATTCCACTACTTCAGCCTCAGTAGATTACGCTTGAGCCCATTAAGATGAGGGTACCGCGGATGAGGAGGTGGATAGATCATATGTCTTGACATGAAGGTCCTTCGGTGATCATATTCTCACCAACCTTATTTGGATGGTTGCGCAGATAGTTCATTATGATCAATGATTATCTATACGTAGGGATAGACTTCTGAGATGACCTTGATCTCATGCTTCCTAAGGGTGAGCGATGGGATTTTATAGGTAGGATATTTCAACCATTTGATTTTTTTAAAGTTTTACAACAAAATTTGTATTTTTGATGTTTCCGAGACTTAAACTATTGACTTTTCATGTAGAAATTGGGCCTGTTCGATCGATAGGTGCTTCATATCTCTGTTGTGTAGGAGAAAAGCCACAAGCAACAACAGAACCAACACAAGTTGTTACAGTAGGACGGGATGTGATACGATATCTAAATGTAGTTGAGATCCTAACTGAGGTGGAGCACCACATGGAGGGGTTGACTCACGGGATAGATGCGACCACAATCGAGTAGGTTTCGTTGTGGCTTAAGCAACACACCATCGAAGTTCCTAGCGATATTGGTCGGCTACTACGCAAGACAGCTCATGCAATGGCTTTTTATCATGATCACTTTGATTAGTCTACTTAGATATCTGCATGTAGTTTTTTGTATGGGCGGTGTGGCCATATGTGTCTCGGGCACAAATTTTGTAAAAAAAAAACATTATATATATATATATCTATATATATATATATATATATCTTTAATGTTTTCATGTTCTTATTGTATTTCAATGATGTGATGTGTATTGAAATTTATTTACATATGTTGCAAATGTCTATATAAAACATGATTAGCAAGCACATCTGTCAATGTATTCAGATTTCTGGAAATGTGCTCATATTCTATGAAATTGAAATGTCTTTCTAGAGGAAAACCCTTAAAAACATACACAAGATGGTAGAACTTCTAACAACATAAATATCAACAAGTTGTAGTACCGCGAGTTGTGAGTCAAGTCTCACAGCTAAACAACAAATACCATGTGAAATAGCATTAGAAAATGGCTCGACCACTGTGCTATACTCAGCGATATTTTTGGTAGAGCGACCAATACAAATCCCTTGTAGACTCACTAAATCACCACTTGGAGCAAACATAGCCCATGCTCCAGAGAATAGGTTCTAAGTACTACAACTAGCACCATCAGCATAACCAAAATATGGTTCGAGGTATGCTGCCATATGCAAACCACACGTAAAAGGAATCAACATAAACCTTAGGAAACTCTAAAGAGGCACACCATAAGCACACTCAACACACATATATACAATATGTACACAGTGTTATTACGCACAATATCAAGCATAGTATTTTTTAAGGTACAACCCATTCATGGGTTGCATCAGTGGAATCCCATAAAAATCGAATAACTCATAGGCCCATTTTGCAAAGACACGCTTGACAGTATCTGGACTTGACCACATAGATTGGAACTTTCCTAAGCCTAAATTATCAGATTCATGGTCATATAAAAGAACAAGGTCTCCTTCTGAGAAGACACGAGGCTTGACACTTTTATCATATTGTGTCTGGATACATCTTTTATGAGCTTCATTAGCTATAACGACATCACGCCATGTCTCATCTAATTAGGTCAGACATAAAAGATGTTCATATTCTACATAAGTGGTAGGAAGAAGTTCAATAGCTAGTTTCAACAATGGAATCTCACATTTGATTGGAAGGATTGCTTCCAGACCATAAACCAACTGAAAGGGTGTAAATATGGTAGTAGTCCTTACTGAGGTTCGATATGCCCACAAGGCAACATAAAGAAGAAGATGCCAGTCTGATTTATGGACCCCTACCATACATTGAAGCATAGTTTTAAGAACTTTATTGATAGCCTCAACTTGTCCATTAGCCCGAGGATAGTAGGGAGTGGAACTTTCATGGGAAAGTCCCATCTTAGCAGTTAGTTTGGTCATCATATGATTTCGGAAATGCTTTTCGTGATTCGTAATTATTAAATGCAAAACAAAAACCGTGCAATAATTGGATTGAAAAAGAAGCATGCAATGGTTTCTCCATTGTTGTTAAATGTAGGCATCGCCTCGACCCACTTATTAAAATAATCTACCGCGAAAATGATATAACCATGTCAACTGACCGAGTGAGGTTACATGTCATGAAGTCGATACCCGATTTTGCAAACAGTCTGATGGGGATAAAGGGATGCAATGGAGTGGGCAGAGCACAGGTCTTATGATCATAAATTTGGCATGGATGACACTTCTGGATCATGAGAGTACAGTCTCAAAAAATGGTAGGCCAAAAGTAACCATCACATAAGATTTTTTGCGCATTAGCATAGCCAGATAAATTAATGCCACATGCCCCTGAGTGGCATTCATTTAATACTTTCTCAAACTCCTCATGCGTGAGGCACATTTGTAAAATTGTATCAATATCATGTCTATAAAGAGTTTCTCAAATGATGATGTAATTCTTAGCTTTGTATCGAATACGTCGCTTCTTGGAGCGAGAGGTATCAAACTAGAAATTCTAGGTCAGGAGATAAATCAAAATGTCTCCATACCAAAAGTCAAATGATGAAATCAGAAACAATCACTCGTACGGGAAAGAATCGTCAGATGTCGACTTAGAATCAAGGGAAGGAAGGTTGCATATAAGCTCAGTTAAAACTAAGGATTTTTTCAACTTGGATTTGATGAATTCCAAGTCAAATTCTTGCAGGATGACGATCCATTTAGAGTATTTACCCCCCACTAGTTGACATGACAAAATGTATGTCATAGGGTTGTAATATGAAACTATCGTAGTTTTCCGGAGCAAAATGTAATGGAAAAACCTTTGAATGGCTTGAACAACTGCCAAAGCCAACTTTTCTACATGGGTATACATGATCTCAGTATCATTGAGATTCTGAATCAGATAATAAATGGGGTGTTCTATCCCTACATCGTCTTCTTGGACCAATACCATTGCTATAGTAGAAATGGCAGCAATAAGATACAGGAAATAGTCACACTGGTAATCAGGGGGATATAATAGAGATGCCCAAATCATAACATCTTTCAGGGCATCAAATGATTTCTGAGTTATGTTATCCCAATGGAAGGGAACCCATTTCTTAAGCAAGTGAGTGAATCCTTTGGTCAACTCAGCATAATTCAGGATGAAACATCGCAGGAAGTTAGCTTTCCCTTGAAGTCATTGTAACTAAACAAGTGAAGAAGGTGCAGGAAAGTCGATGATTTCCTATACTTTTAGAGGATCGATACGAATTCCATGTTTCAAAATAAAAAAACCAAGAATTCAACCAGAACTAATGCAAAACACACATTTGTGTGGATTTAGTTGAATATTATAGTGTTTACACCATAGGAAAATAGCCCTAAGATGCATAGGGTGATCAATATGATACTTGGAATGAGCAGGGAGATCATTCAAATAGTGTTGCATGGTATGTTTAATATCATGAAAAGCGTAATCCATTTCCCATTGTAATGCGGCCCTAACATTATTCAGACCAAATGGGAGTTTCTAATAGGAAAATGTACCCTAGGGAAAAATAAATGCAATCTTCGGTTGATCCGCTGGGAGAATGTTGATTTGATTATATTCGGAGAAAACATCCATGAATGAATAAATTTCTAAATCAGCGTAGTCATCAACAATCTTATCGATGAATGAGGTTGGGTAATTGTCCTTTGGACAAGCGCGATTCACATCCTGATAATCGACACATACACGGATTGTCCCCTGTTTCTTCATGATGGGGACAATATTTGATACCCAATCGGTGAGAGGAATGGGGTAGATGAAACTAGTATGAAGGATTTTTTCAACTTCACTCTTTATCCCAACAACCTTCTTTGGATGGACCAGACAGAGGCACAATCGAACTAGTTTAGCATCAAGATACGTTTTAATCTCATGCACTACAATATTTGGGTCGATACCTAGCATTTCTTCATAAGTCCAGGCAAAGACATCACAAAACTCCTGAAATAGGGATTTATAAGTCTCGATCTCAGATGGAGAGAAATAAGTACCAATGTGTAGATTTTCAACAATACCTAGTTTAACAAAGATATCAAGAGGTATCGTCTCTTCGATATTCGAGAGATTCTTCTCAGAATTGACTTCGTGGATAGAAACAGAACTTGTAAAAGATTCGATGAAATTGGGTAGATACACATCACTAAGATTATCCTCGATGGAATCTGGTAAGGAGGAACTATGGTGATGATCGTCCCATGACCCATCGTTTGGCATCATGAACTCCATGATACTCTCATCTGTAGAAAATATGCGAGAGAATGGATCATAAGATGTGCCATAATCCCATGATCAATCAACCAAATTGATTGAATAAAAGGTATGAGCCGCACAAACTGAATAGATAACTTTGTACTCTAGTTCAATAGGGATAAATGGAATTTAGTCACTAAAACTATGGATGCTAGTTTCATCTGGTATGATCCATGGCTCAGACTACAAAGTAGAAGATGATATCATATTGTTGTAATCAACCGAAGATGAGTTGTCGGGAGGAGGAGGAGGAAGTGAAAATGTTCCCATGAACAAGGAATCCTTCAACAATCTAACCCCAATGTGCTGATAGGAATGTAGAGTTTCCCATACAAGTGAGACACTTCTAGTAACATGAGAATCAGAGGTGAAAAAGGTGAGTTGGTCAATGGCCACAATCCTACCATTACGATGAAAGGAAATCATACGGAAATAAGTTGAAATGACTACGACCATGGGATAAACGCATGTACAACCTAATATAAAATTATAATCAAGAGGTTCATCAATAATTTCCACTTCTAGGGATACAATTTTTCCCCCTAATTTTACTTGTAAGGAATTTAGAATACCCAAGGTTTATATGTTCTCTCATCAAAAGCCTTCAATGTGGTTGGTGACTGACTTAGTTGAGGTGAACCAATCTCTTTCCAGTAAGACATAGACATAATGCAGGTTGAGGCTCCCTCGTCCACAATAGAGCAATGAATGTTCTTACCACAGATGACAACCTGAATGATAAAAGCCAATTGGGCTGGAAGGAAATGAGTATAGTTTTCATGACTAAAAACAACTAGGTTGGAAATTGATGGATTCACACCTATGATAGCTAAAAGAAAATCTTTTTCTAGGTAGGGCAATTTTGCAACGCCTCAAGGATCGACATAGTTGATGGAGACTGAGCCAAGTCCTCAACTAAATTACAATTTCAAGCATCCTTGGTGCGAGGGTTGAAAGTAGAATTTATGAAAAACACCCTTTAGAGGCTTAATATTCAACTCTATAGGAATCATGGATGGAGGAGGATCAGATGGAGGTGATGGTGAACTGGAAAGTTGACTAGTTGTCTAACTGTTCAGAGGATTTACATTACCATAGTCCTTGTTCCGAGTAGCTACCATAACATCAGATTTATGCTCCACAGAGGAGAGCATTAATACCATGTTAGAGGAAGATGGGACCTGAGCAACCATATGGGTCTCTTGATTTGGAACGGTTTGGTTAGCACAACGGGAAAAGTGGAAGATTTCAAGAACTGATTCACTTAAACATGGTGAGGATAGTCACGAGTAAAGTGCTCCTCGTTGTAGATTAAGCATGGGAATGATGCTTTTGTTTCTCATCAGATGACTGATTAGTTTGTTTATCCTGCGGGGAAGAATCTTTCTTATTTTTACCTTTTCCTTTCTTCTTACTTCTTGGTTGCTATTGATATTTTCCTTTTTTTAGATGAAACAACATTTATCTTGGAAGAAGAAGAGGTGGGTGGATTAGATGAAGAGTTTTGGGTAGAAACAATGAGAGCATTAATAGATGATTTGCTCAGTTTCTGCGAGTTAACAGAACCAATGATGCCATCAACAGAATGAGATTCTTTACCAAGAGTTGAAGGAACAATGTTCAAAGGTCTTAGAGCATCTAGTGTATTTTCATACAATGTGCCAGATTGGGTATAGTTGAGGTCCAAATACTGAGTACAATAAATTAATTTCCCTTCAGTCATGACTCTACCTTTATCTACATCCTCTGTGATAGATAGAAACAAGAATTTAATAAACCATTCAGCTAGAAATTGATCCAGAACATAGGTCTTAACCAATTGGTGACGACGCCACCACTCATGAATGTGATCTAAAATGTGAGTGGATGTAGTTTGTTTGAATTTAGTGAGAAGTTTCGTTCTAGTTTCATATTAGATGGGTAACTGGAAATGCATAAGGAAGGTGGTAGCCAAGGAACTAAAATCATGAAATGAAGCTCTAGGTAACTCGATGTACCATTTAGCTGTTGTACCTGTAAGAGTACATTGGAAAATATGTATTTATATGGAATCATCATTAAGGGAGTTCGAAGAACACCACAAATGATGTGTCATGACAAGGGTCAATGGGTATTCTCTAGGATTTCAATTTATTTTTGGGATATCGAATGGAAATTTGGTGGGAATTATAGACCACCAAGGTGAATGAGTGATGGGATCATTGGTAAGCCAAGTCAAATCTGGCAATTCGAGAGTTTCCATAAAGGGTAATTTCTAGTTAAAATTTGGTGGAGGATAGTCTAGATAAGAAGGAATAGCCTGAGAAATAGGTACTTCTGTTCCCAGTTAAGGAGGGTTCTAATAAAGAAGCACCTTGGTACCAAAATAAGGATGATTTTGGTAACCAGCATAAGCGTGACCTTGTTGACCAGCACCAAGATAACCTTGAAAAGGTTGGAATGGTTGAGTTTGGATATGTTGGCCTTGAAAAGACACTTTAGGAACACCCTGATAAGGTCTATACTATCGCCCTGTGGGATTTTATATAATCCCGACATAAGGTGAGTTTGATTGGGACTGTGCCATAGTATACACATTTTGTCCTATCAGAATTTGAGGAGTACCTTTTCCAAGTGGTTGAGACTGTAAGATACCTTGTAAAGGATAGGTAAGTGGAACCTGGGGGATACCAGATATCGATGGAATAGGTTGAGATGAAACAACAACTTGTGAAGGTTGAATTACATGTACTTGAACTTTTTTAGGTACATATGGATGGGTAGGCATTTCAGATAAAGATGGAAAAAGTTAAGGATTCAAAAATTAGTCCCAAAATGAACTAGGTTGAATGGGAAAAGTAGGTTTCCAAACATTAGCAACCATTCTAGGATAAGAAGGATTATAACCAAGCTGGGTATACCAACAATAGGTTGTCCCCCTGCCACAGGTAGAGGATATGATGGGGGAAACTGCAATCCAAATGGAGGGCACCCAACATAAGGAGAGTTAGGTTGTTGAAGATAACCTTTCCCACTAACATAAGGGCCAACTTGTTGTTCAATTGTAGGTGTAGGCGGAGGATAAGGAGTAGTTTGTGTAGAATTCATAAGAGAAGTACCAAATGGAATTCCTGAAATGGATGACATGGGAGAGGTCCAAGGACTGGAGGTTGCACCAAAGAAGGTACCAGATAAAGACTGATAACCAAGTGGGACATATGGGCCACCATATAGATGTGCCTATGGTGATGATACAAACATGGATGAAGAATAAAAATTCGATGTCTCAACCATAGTGGTGGAAATTGGTTGGGAGATTAAATCATATCCAGTCATGGTTAACAATCCTAATGAAGATTTACATGAGAAATCCATGGGTAAGTCCAAATAATTAGGTAAAGGATTTTGTTTCATAGTCTGAAGAGGAGAAAGAGGATTGGTCTGATAAAAATGAAGTCCACTACAATGGGCATGAGTAAAGGACGAGGCTCTTCCTGCGGGATCCCTTCAATACTCGCAAGTTTGTATGGAAGAGGTTCACCATTGGGTCCAAGATATATAGTTGGAGGTTCTATCTGAGACAAAGGAAGAGAAGGTGAAGGACCTTAAGTAATAGGTGAAGATGGTTGAGGTTCCTCAGGTTCAACAGTCTTAGGAAGTAAAATATTTGACTCAGGAAAGTCGGGCTCAATAACCTCAGGCAATAAGGTTTTAGGGGCTTCGGTTTTGATTGTGTCAGATTCACCAACAAGAGTAGAGGTGATCTCGGGCTTAGTACTAAAAGGGAAAGATGATTCTAGTTGATCAGATTCAGGAGGAGGACCAGAAGTAGTTCCCAAATTTCCTGATTTGGTAGTTTGCATCTTCTTATGCTTCTGACGATGGCCAGGAGTAGCCTCTGGTGGAATTAGAGGCTTATTTTTCATTCTACGCTAACAACGGGGTGGGGGATTTTGTTTTTCCACGTTAGATAATTAAATTTAGAAATTAAAACAAAAATAAATAAAAAAGAGGGTAATATAGGCATAAAGGATTACCAAGCAACCGTGAACTGCAATATACACCTTGGTGAACCAAGGACTTAATGTATGGTAGCCAATCTCCCCTAATGTTGTGTTCGATATATCACAGTATACAAGGTGGCTGAATTGGTTACCTATGGCGAGGATAGAAACCTATAGTGGACTCCCAAAATATACTCGATATTACATGGGAGTATAGTCTGTAGTAGTGTTTTCTAATGCAGAGTCGTTCAATGAGAGTGTTCCCATATACTTTACGTGTGGGGAGCATCATCCAATATACCCAAAGGTACATGGAGAGCGATCCTATACACTCATGTATGTGGAACAATATTTCACCCCCGGGATACAATGCTATAAAACAATGACATGATCTCCTACATTTAATGACATTGGAATATGTCTCTAGCCTAAAACTCTAAATGTTTACATTAATGTTACAAATTCTCCTTAGGAAGATTCAATAAATTTTATTGTTTATCCTCAATTAAGTTTCAGTTTTAGGGCTCACCGCGAATGTCACCTGAATATCCTAAAATGAAAACTAACATGAGGAAATAGAATCTTTCTTATTCAATGAAAATCTAATTCAAGAATGGAAGAGACAAAGAGTATGCAACAAACAATATGAAAAATGCAATTCCCTTTTCAATGCAATTGTTCCAATTTCAATGCACATACAAAACTCTAAATGTCAATTAAAATATTTTTCTTTCCAAGTCTTTTAATTCCCAAAAATTAAGAAAACTAATATGCAAAGTCTAATCATTGATTCAAATAATCTTTCCAGAACGATTACTAGAGCACCAATTCATATAAGCAGTCAATGATCAAACAATATCAGTTTGGAAACAACCTAATGATAAGAACAAAGGAAAATATTCAAACATATCCATATCAAAGTTATCAAGACAAAATCAAACCAAATGGAGACTTCAGAGGGACCACAAGACACTCAAAGACTCAAGGAAGAGCAGCTAGAATCAAGGCTGGATCAAAGAGAGAATCAAAGCAAAGACAAACGTGTGCATGAATAGGGGCCAACATAGGTGCATAGAAGGCACTAGTGATATGAAATGTAGGAACAAAGAAGGCTAGATTGAGGTGCAATGCTTTGTCAGAGGACGAGAGGGTGAGTTGGTCCAGGGATGAAAAGTTACGGCACAAGGATTGTAATTAAGACTCAATGAAAGGTTTTCCTAGGTTTATTCTTAACTGAATAAGATAGTAAAAGTATGGAAAATAGGTAAGACAAACACAATGGAAAAAGAAACCACCATGGGAATTCACTGATCCCGAGTATGGTCGCCAATTTGTTATGCAGAATCTATGACTACGGACAAAAGTATCTTACCTAGGCCTGGTGAATTGATCTAGAAAAACATAAATACAAAGGCACTAATTTTTTTCCTTAAATTAAATAGATAACGGGATGAAGCCTACCTAGGATCCGCCTTATGCTTTGCTCCTTCCTTGGCTTGAATGCTCCAATCCTAGCTCCAAATGTTATTATTAGAACCTGCATAGTCAGATAAAACAGGCCAATGATCCAAAAAATCTATGTAGCATCATCTAATCACCTTACTCAATATATCGACATGGTATTGAAATATATGAAACCATAACATCATATACAGGAAATCAAAGAATTATTTGCATTAATAGAAATGGATTGAGTTACAATGAAAAATAGGTGTTGATCTTATAAAAGAGTTCTTCCAAGTTGACTTGTCCTTTTCTTGTCAAAAAGTGCACTTCTAGTCATCCTAATTCATGGAATTGTGTCTCTCACATCAATAGCATAAGGGTAGAAACACTCTCCAAAAGCCAACCCCTTGCCTATGGATGATAGTAAATATATAGGTGAAGGAGGTAGTTCATGAATTCTTATCCTTTTACCAATTAGGGCTTGAGATCCACTCTTGATGGGAGTATGATATCAAGGTATAAGGGATGAAAACTCCAAGGTAGGATAGGATAGGATTCGAGACTTTTATCTGAGATAAATGGTTACAATAGATTTTGGAAGCTTATGGAAGAAGAGGCTTTGGGATTTTCTCTCTTTTTCCTGAAGTTTTAGAACCAACGCAGGTGCATAGTAGAGAAACCTGTAGGTGATCAAAGCAATCCAAAGTGGAGAAAACAAGTTGTCAACTTTGTCCAATAGGAGGCCAAGGAGTGTTGGCCCTTATAATGACAAAAAAAAGGTGTTTTTAGGCAGAAAATCAGGGATAATAATGATTCATGCTTAGGGATTTGTGCTATGATGATGAGAAGGAGCTTAAAGGATGTTGATTGATCTAGTTGAAAGGCTATTGACCAAATGTGACAAAATGGTCTATAACACTTGGTATGAAACCTTCCTTTGACACATAACAAGACAAGGCTACTCTCTCATGTAACGAAAGTCTGATAAAAAATTACCGGCATAACTGAGCTATCTTTTTTCCTTCTATATCTCTCCCCTTGATTGGGACTCATTACATAGGTTTTTTCAAACTCAGGAGGATGTATCTAGACACCTAGCGCCATGAGATGTTAGTCTTAATGGCATGTGAATTAGGTAGATACACCTCTTGGATAGACTTGATGCCATGTGAACCAAGAAATTACAAGTCATGCACAAGTTTCATGCTCAATTATGAGGTTTTCCCAACTCATTAAGAACCTTCTTCTCAACTATGAGTTTTTTTCTCAATTATGAAATAATTGCTATTTCATATTACAAAACTATGACAAAGTAATTATGTGAAATTACTCAATTATGAAATTTTAGTCCTATAACATCTACTAACTTCCTTGTAAAACCTAGATAAGTAAAAACAAGGGTGAAAGGGGATGCATTCAAGGCAAAAATTGAGGTAATATGAAATAGGGCATGTCTCACTATAGTGGAGTGGAAAATAGGGTTATAAAAATTCCCCTAATGCATGAGGTCATGATAGAAGATGATGGCCAAAATGCATTATGAAAGCACGTATGAAAATGTGAGGAAGGATTCTACACTAAGTAATTGGATAAAAGCCATATTGATACCCAAGTTTCAACCATAAGATAATCATCCTTGAGGAAATCATACACATGCTCGACATAAAGAGAAACTAAACATGGCCACTAACCATACATTGCAAATTCATGATATGGAATTCTAGTACAGTACCACAAGACATACATATTGGATCCATGTGACAAATCAAAAGATCATAAGCACCAACAGATACAATGTGGATCTATATCACAGTACACATTATTAGGACTATGGAAACATAGAAGAGAGGTTCCCGAGAGTAGTCCTCAAAGTAAATAAAACGATACATAACTCTAATGTAGCTTGGGAAGGGTGCCATATAAGAGTGATATGTCCCTATCTCAAGGTATTCTACTTAACCCCAATGTATGAATATAAAACATATGAATGGATTATCTAGTGTCGATTATGGTAGAAACTATCTAATTATTGGTAATTAAGGTATACCACACATTCGACGAAACCCATAAATGATTAAAATGGACCCCAAGGTACCTATAAAAATCCACTAAGTGTGAATAAATATGCTAACATAGAACACTCACGAAATCATCTGATTAGAGTCAATTAGGGAAATCAACTAGGTGAAAGCATGAAGATGGGTTGCACTTATGGGCCAAATGTGGCGATGAAATTTCAAGTATTTCCTCTTTTATCGAATTGCAACCCTCAAAATTCATATAAACATTGTGAATTTTGATTCGGAGTAAAACTACAATATGTGGAGAGTTATGTTGTCCTAATGATATTTTTTTCAAAAAGAAATAGTGTCGTATAATCTCTCAATTTTCAATTAAATGCAATATATGTCCTTGCATTTTTTTGCAAAACTTAAGAGGTATGCATGTGTTCACGCAACATAAGCTAGTCTAAAATGTGTAATTAAAACACACACACACACACACACACACATATAAATAAGCATTATGTACACGGAGAGAACTAAGTTTTCATATTAATTTTTTTTTTTTTTGAAAATTATATATTTTTTTTATTATTTTTTGAAGCTCGCAAAGTAATATTTCAATTGCATTTTGGAGGCACATGTGTTCACGTAAGATTTTTTAAACTCTTTAAATAAATTGAAAACAAAGAGTACCCTTTTGAATAGGACTCGTAAATGAAGATAGTGGTATTTAAAAAAAAAATCATTATGTATATTTTATGTTATTGATTTTTTATTCAGCCCCTTTGAAACTGTCCAAAAAAATTCAAGTGTTATGTTTAAAAGAAATTAAATGAAAAATATCATATGAATTCAAAAGTGTCAAATTCATATGCCATTGGATAGAGGATTCTTTCACGAATCCAACATGATCAACTCCGCCACTTAAGGAAAAATTCTGCCCTAAATCTGATAGGGTACAAAATGGGGTTGCAGAGAAATATGTAGAAGAGGTGTTAAAACTGTAATTTTTGTGTTTTAAGAGCTCGATCAAGCACTTAAATTCAAAATTAAATTTTCTCAATTGAGCATTAAAGTAACCCTTGATCGAGCAGTATCTTTCATTAACTAGTTGTTCAATCAAGCTCAAAAGCTTGATCGAGCCATTAAAAATTCTAACCTGCCAATGCCCTTATCACTTTTTATTAAAAATATAGCTTGATCGATCCATAACTCTATATCGAGCCATTAACTCAGGTTAGAAAATAACTCAATCGAGGGTTTGTTTAAATTCTTGATTGAGCTATTTTTAAGTTCCTCAACAGCTCGATCAAGTGCTTAAAAATTGCTCGATCAAGCACTTAAAATTGCTCGATCGAGTATCTAATTTTTAGAAAAATGTGCCCTCATTCCACCAAAAAGTGTAACCCAACTCCATGCTTTGACCCCACTTTTGATCATGAGGAAGCCTACCACTGAGGTCCGCATCCTCTAAGGTACTACTAGTTTCTAGATTAAACTCCTAGATAATGAGATGAAGTTGACATGAGAAGATTTGTCAAAGGAGAGCCTTAATATATCCCCCATCAAGTGACATAGAAAAAAATGAGAGATGTTGTGAGTGGATGAAGTCATTATGTACAATTGGCATAGGGATCACTAACAAAAAATGTCAATTAGGATTGTAGATGGCCAAATGCAGCTTAGAATTCCCTTCAACATGTAATTATTGAGGTCTGGAAGCTCTAAGCTACTACTAGTTCCTAAATCAATCTCTTGGATAATGAGATGAAGTTGATAGGGTAAGATTCATCGAAGGAGGGACTTAATGTATCCCCCATTAATTGACACATAATATACTAAGAGATGATGTGAATGCATGAAGTCATTAGGTACAATTTGTCGGAAACTAGATCACTACTCAGAAGGGGGGGTGAATCAGTAGTGAAGGCCTTTATATCAATTTTAAATCTTCCTACCATATTATCAAATTTTATACACATCCACAATATTATCTTATCAAAACATGAAAGTAGTAGTAACTCATAACATAATAAGAAAGAGAAACATCAACATAACCATGAACACACAAGAACACAAGTATTTCTAGTGGAAACCCTTTTGGGAGAATGCCACCCTACTGGTGTTGCACTGCTCAATTATTCTATTAATCTTCTGAACAAATTTTACATGGATTAGATTAAAACCATAAGTCAAAATACTTGGATTCCTTCACATTATGTTAGCACCTATCAGTTAGGAAATTTGTTTCTCTCACGGATCTAAGGAAATATATTCTTTGGAAGCCCCCATGACCAACGATCCTCGCCCAACTCTCATTGGACTATCCAACTCCTATTGGATGGAGAAATTTGTTCATTCTACTGAACCCACCAAATCACTATCTACTTTGAAGCCTCCACACCTTGACTTCCTCCATGCGAACCAAATTTCATGTATTTTCAAATTGGGTTCTCAATTTGCTCAACATGAGAAACCCAACAAGACAATTGTTTTGCACACAAAATATGAATAAAAAACTCTTCCTAGAGGGGGTAATTTCTTCTCTTCTACTCACAACAAACTCTACTCTCTAACACACCACAAGAAACCAATTCTTCTCCTCTCTAAACATTGTCACCTGCAAAACAAAAGCTCTAAAATTATCCTCAAATCATTCCTTGAATTATACATACATAACTTTGATATATCTCTGCAATAATGTGCAAGTAGTTGTAGTAATTCTCCACTCACTCACAATTCCCTCACAATGGCATGCTCACACACTCTCAAGAAAACCAACGAAATAGACTCAAAACCTTCATCTATTTATCATTTTCTAAGATGGTTAACTTAGTAAATGTTACAGGTTATGGAGCACTCAACAATTCTTTTCACACTTCTCAATTTTCTTGGATCCAGCTCCTTGACTTGATCAAGCAAAACTTCTCCACTAAGTGATAGATATTTTCAAGTTTAACTAACTTCTACAAGCTCCCTTACCTTTTCAACCATATAATGGAAAGTTCCAATCAAGAACATCTCAACAATACCAAAATTAGTTGAGTTGTGCTAGGAATCCGGATAAATTCTACCTACATTATCAACTGAATGCATAGAACTATTGGATCTCGGTTCTAACCGCATGGATACGTCTTCTTCCATGCAGTTGGATCCCTTCAACTGCATGCACAATATTAGCTCCATGCAGTCAGGGAAGAGGATGTAAGAAAACCAATCAAATGTCCTAAAATATTGCCCAAACTTCTTCCAGAGCTTGAAGAGCCTCTATAAGACCTTTGGAAGCCACTAGAACCTCTGCAACACATTACCAAATCACTTCCACATCACCATCATCATCATAAGTCAAACTAGGTTGTCTTGCATGCCAACCAACAAATATACTAACACTTGGGCCATCAACCTACTCCAAAACAATTCTGCCATCGGTATGCAGGTCCAAAACATGTCAAACAACCTCCAATACCTATACAACAAGCTCAAGCATCCTCCAACACTTGTAGATCCTCTCTAAATCCTATATATTATATCATCAACATGTGTACCTAATCTGGGACATGGAGACCTAATCAACAAGACTCCTCGACTCTAAATCCTATAGCAACATCATGAACAAATAGTAACACCTGCAACAACATCATGAACAAGGAGGCCATCACATATCTACTCTGTACTAGCCATGCAACACCTCTGCACAACTAATCATCATGGCAAGTGCAACACATCACCATAGAACTCTATGAAACAACATGATCATGAGGACCATGACAACCTCTTCTCACGATCTGTATGTAACATTTACAAATGACAACTCCATCCTAACATCTCCATGCTTGTAGACATGCCAAGACCAATGAAACACATCATCCATGTACAAGCCACATTTAACCAACCATACAACTATTGACCATCTCTCCTGCAACCCATGCTACCAGGTTGACATCAATGCCAACCAACAACACACCTGCAAAACTGCAAAACACATCAATGCTAACACAATTGACACAAGGATGGTCGACACAAGAGATAAATAAGGACTATATATGGATGACTAAGGATTATACTTCCTTAAACATGTAATGAAACGAAAAAAAAGTTACATGGAAACATTGACTAACAAGCACCACATGGTTTTGTGCAACAAAATAGGAGGCATTAAAGCATACTCCATAAATACTAGGAGTATAACCAGCTAGAGGAGTGAATAGACTCATATGTATGGTATGGCTCATAGGAAACATACAACCCGACTTTAAGTTAATGATGCAAAAAGGTGCCATGTTCAAGGGTGATGTGACTGAACCTTCCATTTTGATTGATAGAATGGAAAAAATTGATTCCCCCCCCCCCCCACCTGCCCTTTTTCTCTTTTCTATGTATTGGGATCTCCTTCATAGTTTAGTAAGAAAAAAAGAGAAGAAAAGTAATATTTCTAATGTCTTTTTCATTTAATTTTAATGAGACCAAAAAATAGATAAAAGGATACTCAATAAGGTATCGTCTTCATGGTTTAACTCACTTAAAGAAGAGGCAGCAGTGTGCTTGTTGCAAGATATCCTTTTCATGAGGTTTTAATGAGCCCAAAAATGATATCAAAGGATGCTTAGTACACTTTAGTGTATAAAGAGCATGATAAGGACAAAAGGGAAGCTTGTCATGGTGGAATGAGTGTTATAAAGGGTATCAACTACTTTCGAGCTAATGGAATTGTCCTAAGTAGAGAAGAGAAAAGAGGTTGGCAAGGAAAGCCACTCATTGTAGTGGTCCCTCTAGGAAAGATAGAACACCAAGTAAAAGTAAGTGAAAGTGAAAATGTCTATTTTATTGTGACGATGAGAGAAGAACAAGGCATATATGCATGCATAAGAGAGGGTAAATGTAGTAGAAATCACCAGGTAAAAATTGGGTGGAATCCCCCGAGGTATAGCCATAAGTTGACAAAGAAGAGGAATATCACACTCATATTTTGAGTCATGGTGGTTCAAAAGGAGTGATTTTGAGGTGATAAAATAACACAACATGGATGCCAATATGATAAAGAGGTGCTAATCTAGGACATCCATGGATAGGAAGGTTCTATCACCAAGTTATGATGTGCAAGTAAAGATGGGTAAATATCCCAACCTAATAGGATTGGATCTAAGGTGCAATGAAGATGACAGTGTGGTCAACAATGCAATGAAGATGGTAGTGAAGGACCTACCCCTATATGTGAGGGTAAAGAGAAACACACCTAAGGCCAATTGGTTTTCACGATAAAAACTTCACCCTATCTTGTACAAACTATCCAAAAGGTTAGACCCATGGTAAAATCACATACTGAAAGAAATAAAGCATGTATCAGGTATAAACATGAAGATATATTCTTATTTTTAACTTTTATAATGTTTTGGAATTTTTTGGCATATATGATCTACTATAAAAGTGCTCGCATCACATAACAAAAAAAACACATATGTAGAAGATGCAACGTAGTCTAATAGGTTGCATTATGTAGTGCTCACAATTGAACTCATGGGTTGTTTTCAACACCATATGGTGCACCATGATGGGACCATGCCATAAAGAGTTTAATTTCTAGAGTCCTAAAGGTTGATTACACTAGGGAAATCCTATAACCATATCATTATTAGGAAACATTTGAGGACATAAAGAATGAGTGATGTTGTGAGCTAGTATAACTCCTTGACAAGGACTATCGAGACATGGAAGGGGTACAAGACAATCATCAATGAGAGGGTTTGTGTTGGAAAATTCAGTTGAAATTTTAGTATCAAAAACCAGAGACTTGACTCGATCCATAGGTGGCACTTCCATGGCGGCTTAGAAGAGGCCCCTCTAGACTGATTCAAGATTTAGTTTTCCAATCTCTATCATTTTCAAGTCTGGGAGAGTGGAGGCATAAAGATGCATAATCTCCATTGGATGATAAATTTAATCCATGTCCTCCAAGATGATTTGTTGAGAATAAGATTCATCATCGAGGGAGTCACGTGGAATAGGTAGAATAATGACCCATGTGGGAAAGGTATCCTAATCATATTCCATATTGGGATGGAGTTTTTAACCAACATTAGGAGGTACTAAGAAGACTATTGGAGAGGTAGCCTCTTATGCTAAAGGAAACATATTCTCACCGTATAAGTCTACATCTAAAGGAGAAGGAAGCACCCAAGGATGAGGAGACCAATGGGATCCACTAGTGATGGAAGATATAATATACATATGAGTGATAAAAGTAGATGGAACATTAAGTAGGGGAATAGGGAAAAAACCTATAAGTGATGGGATTTTAAATAGTCCTACACCAATACTCTTATACGCTTGAGATTTATCTCTAACAAATGGAAAAACATTTCCTAAAGTAGTATAATTATCCAATGGTACAAAATACTCAAGTTGATCAATCATGAAAATATTTTCTTAATGAGGAAAGTGAAGCACATGAAACATCGATGACACAACAAAATTCATGGCATTAAACTATATATGACCAAGGATCAAGTTATAATATGGGGCTTCAAAAAATTTCACATCTATGGTGATTATTTTCCCCCTATCTTAATGGAAAATGAAGGAAGAATGTTTTTATACGAAATCTAAGACTGCAAATAGAAGTATCTTCCCTAGCCCTGGTGGACTAACCTAGAACAATAGAAAGAAAAAGGGACTAATGTTTTCCTGAAAGTAAATAGATAATAGGATGAATCCTACCTGTAATCTATCATATGCTTCACTCCTTATTTGGCTTGAATGCTCCAATCCTAGCTCTGATTTCTATACTTAGAACCTGCATGGTTAGATAGCATAATCCAAGGATCCATAGAATCTATGTAGCATCATCTAATCACTTCATTCAAAAGATCAACATGGTATTGAAATATATGAAACCATAACATCATATATAGGAAAACAAAGAACTATGTGCATTAATAGAAATGGAGTGAGTTACAACAAAAAAGAAGTGTTGATCTTTTATAAGAGCTCCTCCAAATTAACTTGTCCTTTCCTTGTCATGAAGTGCACATCTGATTACCCTAATGCATGGAATGATATCTCTCACATCAGCAACATTAGGGTAGAATCACTCTCCAAAATCCAACCAGCTAGGTGCTTGTGGAATGAGGTAAATATATAGGAAGGAGAGGTAGTTCATGAATTCTCATCCATTTACCAAGCTAGGCTTGAGATGCAAAAGTGATGGGAGAATGATATCAAGGGATATGATGGTGATTTCTCCAAGGTGGAATTATATAGGATTCAAATTTTTATCCAAGGTAAATGGTTGAAACAACCTCTGGAAGCTTCTGGAAGAGGAAGCTTCATAAATATTTTTATTTTTTCCTGAATTTCTAGAATCAACACACACCCATAGTTATGCAAGGTGCACTTCATAGCACCCTAAGAGAAGGAGAAATTACACTGCAATGAAATTACTCAGTTATGCAGGATGTATTGGACCTTAAAATCATTGAAGTGAAGCAGTTTCAAGAAGAAACTCAGGGATTAGAAAGATTCATGCTTAAGGCTTTGTGCAAGGATGATGAAAATATGTTGAAGGATTTGAATTGATCCCGTTTGAAGGCATATTGACCAAATGTGACAAAATGACCTATAAAAAATGCCATGAGGCACAAAGGTATGTCCATCAAAGGATTGGAGCATTATAATTGGCTTTATGAGTGTTCGAGAACCAAGAGCTTTCCAGCATGACATGACCATAACATTGGGTGAAGACCCTTTATCCACAAGGGTGTGGTGTAAATCTTGATTGAAGACACATACCGAGATTTTGGGATATGACCTAATGGGAGAGTCTAAAGTGGGAGGCATCGACATCAAACATAATCAAACTCGACATTGAAGAATCAAACCCTCTGATAGAAGTCAACAAGGATTTGCATTGCGTAAGACATCTTTTAAAAGCCTCTAAATAAGACATGGAACAAGGAACTTAGGCTAAATTATCAATAATATTGTAGTGCTAGGGATCCACACATGAAGATTGTGTGTCAAATTATAGATAAAACCCTTATATGGGTGAAATATTGGCTCCAGAGCCTTATCTAACAGTATGAGCTCCATTTGACGCAATGGTGATGTCTAAGTCCTTAGAGGTAAAATTTGACTTTGGAGTGTCATAAGATTTGGATCTCGTGGACAAGTTAATCTACTCATTTCACATAAGAACAAGTCCATAACATCTATGAAAATTATATTTTCCTCCATTTACCTTAGGTAGAGGTGTAGGAGCTTGTGCAAATATTCATTGTTTTGGTTAAGTAGGGAATGGATGGGTCAACATGAATGGCTATTGGGTGGCTATTGGTTACACAAGGAAATGATGAATCTCATCCATATGTTGAAACTCACAAGTTATGTGAATCCCCTGAGAAATATTGCAAGGGAATTTTACCTTATGGAATTTCAGACTCATGCCCCCACCCTAATTGGGTTGGTTTTGTTGGGTCTCCTGAGTAGCTTTAGAAGTATTTTTTTCTTGTTTCTCTTCTTTTTACCACCAAGATTCTAAGGATTCTTAGGCATGTGGAGTACACTGTATGAACATAAGAAATGTTCTCAAAAGGTGATGCTTGTTGAGACATACGTGTAGCTTCTTAGGATTATGAAGTAACGATAAATTTCCCCAATTAAGAAACTAACTGTCTTACAACATCAAACGAGATAGAATCAATCACTCCATTAGAATGTGGTCCTAGTTTAGGTCATGGTGGATTAAATGAAGGTCGAGGAGAATTAGGGATGATTTCAGATAAAGTGTCTGATTGAGAATAAATTATATCAATATGTTGAGCACGTAGAATGGCCTACTCCTTGATAGTTTCCCTGGCCACGATGTTGGGTGGAAGAAAGAATCATGTAAGCCAATATTTAAGAAATTCTTTAGGAAGAATTTTCCTAACTAATATCTTTCATCACCTCTACTTGTGTATATGATTAGAAATATGAGTAGAGATGTGTTGTTTAAATTTTGATAAGAGGTCAGTCATGAGATCTTGATCAAAGGTAATTGGAAATGGTTTAAAAAGATTCACACCAAGGAACCATAATCACTATAGGATGCCCTTTCAAGATTTATGAGCCATTTGGTGACAACCCCAATCAGGGTACATTGGAAAATATGCAATTTCAAAGAATCATCCACTAGAGAATTTGAAGAACACCAAATATGGTAGGTGGTAATACACGTGCTTTGGTTTTCTCCTAGATTCCCTTCAAATTTAGGAATATCAAATGGAAATTTGGTGGGCATAGGTGGCCACCTAGGATCATGGCATATGGGGAAATTCATAAGTTAGTCCAAATCTAGCAAATCAAGTGATACTAGAAATGGAATTGATGTTGGTTGAATGAATTGGCAGGTAAATATAAACGCCCCCCCCACCCCCCCCCCCCCCCCCACCCAAAAGACCTTGCAGTCATCCCATATCATTGTGAATAGAAGAAGAAGGTTGAACAAGACGATATATCAACCTAAGGAATTGGGCCCATAAACCAATAGGTGTGGTGAAAGGATTTTGACCCCAAGGCGGAATGCCCCAAGGACAAAGCAACTCCCAAAAGAATGAGTGGTAATGGAATTTTACCTGAGAATAGAAGAAGCACCTTCTAATGCAAAATAAATGTTGTAAGTGTAAGAATTGATTAGCATAGTGGCACTAGTGGGGTTGATGCCCCTAAGCAAGATATCCCATCCAAAGGAAAGAAAACCTCCATAAAAGTTCATGTGTCTCCTAACATAGAACTACCTCATGGATGTGATGTTCCTCCAAAAACATTACTACCCTTGCTATAGGGATAATTGCATGGATGGATAAACAAATACCCTCTCAGGTTTTCCTAGAAACCCAAGACATATAGGAAAATGATCGACTATTATAAGACATGACTCATTCAAAAATACAAGAAGAAAATTGAATATTGATGAGATAATGAAAATGATGAACTTTATTTTTCCTCACATTCATATCCATTGAAGTTTTCATTGTAACTGCTAAGTGATCCTAGATAGCTCCAAAGGTTGGTCCTACACATAAATAAGACTAGATCAATACTTTCACATCATAATAATTCTTTAATCAAAATAATAATGAATGAAAAACTAAGCATTACTGAATGAATCAATGTAGTTCAAGCTTCCAAACAATGATTAGTTAAACACGGGAAATAACCAATAGATAAAAATTTGGAAGGAAGAACAATCAATCTATATTATTAAGAAGATGGAGGTTTACAACCACATGCTGAAGTTGCAACATGACATCCTCCAACTTATAGCTCCAATTCTTGCTCTCATTAATGATCTTGATAGCATATCAATGCTATGAATTCTGATCCTTTTCTCAATGGCCAAGCTCTCAATTTATAGGTAAATGGAGGCTATGAAAAATGTCAATTTATCTCTAGTACAAATTGGGAAAAATATTTGTAATGGGTGATGTTTCCTCACATAAAATTATTTAAGCTACATTTAAGTGCTTTATTTTTATAGAAAAAAGATGAAGATGAGGTTGAGGTAATCAAATTACACTATGTAAGAGTCTCCTCTTGTGAACTAGTGTCACAATGAGTTAACTCAAGATTTTGCACTCATGACTTGGTGAGCTTTTGGTAACTAGGGCTATCTGAAGAATCAGAGTGTTACAATCCAGGGTAACGTAGTCTACAAAGTAGATTACCAACATTATAATGCATGCAACTAATAACATAGGGTGCGTTACTATCATAAATAGGCTAGAGAAAAGGTTAAACTTCCACAAAAGACACATTGATATCCTTTAAGTTGATGATGAGGTATTTTATGTTATAATGACTCCCAGAATGACTAGGGACAAACGTAGACCCCCCTTTCATGTTCCCTAAAGAAAATAGATTGAAAATAGGCATTGAAACCATCATAGTAGTTGGGCTATGTGGAAACCACCTAGATTCCATTGTTTGGCTCAAGATGGCACCTATTCTAAACACAAAGGTGGATTAAGTCAGGGTTACATACACACTTGGAAAACTTGTAGTGGTTGTTGAAGTAACCAATGGAATGCCCCACAAAGAGGATAGAGGTGTTGTCAGTGTCAGATAATTGATAACTATGATTATGATTGGTGGTAACATGGAAATAACTAAATTAACTCTTGATATATATGGATATGAGGGAAGAATTTCCCCCATAGTAGACACACCAGCCTCACTAGACATTGGATGAGAAAATAAGGAAAAATGTTTAGAAGCAAAGGTAACTAGCTATAAAACTCTAGGGTTAAGATGGTTCATTAAAGGTAGGTTTACATGTGGTAGTGGACTCTCGTATATAAACTCAACAATCGGTAAGTATTCCCTCCTAGAACTAAGGTTAACTCCCCCGACTTGGATTTGATCTAAACCCTCCAATATCAAAGATATCCTATGTGTTCTAGGTGGTGGATCATTCCCTTTGAGAGAAAGGGTTAAATTTTTTTGAGAATGTCAACCATAGTGAATATATTTTATTATTTAACCAATTAATATAAGACACCCCTATGGACAACTAGACTTGGACCAAACAACACACACTATACAAATTCCTAATATATACAACAATCAAATCAATACAAAGTTACCTTTTGAAAGCTAAGACGCCTAAGGTGATGAAATCCCCACTTGTCTTGGACTAATAAAGGACTATAGAAGCAATTACCCCAACCTCCCAATATCAACCTTAATTGGTGTTAGTGACCTTGATGAGACTAAGTGTCACCTTCCAAGAGCATTTACATGGTGATAGACATATGCCTCAAGTATTGCGGGTACTTCCCACCTACAGACACCTAGGTAAGACCCTAGAAGATAATCCACTAAGGTTTCCATTCCACATTCGAGTAGTCGAGTGGGGGGGGGGGACCATGTGATCATAACCATAGCATAGGCAAGGTATTTAAGACTGAAACCTCCACAAAGATTACTCAATGTGAGTTGTATACCCAGATGGACCTCAAAAATAGGTAAATCATAAGGCCCATCTAACCACTCCTGAGAACATAAAAAACTATATTAAACCTACTTATTGATGATGTTGGATACCATCAACATATAGGGGATCTCCTCGATATGAGCTCCCAATTAGACCTCACACCATTTGGTGTAGGATTCCCATCCAGAATTTGACCCAACTTTCATTTACTTAAAGATATGCCTTGGCTTCAGCAATTAGCATGAGATAGAAATGCACTTGTGATTTTGAATGAGAAAGAAAGTGTGCCCTGTGAATGTTTGATTGAAGATGTATCAAGCTTCTTTCACTGTAGAGGGGAAGTAAAGTGAGCCTCTAAGGGACAAGTAGTAATACTACCCTAATTGAGACATATAGAGATGAGAAAGGTTCATCTAACATCAAATAAAATAGTTCACATAGATGCGACAATTGTTACAATCATTACAACACATTTCCAATAAGTTAAGCACCAAAGTCACCGAAATGTTTTAATTACTCTAGTACATGTGAAAGCGAACATGAATCATAAACATTCAAAGAATAGTCTTAAAACATCCACAATCCATATATGAAAATGTGCTGGCCAGAATGCTCAAGTATTAAACAAAAGTTCAAAGATACATAAGTACAATGAACATCACTAGCTCAAATAGTGGAGTGTTAGAGCCACTACCTGCTCCCCAAAATTACTAACTCTATATCTCTAATGCCTTATGGGATAAGCCAAGGTTAAAATTAATTTGTATAAGTAGTGAGGATCCTTTTATAACTTGAGGCATGACCTTTCACATCCTCATGACTCTTGATTTTCCAACTCCTAATGACCTTTGGACTTCTATGACCTTTGGACTTCTAAATGACTTTTGGAATTATATATGACTCTTGGCATTACATGTCTTTTGGACTACCATGGCTCTTTTGTCCATACATGACTCTTAGACTTCCACTTATTTGCCTTTACAATGATTACATTATTACATCATAACTTCCTCATCATCATGTGTTGGGATATGAAAAGTCACTATTATTGATGCCTAGGACTTATAGTGAGTGATCACATGGGTGACATGGATGCCACTCGTGTATTTGTTATGCATGAAACTTTCAATCATTTATGTATTCACCCTCCAAGGGGTCTTTGATATTATGGAGTCTTCAAGATTCTTTGATCATCAAGACTTCAATGTGTTCTTTGTTCTCCGTTGCTTCCTTTGTTGCCTTCTTTTCCCAATCTTCTTCATTCTTACTTGTCATGTTGTTCCTGAGATACATGTAACTACAATAACTCATGACAAGTAACCATCAACTTGAAAATCTCCTATTCTAACATTTTTTATGCAGATTTTATGTTCATGCCTTAACAGTGCACTTGGAAGAGGTAAGGAGAGCTTCTAGGTGCAACAACACACTTTGAAAGTTTGAACAGTTGAAGAGAAAAGACTTCAAGTCTTCAGGATGTGCTCATGTGCTCAAGAAGGCAAGGGAGGGAACATGGCACATTGTCGAAGGACGAAGGATGGATTTTCAGGACTTCAGAGTGCCCTCATGCCCTCAAAAGGCTGAGCAGGGCACAAGGCACATTGCTGAACGCTGAAGGGGTTAAGCTTCTATTCTTATAGGTGTGCTCATGCACTCAATGAGGGTGCACTTCTTCGAGTCGAAGGAGTGGGCTCAAAGGTAGACTTGGTTTTTCAAAGAGCACAACTTAGAACAAGGAAGGGGAAGAGGCTTTAGGAGGGTGCTCCACACTCTTGGAGGGAATAGGGTGCACTTACAAACTATGAAGGATTCCTAATCAAGGCTTTAGAGTGCAGTCATGCACTCCTAGCCTTAACGGGTTCACTTTGCAACAAAATATTATCTAAGTCTAGAAGATGAAACAAGGGGTGAACATGATGAGTTTAGACATAAAATCATGTGTGACACATACCAAATCATTAAGAAAACTTATACAATCCTAAACAATGATAACTAGACATCAAAACACCACTTTGAAAACATTCCCCAAGTACAACAGATGAAGTGTGTGCGACTATGAGCAAAAGTGTCATTTTACAACAAATGTGTTATGACCATGAAATACACTAAATATGTTCTAATCAACGTGATGACACATAAGGATGATCAAGAACACTTGAAACATGTAAAATGACTTAAAATGACACTTAACAACCAAGGCAACAATAGATATGATGGTGAAGTAGGCTCCAAAATTTGAATATAATGAACTTTTTGGAGGGTTTTGTAGCAATGACAATACCACCTTTTGCATTTAATGTTACAATTTCCTAGCTTAATGGGATCTTTTAATATACAATGAGTTTTTTCATATTTTATGTGCCTTAACATGTTTATTGTGTAGGATTTGAAGAGATATTTCAAAGATTTCAAGAGATCCAACACTCGAGATATTCTTGGGACTTAATCCCTATTGTAAGAGAGCCTCAACTTGGCTACCTGGGGATATTTAATGCCCCTTCCTATTGCTGCAAGGTGGAATAGGAGCATGATTCCATTTTCCATGTATTTTTGTAGGGAAATGTTGTCCTATCCCAATGAAGTTGCTCCCCACTCATTGTATAACTAAGAGGATCTACTAGTCCAATAAACACGTAGAGAAGTGTGAAGAATAAGGAAAAATACTCAATTTGTATTTCCAAGCAAGTTTGTAATTCCATAATGTGAAGATAATTCCTTAGTTAATAGAAGTGGTGTTCTATTTTTTCTCATAGTTTGGCATTCCTCTAAGGTACTCTAAGCATTCTTAGGTTAGTCCCACCCCAGGATCTCTAGATCCCTCCTGTAATTTTCATTAGTAATTGTTGGGTGCTATATATGTTGGTTTAATTATTCAACATTTGTTATGTCAATCCAGGGTCCATATAATTTAAGATTCAACATAATATGTGCTAGAGGAAGACTCTAGAGACCTACAAAACCAAACCCTATCCTACTCTAGAAACTATCCATTAACACTCTTGAGTTCCTACAAACACTAATCAAACTCTCGTTCTAATCCTGCAATCTAATTACAATTATTAAAATGCAAACCTTAACTATTGGTCACCTGGGAATCTAAACTCTGGCTCACTGGGTTTGAGCAACCATTTTAGGGGTCAATTTGAATTTTCCAAAAGAAAATGGAGTTATAAACCCTTATCAAACTTCACACCATCAAAAGTAGACTATAAACTCAAGTAAACTATTCTCCTAAATGCAAAAAACTTGCTGGACAAAACCAAAGAGGACATAAATCCAACTTCAATCTTCACACAGTCATATTGGCCATTCATTCTATGATCATACAAATGCATTCTAGAAAGGAGAAACTATCAAACCTATTTCATTCAACCATTAACTCAAATAAAGTTAGTATGCTAACTACTAAATCAAAAATTTTACACAAGAAAGCAACGTATATCCACTCAAGAGGTATGACTCATTATTCATCTAATGAAACCTATGCAAGAAATCTGAGCATTAAAATTATATGCGAGTTCCAACAAATATTGAATTTTTGTAAATGAATCATATTGCTACAAACCCATAGAAATGATACATAAATATCATTTAGAATTAGAAACCAAAAGATATATTATTATATTTTTTAGCGAAATCTATAGGATGAGGGTCCCAAGGTCAAGCTCATATTCAAAGCATTCCTATGTGGAGATCGTTTTAGGTTTGATTTATAAAGGATGAGGACACACAAATAAATAAAAATCGATATACCACTAGTGCATGGCTCACATATTTAATATAGAAAAATTGAATCAATGCAAAACCCAATACGCAATCTTTGTATCGTATACCCTATCTCTAAAATTTCACAAGAGGGGATAGATTGATTTAAAAATATTAACACCTGTGTTCTCTGTAATAGAAATGAATCAATAAAGATTTCAAAATAAAAGCCACATTTTACCATTCCATGATTATATCCTTATTTAAATCAATCATAAGAAACAAACCATTCAAAATGATATTACAAGAAAGAAGGTCCTAGATATTTTGGTCTTGGAATAATATTAATTTTAAGCTTGCTATATATGAATCATTTCTCATGTTTAAAGGAAGCAATACTTCACAAATTCAATCCTTATCTTCTCCATATCAAAATATACTTCACTCATTCACACATTACAAATATAGTCCGAAATAAATATAGCATAAATGCCACGCTTTTCTGAACACAAAATCACTCAGATTTGAAATCCTTAAATTTGATTAGCACACCATACTTTTGAATCTAATAACACACAAATAATTCTATAGCCCATAACAATAAATCAATAGAGGGGAAAGGAAACAGGTTGAGTTTGCAGGACCAACCAACTAGCTTGTTGCCTCTTGAAGAAGATTAAATCATAGAATCAATTAAATACATAAGTGTTGTAGTGTGAAACCTAGCATAACCTTTCCATTAGAGAGTTGCTTCGTCTTTACAATACATGGAGATGGATTAGGATCTAGTGACCATTGAGAGTGATCTAGAAGTTTAAAACAATAGCATAATTTTACAAATGGATTGTTGCCTGACAATGAGCCATGGCTCATATTTTATATCATTTACAGTACAATAATAGGTTGGAACTAGCTAGAAAAACTAGAAAACAAAATAAGCATGAATCATAACATTTTATGGTGTTAGAAACTAGGACAATATTGAGAGAGTGGGTGAATCAATATTGTAGGAATTTTAAAACTTTATTTCACTTGCAATGATACTAGGACACCAATAAATTTTAAAGCAATTAATCCATGTGACCATGACAAGATATAACAAAAATATCACAATGAGAACACACAAATTCTTCAAATCTTTCCTTTAAATTACATCACAAGGAAAGCTACAACTTGCGATCACGAAATTCTCTGGCCACAACGAGCAGGAAGCAACTAATCCATACTTTATCAACTAGAACTAAAAGGAGCTACAACCTTTGAGTTTATCAACTACTACTAAAAGGAGCTTTAACCACTAATTTTTTACTAGCAGCTATTGGGAGGAGCTACAACCCTTGACTTGCAAGCTACAAATTGCATGACCTCAATGATTCATCTTTCATACAATTTTCACTCAAATTGTGAATCCATTCCCTTTTACAAGACAAATAAATTTGTCACTTCAAACACTCATCAAAATCACCATTATAACACATTCAAAAATATCTTATTACTAAACAATTCACCATACTCACCCCAGTTTCACTCTTACACATACTCAATTCCCCAAAAAAATATCAATCAATTATGCTTATAAATATTTTGGATTGATAATTTTAGAATTAAAACTCTAGCTCTCTTGAAATTAGAGACTTGCATGGATCTTGTCTTTTTTCCTTTATTCTGCTTCTTCCAAGTCATATCAATGTGTTCTTCAAGTGAACTACCTCTACTCTATTGTTTTCCCTTGAAGAAAACATGTTAGACTATTAATTTTTGCAATTCTGGAATTTTTATCAGGATTTAGTTGAGGTTCTTCTAAATTTTCCTGTGCAAATTTTAGCTTAGCTGCCAGATTTACCTCTTAAACTGTTCATGTCACTAATCCATCTCCAACTTGTTCATGCCTGTGATTTCCAGTTTTAGTGGTGCTGTTATATTTTGCATAAATTCCAAAATCAAAGACGCCAACTCGTTCACCCAAATGCTCAAAGGATTTTAAATAAAAAAACTTCCAAATTAACCTCTGCAAGCTCTTTTTATGCTATAGCCCCAAAGGCTAACTCATAGCTTCTTAACCACTCATGAATAAGGCGCTAATATTTTTCATCATGAATGTGGAACTCTTTATTACTTACAGCCAAAATTCCCTCAATCACAATAACACATAGAATTTCCACAAAACAATGTCATGAGTTCTCTCCGTTACTTGACGAAACATCACATTTCAACAATATTTTTGTCTCTTGAACCCTTTATCATAGTCACATTCCTTTGTGTGACTTTATTTTCCTTTCAGGGTTTTCTTTCCGGGATGATGTGTTGCATGGGGTCACCATGTGCTCTGTTCTCATTTATCCTACATTTCTCAATTGTACTGTCGTCTTGTCCCAGAGCACTGTCAGCCCGACGGTTTCTCCTTTTCACTCTTAGGAATCCTTTTGGGGTCAACCCTTGGAGATGACATGTTCCTGTGGGTAACCACTGTTTCGCTCATGGACCAATCACAATACTTCCAAGATGATATGTCTCTGACACCTGCTACGTCTTCCTAGTGCCTAGTTAGCCTGAAGCCTCCTCCTTTGTGCACTATATAAACCTTCTGGGATAAGGCATTTGAGATGATATCATGTTTACATCATAAATGCCATGTGGTGCCTCCAGAGAGGTGACACATGTCACCTAGATTTGGCCTACTAGTGTACCTAAAAAAATGAATCTACCTGCCATGTGTCCTCTATAATATCATCATGTTGATGTCATCATGAGCCACTAAAATTCTCCCATACATCTCCTAGAGAGGAGAGAGAAAGTGTCCTAGGCCTTTGTGTTTTGGGGTGAATTCCCTCATTAAAGTTTTTAATAAAAATCACTATGTTCAAGCCTTTAATACTGTCATCACTACCATGACTATCCAATTGCTTTATTATTGGTCTCTGCTTCCACTCTACTTCACCACACTAGCCCGAATCTTACTCGTCCTAAGCCTTCAAACTCTTCATTGTGCCTTATTTCTTCCAAGAAAGGTCTCCTAGGCTGAGTTATCCCGTGGGGACCTCCCATTTTAAAATATTTTCAATCAGTTGCAATTGTCTCTGTCGCCTATGATTACATCATTGCAGGCTTACATTATCTTGTGCGCTCCCTTATGCATGCACCTTCGAACCTTTTAGGGAAGCCTCCCTTCGGGGTGAGCTGTTACGTGGGGCTCCACCATCGACCAATTAGGACACTTGTTGTCACTTCATTGTTTATTGCATTTTACTTGTCCCTTAGATAGCTCCTCCACCAACCAATTCTGACACATTTGGAAATATCGCAAAACACAACTTGCTCCAATAGGTTCTCCAACACTTTAACTCTACAACTTTGACTTTAGGGGATACAAAACTTTGACTAGAATTAGATTGTGATCCAGGAGGCCATTTTTGAACTTCCACATACCACTAGAAATATATTTCAGAACTCTTTCCATCTCAATGGGTCCCATTTTTATTTGAAGAGATATTATGAGATAAAACTGGCTTCAAAGATCCTCCACCATCTCCACCTTTTCCTTCTACATACCTTGATATGATCTTCATTCTTCTTGCATTGTTCTCTACTTGTTCATTCATCCTCATCACCTTTTCCATCAATGAAAACACATTTCTAACACATGGAAACAAATATATGATCCATAAATTATTGTGGATATTCCACTAGACAGTTCACCACAACATACCTGATAATATTATATTAAAAATCTGAGATTCTACACTATTATAGTTTTATTAAACCTTAAGATCTATAGATTTAATTGTAATTAGTGCATGCATGCAAATGGAAATTATGTAGAAAAGTAGAGAAAAAAAATAATCTCACACACACAAACACATAAGACACACGATATGCTCTCTTGGAAAACCATTCAGGAGAAAACCTAGCTGGAAGGTGAGGCAACTTCGCTCTCTTTCTCTATCTAGAAATATGGTTGCAGTTGCAAATAAGTAATGTTTGTGGCCCATGGGCTGCTACAGTACACAAATCGTCTTTTTTTTCTCTACCTCATATATCTCCTGGCTATCTTTGCTCAAGTGTGGCACAAAATTTTCTCAAAACAATGGAATGCATCTTCCTCCTAGTGGCCCGGTTATAACACAGCTCGATAACCCACTAGTGGTTAATTTTGACTAAACCAACTCTTCACTAGAGTTACAATATAGACTCTTCTAGATTCATTTACATCATAATCACGTGGATAACATCTCTTCCGTGAATAATTGGGGTTGACGTGGCATCCTCCCGAACTATAGGTGTGAAAATAGGAAGGTTAACTTCTTAGTGGCATAACTTTTGCATATAGACTCTGATTGATGTGCTTCTTACGTCATTGGAAATATATCTATCTGTAGAATATGATGAAATGGTCTGCCACAAAAGCGGAAAATTTGTACTCCCAAAAAACATCGTTTGATGCCTCCAAATGCTCCAGGAAAGTTTCAAACCCCATTTCACCAATATGGGTCTTTCTAGTAAAACTGGTCTTGTGAGATGATTCCTCCACATTTTCCACTCCAAATGCATCAAGATGGATCAAAAACAATATAAAGATACAATATAGATCACACATCCCCATTTTGGGAGGTTGTTGGTCCCCAAAAGATTCTACTAAATGAGGTGACGAAATTTTTCCTCCACCATCTCTCTCATGTACCATTTAGCGTTGCTCGGAAGTTGTCTTTTCAATCCAATCTACCAAAGGTCGTGCTACCCTTGCCTTATAGTTTTGGATCTCTTCTGTAAAACTGTTTCTTTTGTCAACTTTTCCTAACCATCTAGTGTCAAATCCTCCATAGAATATAGGACTTGTTCCTCTTCTTGATCTAGCATGGAAGGTTCATAGAGTTTCAAATTCTCTACATTCACAACTGATTTAACGTGCATTTATGGTGGTAAAATAATTTGATAGGAATTGTCACCCACCTTTTCCAGCATCTCAAAGGGACCATACGTCAAAGCCTTGATTTTCTTACTAGGCCCCTGTAGCCTCTCCTTATTCAACTATAACCATACTCTATCTCCCACCTTGAATGACTTCTTTATTCTATGTTTCTCATGTATGGCCTTATACTTCTCTTGTGACTTCTGTAGTGTTTCTTGTACCTGTATATGGATCTTCCTGATATTATCTATAAAACTTTCAGCCCTCAAAGCATCTCCCTGTAAGATCTTCCCTCACTCCTCCTTGTTTCCCATATGCAATATCCAAAACAAGTCTCAAATGGGGACTTTCCTATAGAAGTGTGTACCTCTTCATTGTAATAATGTTGTATATATACTAGATTTGCATACCAGGTCTTTAGATGATTTTGTTTGTATCCCCTTAGAAGCTGCACCAAAATCCTGTTGACTACTTATGTCTACCCATCTCTCTGTGGATGGAATGATATATTTCTCTTCAACTCTGTGTCCATCTTCTACCATAATGTAGTCTAGAATGCACTGAGAAATCTTGTATCCCTATCTCAAATGATGCTCCTTGGTATCCCAAAGTGCACCCAGACCTATCCAAAGAACAAGTTTGTTGCTTCTTACCCGCTAATGATCTTTTTACAGGGAATTAGAACACACATCTTGCTGAACCTGTCAACTAGCACGAATAGGTAGTCATGTCCCTTCCTGGTTGGTAAACCTCCCACAAAGTCCATGCAAATTCCTTCCCAAGGATGAGTAGGTATAGGTAAGGCATGATATAGGCCCTATTTCTTGTTGCTAGGCTTGATGGTACAATAAATCATGCATCCTCTTTTGAACCTAACTACCTGCTCTTGCATCTTGGGCTAATACAAATACCTCTACAAGTTAGCCACGATATTTCCTACACCAAAGTTCCCTACAACCTTGGAGTTGTGAGCCTCTCTAATCAGCTGAAATCGCTCACCTTTAGGAACACATATATTTTCCAACGTGTAGAGTAACCCATCCTGGAGATGGTAGTCAACTGCACTTTCACGATTACGCACATGAATCTGACTCTACAACTACCGATACACCTCCTTGAATTCCTCATCCTCTAAATATGTGTCTTTGTATGCATCATGGGTGAATGGATCCATGTGCATAAGAGTCCCCAACTCTGTAATCTTTGATGTGGGTGGCCTTGAAAGCATGTCGTCCAACTTGTTTGTGCTTCCATTCTTATACTTGATCACCAAATGAAACTGTTGTAAAAACACCATTCACTTATAATGCCTGGTATATTTTAGCTTAATCTGGGCCTGCAAGTACTATAACAGTTGGTGGTCTGTGTGGATTATTGTCTCCTATCCAATCAGATAATGCTTCCACTTCTTCGTAGCTTGCACCATGGCATAGAGCTCCTTGTTGTAGGTAGGGTAGTTAAGGACTTCCCCATGAAATACTTCAGAGTGGTAGCATATAGGATTTCCTCCCTGCATTAATACAACTCCCATAGCATACCCACTCACATTTGTATCCACTTCAAAGGATTGTTTCAAGTTTGGTAATGCTAGAACTGGTGCTTGGATGATCTTCTTCTTTTTCTCTTCAGAAGCCCTTTGTTGACCTTTTACCCCCTGGAAACTCTTGCAACTTGTTGTTATGGCATGGAGTGGTGCTAATACCACTAAAAATGAGGCTATGAACTTCATTATCTTTGGAGTTCAAAGTTAATTTGACAGTAACCATTTTTGAGTAAAAAATGACTACTGTGGAATTAACTCCGAACTCCAAAGATAATCAAGATACTCAACATAGAAATCTTAAAACAATCATTAGCTATGTACTTTCTCAGGTACTTTTTTTCCCTAATGAAACTCCTAACCTCATAAACATTAGTAGGCACTGGCCATTTCATGATGGCCTCCATCTTGGAAGGATCTATCTTCTATTCTCCTTCATCGATCACATACCCCAAATACACCAAAGACTGTTGTGCAAAATCGCACTTCTTGATATTTGCTAGCAGTTGGTGCTTCTTCAATGTTTCCAATACCTGCGTGAAATGTGACATATGATCCTCCCATGTATCACTATATAAAAAAATATTATCCAAATATACAACAACAAATGAATCTATAATAGGGCACATTACATCATTTCTTAATCACATAAATGTAGTTGGTGCATTACATATGCCAAATGGCATGAATAACCACTCAAATAAACCTTACCTGGTTTTGAAGGTGGATTTCCATGTATCTTATTCTTTGACTTGAACCTGGTGATATCCAGACTTCAATTCCAACTTGGTGAAGTAATTTCCTTATTGTAACTGATCTAGCAAATCATATATCCTGGGCAGGGGGTATGTGTTCTTGATCATGATTTTATTCAATTCCATGTAATATATACACATCCACCAAGTCCCATCCTTCTTCAGCACAATGATGATGGGTGACCCACATGGTGATGTACTCGGTTGAATGACACCCTATTGCAGCAGCTGTTGCAGTCTGCCAATAACTAGATCTCATGCTCCACTTCTCTCTTAGGTGGTAACCCTTTAGGCTCTCAGAACACATCCTTGTATGCCTATAACAACTCCTCGAACTATTTTTTATATTTATTGGTACACCCCTCTGGGGATGCCTTGCCTCTTATTGACTCCTCTTCAGACTAACTCTCTCATAAAAATAATAAAACACACTTCTTGCTAGAACTGATCAATTTCTTGGCTTGGTTGGCACTTACCAATGATATTTTTGACTCACCTTTCTGTGTGTTGATGATGAACGATTTTCCATCCTTGACGAGTCGATAATGGTTGGATCTCCTCATGAATATTGCATCATGCATGTACATGTATGGACTCCCAAACACAACTCCACATACATCAAGGGGAACCACATCTATGTCCACTTCATCAATAAAATTAGCTCTGCTAGCAAATCTAATTTTACACTATTTTGTTACCTTCAACTATGCATCCTTATTTATGCATCCCAATGCATATGGGTTTGGATGATCGCAAACTTCAAACCCCAACTTCTTGACCAACTTAGCTGTAGTGATATCTTCTTGTGATCTTGAGTCAAATAGAGCATCGATCTTTGTCTTCTTGACATGTATCTTTATATGGAAGAGTTTGGGCATTTCTTGGTCTTCCTTTTGCTGAAGGCTACTTAGATTCACCTCCTTCTGTACTGATGTACATATGATCTTTCATCCACATTCAAATTTCTTTCAACTTGGTTGCTCGAATCAGTGGCCATGAGATTCTTCTTATTATTATATTTTTTCTTATTCTTTGGGTTTATCTCTAGATGCAACTTTCAACATTTTTCCTTTGTATGACCATCGATGTTGCAGTGGTTGCTAGGTCTTTGTACTGGTGTGTTGTGGTTGTCATCTTCTTATCCTTTTCCCATTTTTTCTTCTTCTTCCCCTACTTAGAAGCTTCTTGTTGCTCCTTTTGCTTCGATCCACTTGATCATGCTCTCTTTAGGCCTATGTTCTCTAGGTATTGTGCTTGTACACAAGCCTTGTCCATCGATTTGGGCTTGAACAACATCACTTGATCACACAGATGGTAGTGAAAACCTTCCAAATACTTGAGGAGTACATCTGGGTTGTTTGGAGAGATACCCAACATTATAGCCATGTTCCCGAATTTTGTGGTTTACTCCTCAACACTTTGGCCCATATTTTTCTTGAAGTAATTCCCTAGATCCACTAGTCCTCCATGTACTGAAAGGGATAAAATTGTGACTTAATAACAGTTTTTAAAACCTCTCACTTAGTTACCAGAGGTTCTCCCTCCAACCTTAGGGTTTTCGTCTGACTCTCCCACTAAGTCAGTGAGTGGCCCTCTAATTTCAGTCACGCAAATGAGATATTTTTCCCTTCCTCGAGCTGATGGAATTATAATGGACACTGAAATAAGCTTCCACATTGCTGCAACCAGTTGTTCAGCTTGAGAGCATCAATCTCACCACGATACATCTTGATATCAATTTTTTCTTCCATTTCAAATAGGGATTGATTCATGACACTCGAACTGGGTTGATATTTTTCAGGTTCTTTCTTCAGTTGGTTCTCTGTGTCTTCCCGATTCCCCTTCTAATTTTCCTTTGCATTCGAACCCCCATCTTATCCAAACATCCTTGGCTTATTTCTTAGGGCCTCCATGAGGAGGTTTACATTGTGGTTTATATCTGTGACTTGTTGTTCAAGCCATGAAAACTTCACCTTTGTAGGATCACAAGGTTCGTTTACCAATTCGTCGGCCATGATTAGGGTTTTATGATTTTCAGCCCCACCAATATAGATCCCTACAATATCCAAAAAAATACCCAAAGAAACCTGCACTTATACCAAATGATCCATAAACTACCATGGATATTCCACTAGACATTTCACTTAACATCTGATAATATTATACTAAAAATCTGAGATTCTACACTATTATAGTTTTATTAAACCTTAAGATCTATATTTAACTGTAATTAGTGCATGCATGCAAATGGAAATTATGCAGAAAAGTAGAGAATGAAAAAATAAGCTCACACACACAAACATAGAATCATGATATGCTACCTAGGAAACCATTTCAGGAGAAAACCCAACTGGAAGGTGAGGTCGCTTCGTTCTATTTCTTGATCTGGAAATATGGTTGCAGGTACAAAGAAGTTATTTTTGTGGCCCTAGGTCGCTAAAGTGAACATATCCTCTATGTGTGATCTACCTCTTATCTCTCCTTGCTACCTTTTCTCATCTATGGAACAAAATACTCTCAAAAGAATGGAATACCTCTTCCTCCTAGTGGCTTGGTTATAACATAGCCCGATAGCCTACTAGTAGTTAATTTTGACTACATCAACTCTTAACTAGAGTTACTATATAGACTCTTCTAAAGTCATTTACATCATAATCATGTGGATAACCCCTTTTCCATGAACAATGGGGGCTAACGTGACATCCTCCTGAACTATACGTGTGAAAACAAGAAAGTCAACTTTTGAGTGGCATAACGTTTGCATAAGGACTCCGATTAATGCATTTCTTGTGTTGTTGGAAAGATCTATGTGTATAGAATAACATGAAGTGATATGGCGCTAAAGCAAATAATTTTTATCCCCAAAAAACGTCGTTTAATGCCTTAAAAAGATCCCAGAAGATTTCAAACCCTATTTCACAAAATTGGGTCTTGTTGGTAGAAATGGTCCCGTGAGCTAATTCCTCCACTTTTCCCACTCCAAATGCATCAAGATGGATGAAAAACAATATAATGATCCAATCTGGATCAATATATCTAGTTGCACCAGTGAAATCATCCTAGAAGGATATATATATATTGTGGAAGATCTTGAATATTAGTTCCTCATATCTCGGCTACGAAGCAACTGAAATATTTATAAGGCATGATTTGACCTAATCCTTGTCAAATACTTTGACAAAGTATAAAAGGCACCCACTCAATAATAGGCTCATGTGGTAGTTTTCATATCAAAACAATCATGCATATTTCCTTCCTGAGTACCTAGGCACAATTGGATCAACACAAAACCATCTCATCTCCTTACTCTACAAAACTCATGTGTTCAATTTTCATCATGGTAGTTGGGCATATGAAAAGTGATAAGCTAGGAACAAGAATTGTATTGTGTGAACTGGAATTGAACTGAGCAAACATGAACCCTTCACTTATCATAGGAATTGAACATCCACATTGACCATTATTAGTAACAATATGATGTAAATACTCTTAAGTTATTGAAAACAAAGGAAATATATTGAATAATCAACAAATTACCTTTTCATGCTCATAATTAAGACAACATCCCAAGGATGTGCAAAATGACGATGATAATGGTAGGAATTAGGTAAAAACATAAGTAATAATGGGGTAAAATGGTGTGTATAACTACATCAAAATGGAGGCTCAACATTCCCCCACACCAATCATATTTCACGTCTTCATGCAAGCAAAACTTATGAACAGATACCAAAAGTAATTAAAACTGTAGTGTTGTAGTTTCTTATTAGAGTCCTTCTTTATTGACCAAAATATTCAAATTCATTTCTCCCTTGTTTCTCTCTTCTTTAACCCTCATATTTAATAACCTTTTGTGATCAACAAACTATTTAGATTGCTTTCTCCAATCCTTGATCGTATCATAAAGACTTATCTTTTAACATTCATTATCTAAAGGATCTAAGGCATGGATTGAAAACTATTGATATTATAAAATGGATTAGTTAATTAAGGTGAAAGCATGTGGGTAAGTTTTAAATGATGTGAATTTCCTTTTCATCAATGAGATAAGAAATACCAAAAGATTGATACCTTCAGTTGACTCAATTGAAATACTTACAAGTCCTATGACCAGAGACTTGGAGGCTTGCTATCAATCATGAATATTATCTTCTTCAATATGAATATATAGTGAAATAGACTTGAATTATTTTTAAAACAAAATTATGCTACAGGTGTCCTGCAACCATTATAGTGATCCTACAACAAGATTGTGTGATTTTTACAAAATAACCAAGAGGTTGTTGAAGCTTCTAGCAATGTCTTATGGGGTTTACCACCTGCAAATTGCTACCTCATGAGTAGCCTTAATCAATAGTTCATCACTTTAATTACCCAATTATAAATGAAAGTGACTTTAATGCTATGGCATCAAAAGAGGATGTGAGATAGGGAAAGAAAGATTGACAATATTATGCATTCCTAGGGTGACTAGTTATCCTGCTTCCTCTCTCAAATTCTTACGATCATCCATGTGTATAACATATTCTCCTCTTATATGAGGAAAGTGAATCACCTGCATTAAGGGTTCCACTTCCATGGAAACATCCTTATTTCTAAAATATGGAACTCCAAAGCACAATACTTGAAGGGTCTTAAAGCTATTCTCCAGAAGGTATGAAGTTGATTTCCCAACTTTTAAATTTAATGATAATTACTTTATAATGTGACTTGGGGATTTTTCTTGAAGTGAGTTTTAAATGTGTGAATGTGTGCTCTCCATCTCTCCGAATCAGCATAGCCCCACTACCAGTAGGCATGTTCAGTACCCCGACAGGATTTCCTTGGTACCATAAAAGCATAGCCCTACTTCGAGCAGGACTGTTTAGTACCTTGACGGGTTTACATGTTCTTCCTGATACTTCATTTTATTATTATATATCATTAAAAATATTTGAAATAATGTATACTTCCCATTGGAATATTTTCAGAGTGTAAAGAAGCCAGTGGTACGAGAGTATTTTAGATTTGGTAGGCACATAGTTCATTATTTGATTTTAGCTCAGGGAAAACATCATCCATAATAATTTTAAAATCCTAGCTAGATGTTTGTATAAAACATCTCAGATAATGACTAGAATGTCCCTCTAGTTAATCATGCTAAAGTTATCGTGAAATATCATTGATGTTCTATAAGAATGGTCCACCATAGGAGGTTTTTTTACAATACCCCTTAGAAGAACTTGGAAATATTTCGTGGATAAGAACAAAATTTTAGAGCTACTAGGATTATATGATTTTTTGACCTTATAGTAGCATTTCAAGTTTATAGATGGAAAGTACCAAGAATAACAATGATAGATCCCCCCGATTGACTCAGCAAATATTAGCCAAATGATATGAAAAGGGACCAGCCAATCAACTATACTCACTTCACAAAATAATGAGGCATTAAGAGTAAGACACACCTAACAAGAATTACCACAGGAGTACTCAATGTTGATAACAACTAGAAGTTTCAATAGTTGTGCCATATGGAGTTGCAGCTTCAAGAATGACTATTAACTAAGGATTGAAATCAGAAAATGTTGCAAAATTTTTATTTTTAGATTGTATATATACATTTTTATTTATTTATTTTATACTATCCTACCCTATTTTATTTGAATAGAGGAAGATCACCTTCAAGTGTATGAGTACTTACAGTGCACCCATGTGTGTGACAGAATGAAAATTTCACTTATGTTCATGATTCAAAAATATACTTTAAGAAATAACAGAACTTGAGGAACCAACTGCATCAAATTCAACCGAGTCAAAGTTCTTTCTCAGCTCCAGTAGTATTGGTGCACAAGAAGGATGGATCATGGCGCATGTGTCCAGATTATAGGGAGCTCAACAAGCTCACTATTAAAGATAAGTTCCCCATTCTTGTTATTGATGAATTACTGGATGAATTGCATGGATCAATTTACTTCACCAAGTTGGATCTTCGTTCGGGATATCATCAAATTAGAATGAAGATTGAAGACATTCCGAAAACAACATTTAGAACTCATGAGGGTCATTATGAATTTTTGGTCATGCCTTTTGGCCTTACCAATGCACCTTCAACATTTCAAGGTTTGATGAATTCAATTTTCAAACCATTCCTTAGAAAATTTGTGTTAGTATTTTTTGATGATATACTAATCTACAGCAAGTCTTGGAAGGATCATGTTGAACATGTTGACAGGGTGTTACAACTATTGGAGGAGAAACAATTATATGCAAAAAGATCCAAATGTTTCTTTGGAGTCCAGGAGGTGGAATATTTGGGTCATATTGTATCTCATGAAGGAGTTAAGGTAGACCCTAGCAAAATTAAAGCCATTAAGGAATGGAAAATCCCCACATCCATAAAGCATCTGCGAGGATTTCTTGGGTTGACAGGGTATTATCGCAAGTTTGTTAAGAATTATGGGAGAATAGCAGCACCTCTAACAACATTATTGAAGAAAGATTCATTTTCATGGACTTCAGAAGCAACAAAGGCCTTTGAACATCTTAAAGAGGCAATGTGCCAAGCACCGGTCTTAGCTACACCGGACTTCACAAAAACCTTTATTGTGGAATGTGATGCTTCAGGAAATGGAATTGGTGCTGTTCTAATGCAAGATGAAAGACCCATTGCTTTTGAAATTCGTCCAATCAAGGGAAAGTTTTTAAGCAAAGATATTTATGAGAAGGAAATGTTGGCAATACTCCATGCACTTAAGAAATGGAGACCCTACCTAATGGGAAGACACTTCAAGGTAAAAACGGATCATGATAGCCTTAAATACTTTTTAGAACAAAGATTATCCTCTGAAGAGCAACAAAAGTGGGTCACAAAGATGTTGGGTTATGACTTTGAAATCATCTACAAAAAAGGGAAGCAAAATGTGGTGGTAGATGCACTCTCAAGAAAGGATGAGGATGTGGAAGCATTGTCATGTGCCATTTCTATTATCCAACCAGATTGGATAAACGAAGCAAGGGAGGAATCGAAGAACGACGAAGAAGTGTGGGAACTTATTCAAAAGCTACAACAAGATTCCAGTACTTCTGATACATTTAGCTGGCAAAATGATTCATTATGGTACAAAGATCGCTTATACCTCTGTAAGAATTCCCAGCTAAAACAAAAGATTCTTATGGAATTGCACACTTCTCCCTTAGGAGGGCACTCAGGATTTTTAAAAACTTACCACAGGGTTAAGAAGGAATTTTTTTGGGATGGCCTTAAATCAGATATTCAAAATTTTGTGGCAGAATGTTTGGTTTGCCAGCAAAATAAAGTTGAAACAATTAAGACACCAGGTCTATTACAACCTTTATCCATTCCAAGCCAACGTTGGGAGGAGGTTTCAATGGATTTTATCACAGGTTTACCCAAGTCTGAGGGAAAGAGTGTCATCATGGTGGTAGTTGACAGACTTACCAAGTATGCACACTTTTGTGCATTATCACATCCATTTAAAGCCAGTACTATTTCTACTGCATTTATGGAAACAATTCAAAAGCTACATGGAAACCCAAAGATTATTGTAAGTGACAGAGATCCCATTTTCACTGGAAATTTTTGGACAGAATTATTTTCTTGTCTTGGTACTCAGTTAGCTCATAGCTCATCTTATCATCCTCAATCTGATGGGCAAACTGAGATAGTAAACAAATGTTTGGAAGGATATCTTCGTTGCTTTGTATCTGATAAACAGACACAATGGGTCAAATGGTTGCCTCTGGCTGAATGGTGGTATAACACTTCCTTCCATACAGCAACAAAAATGACCCCATTTATGGCACTTTATGGGTATCAACCACCATCCATCACATCATATTTAAGAGAAAATTCTAAGGTTCAAGCAGTGGAACATCACATCGAACATCAACAACAAGTCCTCCAACTCTTAAAGGATAACCTCGTGTTGGCACAAAATAGAATGAAACAACAGGCAGATCAACATCGTAGTGAAAGAAGTTTTGATGTAGGTGATTGGGTATTCCTACGGCTACAACCATATAAGCAAATGTCCCTAAAGCAAGCTAAGAAGGATAATAAATTATCACCAAAGTATTATGGTCCGTACAAGGTGTTTGAAAATATTGGTACTATGGCATACAAATTGGAGCTTCCTGCATCTTCTCGATTGCACCCAGTTGTCCATGTTTCATGTTTAAAGAAGTTTATAGGTGACAAGCTCCCAATTCAAACAATATTGCCAGAACTTGACGAGGAAGGAAAAATTATATTGGAACCGGAAGAAATCACAGAAACAAGAACTCGACAGCTACGAAATCGATCAATTTCAGAGTATCTTATCAAGTGGAAGAACTTATCCGCTGAAGATTCCACATGGGAGGATGAGAATTTTATGCAGAAGTATCCAGAACTGCTCAAGTGTTGAGGACAACACTTTTTTGAAGGAGAGGGGCATGTTGGGTCCCTATAATACTAGTGATTACCCCATTACTATTGTAGTTATACCCCCTATTTATATTGTTGTGCCCCTATTACCCCCATATTGTTATTTATGTGCCCCATAGAATCCCTCTATTGTTATTTTTGTGGCTTTATATTATTATTGTTAGGTCGGCTGGATTATATTGTGACTCCTTAGACTCCTATATATAGAAAGGAGGTTTTGTCATTTGTATCATCCAAGAATTGTTCATTTATGTAATGTAAAGGAGGTTGCCCCCTTGAAGAGGCCGAATTCTAAGGCGTGGATCTCTCTTTTCTATCTTTTTGTGAGCTAGTTTCATAACATTTCAAATGATGGAGGAATAATGTGTATGAAAGATCGTTTGAAACCAAACTTCAATGGGATCCACATATTCTTAGTTTTCTAATTCATTAGTAATAATTGGCACATCCTCCATTTTCATGCCATTTAATCCTTCCATGTCTTCTTGAGCACATGATAGATATAGTGATAAACATGTCAAGAACTCTTCAATCTTTTCTTTTAATGGCTCCTCCTCATCAAATCCGATCCATGATTCTTTGATCTCCTTGTTGGATTTACAAAGAAGTTTCATATATTAATCTAGATCTTCCTATATAGATACTGCATGGATCTTCACTTATGAGTAAATATATTTTTTCTTGACTACTACGAAGATTTGCTCTTCCTGGGAAGCAAAGACACTAACAACTATGAGGATTTGAGAAAGTTCTTTGAGTATCATCTGCTATCTATCTATTTGACACTCTTCTCCTACTAGCTGGTAGGTCTTGTCAACACATGGATTAGCGCATATAGGATGGGGGGGTTCTTACAATACCTTGAAAATGAAAACCATTTAAAGAAATAAATGGAACATGTAGAAAGGGTCTGTCATGTACTTGGAGGATCTCATGCTATCAAAACTCTACTGACATGAGTTAGCTTGTATTTTGCATGAATCGACTCAAAAGAAACAAGAAATTGTTAGAAAAAAAGGTAAATAATGGGAACAAATTCAAAGAGAAATATGTCATGTACTTGAAGGATCTCATGCTATTAATACTCTATTGGCATGATTTAGCTTGTAATTTCCATGATTCAACTCAAAAGAAACAAAAAATTGTAGGAAAACAAGGTAAAGAAGTAAACCAAATTGTTGCAGGCCACCATGGTCTATCCCTTAAGCACCTCCCAACAATGATGCCAAAATATTGGGTGTTGCATATGTTGGTTTATTGGTTCAACATTTGATATGTCAATCTGGGTTATGTATACTTCGAGACATAACATAGTATGTGCCAGAGGAAGACTCTAGATACTTGCAAAACCAAACCCCGTCTTAATCTAGAAATTTTCCATTAACACTCTTGAGTTCCTGCAAACACTAATCAAACTCTCATTCTAATCCTGAAATCTAATGGAAATTATTAAAAAGCAAGCCCTAACTATTGGTCACCTGAGAATCTAAACATTGGCTCCTCACTAGGTTTGAGCAACATTTTTAGAGGTCAATCTCAATTGTCCAAAGGACAAGGGAGTAAAAAAACCGCAAACTTCACACCATCAATAAAGGATTGTAAACTCAAGTAAACTCCTCCTAATGTGACACATAAAACTTTCATGACCAAACCAGAGAGGAATTAAATCTGACTTCAATATTCACACAACCATATTGGTCATTCATTTTTTGATAATACAAATGCGTTCTAGAAAGGAGAAACCATGAAACCTATTTCATTCAACCATTAACTGAAATAAATTCAGTATGATAACTATTAAATCAAAACATTGCACACAAGAACCAACATATATCCACTCAAATATGAGACACAATATTCATCTAATGAAACCTATGCAAGAACTCTTAGCATAAACATTAAATTCAATTTCCAACAAATATTGAAGTTCTAGAAATAAATCATGTTTCTAGAAACCCACAAAAATGATACATAAATACCCTATAGATTTAGAAATCCAAAAGATATATTATTCGAGTTTTTAGTGAAATCTACAGGATTAGGATCTGAAGATCAAGCTCAGATTCAAATAATTCCTATCTAAATATCTATGTAGGTTTAATTTATAAAGGGTGAGGCAACACAAATATTTATGTATTTATATACCACTAGTGCATGGCTCACATTTTTAATATAGAAAAAAATTGAATCGATGAAAAGCCCATTATACAAGCTCTGTATCATATACCCTAACTCTAAAATTTCATAAGAGGGAATAGATCAATTTCAAATTATTAACACTTACATACTCTGTAATAAAAACGAATCAATAAACAATCCAAAATAAAGGTAGTAGGTTATCATTCGATGATTATGTACTATTTAAATCTATCATAAGAAGCAAGTCATTAAAAATGATCTTACAAGAAACAGGGTCATAGATATTTTGGTCCTGGAATAATATGAATTTAAATCTTGCTATAGCTAACTCATTGTTCACATTTAAAGGCAGAACTACCTCACAACTTCAACCCTTATCTTCTCTAGATAAAAATATAATTTCTCAGAAATGTATTAGAAATATAGTCCCAAGGAAATAAAGCATAAATGTCAAGATTTTCTGAACACAAAATCACACAGATCTAAAAGCCTTAAATACGATTAACACACCATTCTATTTGAATATAATTACACACAAACAATTTTACAACCTGGCACAACCTTTACATTAGAGATTTGCTCAGTCTTTACATTACATGGAGACAGATCAGGATCCAGTGACCATTGGGAGCGATTCAAGAGTTTAAAATAGTAGCATAATTTTACAAAGGGACTATTTCTTGACAATGAGCCATGGATAATATTTTATAGTGTTTACATTACAATAATAGGCTCAAATTGGCCAAAACAAATACACAACAAAATAAGAATGAAACATAACAGTCCATGGAAGAAAATAAATATGGTTATTCCCACAAACTAATCCTAGAAAATTGTAGATCTGTTGTGGAAGATCTTGAAGATTAGTTCCTCATATCTTTGGTATGAACCAAATAAAATATCAATAAAATGTTCTTTGACCTAACCCTCATCGAAGACATTAAGAGAATATAAAATTCACCCACTCATAATGGGCCCATGTGGTTGTCTTCATATCAAACTTCCTTCCTAAGTACCTAGGCACAATTGGATCAACATAAAACCATATTGACTCCTTGCTCTACAAGACCCATGTGTTCAACTTTCATCATGGCAGTTGGGCATATGACAAGTTATAAGGTAGGAACATGAACTGTATTATGTGAACTGGAAATGAACTGAGAAAACAAGAACCCTTCACCTGTTATAGGAACTGAACCTCCACATTAACCATTAATAGTAACTATCTGATGTAAATCCTTTTAAGTTATTTAAGTTATTGAAAACAAAGGAAAGATATTGAATAATCAACACATTACCTTTTCATGCTTAGAATTATGACAACAACCCAAGGATGTGAAAAGGATAATGACAGGAATTAGGTAAAAACATAAGTAATCATAGGGAAAAAAGGTGTGTAAAACTGCATCAAAACAGAGGATCGACAATATTATTCTTTTATTTATTTTTGCGAAATTTCTTAAAGTTACCTTTTCATAACATTCATGCATGGTTAATTAGAAGGTTTTTATGAAAAACTCTTTCTTACATGCTATCTGAGCTTTTGATTGTAGTAGTAGCACTAGTTAATGTCATTTCAAATCTTCATTTACTTTATTTATCTTGTTGTTACACATTTATTATTTTTTATTTTCTAATTTATTGTTCACTTTTTCCCTTTTGTTGTGTACAAATTTTGCAGGTATAGGAAACACACAAAGTTTAGTTTTTCTAGGGTAAAATTGCAAAAGGTTATCTTGAAGCTTTGATCAAGTTTATTTTGTCATTATATGACATTTCCATAGCTTAATTGCCTCTTATGCATGCATTTTTCTTAGTTACATGAACATTGGACTGTCTCCTATAGCAAAACAAGGACACTTATAGTACCTATAACCAACCCTCCATTCTCACTCAGCTTTGCAATAAATTCATGATTTGAATTATGTATCATATTAAAACAATCATGGAAAATGTTTAATGGAAATTTGAAGAATAGATACCTAGTAGTTACTTTTTTTCATTTGATTCTAAAAACTACTATTTTCTAAAAATTGGGGTTTTCAATTCACAATCATTCATTTTAGCAGTGTGCTTCTCCCTTCCTTGCAGATAGCATAGAAGTGTGCAAGTGTGCTTTCCATTCATTACATATAGTAGAGCGGTATAAAAATGTTCTTCCTTCCATTACAAGTAGCTTAGGTTTGCATGCCATTTTCCTTTTGGCAAGTTATTTCTTGTAATTGTATTTTCCCTATAGCATAGATTAGTTAAATTGGACTCTATACATCTAGATTTAATTTCAATGCTTCAAACTACATAAAAATTAACAAGAGAAAGAGATAGTGCTTGTTGCAAATATAGTTTTGACCCCTCTTAAGTTTGAAAGAAACTTGGGTTGATTGCAACACCACCTCCCACATTTACCCACTTTTACAAGCTCTCCAGGGTAAACATGAGATGAGTTCTTCTATGGCATGACCCAACCTCCCAATTATAGTTATGGAAGTGGGTCCTATAAACCAGAACACATACTACCACCCCTCAGAGACACTAGGTCACTCAACATCCTAACAACAATTCCTGGTGATCACTCCCTCAGATGGAACTCATTTTTACAATCTTGACAACCCAACCGCACCCATAATCCTTCCATAAATGCCCAAAACTCTTCATAATGCAATCTAAGGTTATAACAAGTTTATGCAACCAATAATAAAGCTATATCTTGCTCAAACAAGCTAGTCGCTGAATAGAAATTTTGTCAAACAGATGGTAAACATATTAGTTACACGTCATGAATGCATATATAATCATGATCATATTAACTTCATCTAAAAATCATTAGGAAGATCCATTTCCCTCTCAATCTATCTACAACAACACTTGTTAACCCATGCATTCATCAATCATTCAATAACTTGCCAAATCATAAATAAGATCCATAGTAAGAGCACATCATATAATCGTTCATATAACCAACTTAAAACAAAAATAGAATCCATGACAAATAACCATATAAACAACACATTAACCAGTAAAAGTGCTCATATGTCACAATAGGAAAATATCTCATATTAACATATGAAAAATCCAACCAATTCATGGGCTTCCACATACCAACCAACCATAGATTGGATGAACCAAAATATCTCTTTTAGGCAATCAACCCCATGGCATATTCCAAGATGAATGTGGGATCATATGGGTTAATCCAAAATAGAACCAACTAGGGCATCGAGAGGCCAAACCACCTCAACCCTCAACCATAGTGATTTCACCTAACTGGTCCATAAATCACTAACATAAAAGTAGATTGGTCTCATCCTAAGCTATCTAGGGCTCCAGGGATTTTATCTCAACCCACAACCTCTAGGGAACCCAATTTGTTACATGTTTCCACATATCTCCCATCTTAACCCCACTGTCTCAAGGGGACCCAAGTTGTTCCAAGGCTTCAAAGATTCTATCCCAACCCATAGACATAGGGAACCCAAGAACCAATCAAAAATCAAACCAGGGAACCCACTACATCATGGTTGTCTAAGAAATGGAAAGGCAAGGATGAAACCACTGTCAATCCAGGAAATTCTCCATGCCAATGATGAAAAATAACCAAAGAACCATATGCATATACCATGCATCCAAATATCAACAAGGAAATCACACATGCAACCTGTTACCAACAATGTAATCCTGATGTAGTTGTTGATCCAACTTTCTCCTTATTCTCCCTTGCTTTCCTTTCTTTGCCCTTTTCTTCCCTTTGCTTATTAATTGCTCACTTCTCTTAGAGATCTCTCTCTCTCTCTATGAAATTGATCCAAATCCAAAACTAACAAAAAGCTATAAATTGTTTCTCTTATGCCTTTTTATCATTGATGTCTAGTTTCTTCCTCTCCTTTTTCTTTCATTTTCCTCATTTTCCCTCTAATTTACCTTGCATGCATATTTGTGTCTCTTCACCTTCCTTTTCTCCTATTTTCATTTATTCCTCATAATTAAATGCCATTTAATGCCTCTTTTCCTTTTCCAATTTCCATAGCCATTATTACACCAAAAGTGATTCCCACTATAATGTTTACCCAACATTTAGCTTGGAATACGTGTCCCATGACCTTGGTCTTATTTTATTTACATGAAAAATTGACTACGGGTTGTTACAAACCCCTCCCCCCTGGGGAAATACCATCTTCGATGTTATATGACGTTGATGACTAGAAAAACATGTGGCCTATGAATATTTATAACCTGCCTCAATGCAACATTTACAACATACCAAACTATTGAAAACATTACGACCATATTGCTTATTGGATCTTTATAACACAAATCAATGCAATATTTACAACATAATGCTTACTGGAGCTTGTTATAGCACCATTTACCACCCTTGGTAGATTTTATGCTCTATGATATGGCCTAGGGCAACCCTTCCCTACCAGACTTGGCCCATTTTCTAAAAAACTATGTTGTAAATCCCATACATGATTATGCCCTATCTAAATAGCATGTACACGTGGGTCAGCCTATACCTAACCCGTGTATATGTGTTAAAACATTGAAAAATATATAATCTCCCTTAATTCAGGCAGGGTTTACGGGTTGGACAAGATACCCGCCTACTATAGCCTGTGGCCCAACTGCTTCCCAACTTAAAAAACTAATTTGGAGAAGTATATATACATCTCCATGGGAAGGCCTAAGGGAAGAGGAAGGATTAGATATTGATATTATAGTCGATTACATCCCTGATCAAGTCTGAAGGTATCTATGTGCCTTCTTCACTTCCAGTCATGGGAAACACCTGTTTCCTTCTTGAGATGTTCATCATCCCTTCATGACATCCTCATGTATACTTATGGAGGAGGATTGCTGAGGCCTGAGCAGGACAGATTCAGAGGACATTTTCACTTGGAGTCGGTGGATGACTTAGGTTTTAGTTATTTCGTATTTTCTTTAGCTTACATTAATAAAGATGTGTTTTCTTCTTCCTAATGATTATGGTCTTTATGCATTAATTTATTTCATGATTTTCTTATAAAATCTCACGTTAATGCTTATTTTCTTACATTCTTATATGATCTAACCTTGATATCATGAACATGCTTTCAGTTACTTTTGGTGTATATTATTTGCCTTGAATGAATTGTAGGTGTTAAAGTGCAAGGAAGAAGTAGAGGGTTTGAACCTTATGGGAACGACCTCAAACATATGACCTATGTGTAAGAACTTGTGTACCAAGTTTAACTGTTTAAATATTAGGACTACTTGTTTGTGTGTCTCTTTATGTTGTATTCCCTTCGCTCTGTTGGGTTTCCCAACCCATGACCCTAGGGTGATTCTACCCAAAATAGAGATTTATAACATAGCTCATTTCAATATTTACAATACATATATAAATATATAAATATAAAAAAAAACACATAAACCAAACACATTTTTTCAACTATCAAATAAAGAAGGATACAAAGCCCGCATCTGATAAGCCATCTCCCATGTAGCTTCATTGGGCCCAAATTGCTTCCAATGCACTTTAACCTACTATAATGTTGGGTTTTGCAACATGAGCAGTTTTCGCTGCAAAATGCATTTTGGATCTAACTAGAATTCTCCCTCTGATTCCAATAGCAATATAAACCAATCAATCACATGAGAAACATCCTGGACATATCTCTCAAGCAATGAAACATGGAAAACATCATGGACTTTCACTATTGGTGGTAGTGAAAGTCTGTAGGCCACTGGTCCAATCGTCTTAAGGATATCAAAAGGCCCACAATACCGAGGTGCCAATGTTGGGTCCTTCATTTTTGGAAGGAAAACAATTGCGAAGGACATTTTGGATGAAGTTGCTGGAAATAGAGCACTGGAAAACTAGAATGGCAGTGAAATGACTCGGAACTTGCGCAATAGATTACAAGGGAGTGTGTCAAAGAACTAGAAGCCATTTTGATATTTTGATACAGTCAAGAATAAAACCAGACTGATGGCCTTAGGTATTGAAAACCATGGATCAAGCAGGCGAGGTATCAGAGAAAGTGAATGTGGTTATAAAGTAAAACATAAGGGCAATGAGAAATAAGGTTTTAGACAACACTACAAATTCCAGATTGAGCCTGAAAATTGGAGTTGAACATCTAGAGTTATTTTCTCTGAGATTTGGATTTGTAATGTTTTGGTTATATAATTCCTAAATATTTTGATATTGCACGCAAGTTGTAATGTTATTGTTTAGAAGGGAATTGTTCTCCGCAGGTGATTAATATAATAAAGACGAGATTTCCGGCACCTTTCTGTTTAATTTATTGGTCCCTTTTAAAATTTTATGCTTATGTTAAATTTCTTGTTGAATGTATATTACATAAATGATAGTAATGAATGTTGTGATAGTTTCACAATTCGTATAATAGGCAGATCCAAATCCCCTTATATTTTTATGGTTTTGGCTTCACCTCGGGTGAGACTCTTCTTCCTTTTGGAAAGAGTGAACATGTCGATGAAGTGCTAGACTACGCTGGCTTTTGTTGGCATGCTTGGTCAAACCCTAGGTCAGTTTTAAAGTAAATTTTCTTGCCAACAAATGGTTCCATTATTAAGGCATTGATTTTTTTGAAGGGGGAATTTAGATCATGAAACCCCCGATATGTTCTTCAGAATATCCAAACATGGTGGCATGACAAGATTGACCGCTTCATTTTGAAACAATTGCAGCCGAGGAAAAATAATCAGGAATGGATCAAAGAAGAAACATTATACACTGAACTTGCTTGTGACCAGTATGAAATATTTTTGTGTGAATTTTCGGAGAATTTAGAAAATTGGATGACTCGATATCACCATAAATAAATAATTCCCATACATCCATGGTTGCATAGGGATTGGACAACAACAGATTTGGATGATCTTCATTGGCTAGATACAGGATTGACAAAAGCTATTGATTTTTGGGTTAACACAACTCTTAAAGGATATATTGTTGAGTTTACAGGTGAAAATAATTAGTCGTTTTCCTGTGTTGAGGATATATTCACAGGAATACAATGGTGGTTGCTGAAGGAAATCCAACTTAGAATTAAGATTCTCTTAGTTGAATACGATCTGTTGGAGTTTCATGCGAATCAAATGGAAGCTTAAATTACTTGTACTAGGAGAATAGATTAGGGGAAAGGGAGGTCGTGTCGATGTGGGAGGATGAAGGAATTCCTATAATGAATCAAGAAGAGTTGTGAAAGGAAATGGACTTTAGGTCATTGCAGAGAGTGAGAATTGATAAAAAGTGGTGTGAGAAGAAGTTGCAGGAAATTAGATCTAGACGAAGAGAATTAGAATGCAGAAGTGAGGCTTTGAGGAGTTTAGCAGAGTGCAAGAGTGAAATAGAGACTCCAGAGCTAAGGAAAGGGAGCGAGGGAGAGAGTTATTTTTCTGGAATGATGGGAGAGGCCAGTGGAAGTAGAAGTGGAAGTGGAACAAAGGGATTAGGAGCAGTTACTCTGATGCATGGGGATGAAGAAGGATTTCAGAAACGTGAGCCAGATGCCCAACTGACCAAGACACCTGAAGATGATACATAGGTAGCTGATGATTTACATTTTGTAATGAGGTGTATTTTCTTTGAAGATGAGTCAACATGAGAACACATAATCCCACAACAGAACAACATGACTATTCATCCTCCCCCTGACCTTCCCTTAGTGCTATATCAAAGTCCAAATTTTATGTTTTCAAAGCTACACAAGTTTATTCATCATTTCAAAATAAAAGTAGCTCTAGAGGTGGTAGTCAATTAAGTTTAGTTAGTTATTCTCAATTAGGTTCACAAGAGTTCATACTTGTTTCCACAACACAACCAACCATTATTGGAGTTGTGGCAGGATCACTTACAAGATATCCTGAGTTTACAAGAAATGGGGGAGAAGATGTTGAGCAACATTGGTATTTATGTGAGGTTGTTTGTAGGGCCTGTCAGACTCCTGACGCTACCAAGCTCATTTAGTTTCAAACACATTAAGGGGTAGAGTTTTGAGGTGGTTCATAAAGTTGATTGATGCTAACCCTAATGTTGGAATTGACCAATTTAAGAAGAAATTTATTCAGGATTTCAAGTTACCACAATCAAATCAACAGGGATTGGCAGAGTTGCTAGATATTCTCCAAAGAGAGGGGGAATTAGCTTGGAAATGCATGCATCGATTCAAGGATGATATTAGTAAATTATCTTACCCTATTGACCCCCATCACCAGAGAGACTATTTTATCAAGTATTTGTTATCAATGACCCAAATTCTATTATCTCAGCAGAAGGTGAGCACACTACAAGATGCCCTCGAGTAAGCAATGCAAATAGAGGCTATGATAGGTTATCGACAAGATCATAGAGTTGGGGGGCATTTGATAGATCTTGCTATTATGGGCTTCCAAAATAAAATTTCTACATTGATAGAAAGGAAAAAAGAGATAACATCTACACGTCAAGCGAGACCTCATGTCTGGTGTACCCACTGTCAAGTTGAAGGGCACCATGCTTTTTGGGAACAGGTCCCCTGCGGGTCAATTTTGGTGTTACAAACCCAAGTTTTGTGGCAAAAGACCTGAATTTTGTATGAATAATGTAAAGTCTCCGCATTTTGTGGTTGTGGAGCACGAAGATACCTAAAGTCAAAAAGGGTTTTCCGCCGTTAGTTTAGATAGGTTGTGTTGGTTTTCGAGATTCACCCTTGGTCTGCGGACCATGGTATTGTATAAAAAGGAGAGTCTTAGAGAGTCTAAAGGAGTTGAGTAGTCATGATTCAATGATGTAATAGGTTTGTGAGAGCTAAAAGCGATATTATTAGTGGGGAAGAGGCTCTGCAGCTGAGTGTGCAGAGGCCTAGGGTAGAACTCCACAGTTGAGTGTGCAGACCCCTACAGCTTTTTGCGTAGGGAGGTTAGAGTCTGTATTGAAAATATAAATCATAAATAAAGAGAAGTGTTCTGAACTTGATTTGTATTTTCCATCTGCTTAGCGTTATTTTACTACTATTATAAATGTTGCGGTTATGTTATGTTGAATGCTAAGTTTTAGATATACTGTTAAGTTGATGCACGAAAATATATGTTTCCATCTGTTGCATGAACGCAAATAATAATATATGTTTATGCGAGGATAATATTACTTGTATGGTAGAGTTGGCTAATACCTAAGACACTTTGGGAACCAAATCAGTAACCTAGTTACAGAAGCGCGTAAGTGCCTGAATCATCACCTAGGGTTGCGCGAAGGGAAATCGGGTACCTTTGCAGAGGTTCTGAAAGACGGAAGAGAAAGTGCATCAATAGGCCCTAAGGGCTTATCGATCTACATGAAGATAGAAGTAAGGGTATAAAATTGACATCACGACTATCTTAGGGTGCAGAAACTTGGTTCCTGCATCCCCTCATACTACTTTGGGTGAGACTTCTGTTTGCGCTCCGCGGATTGATTCTAAAAGGGCCAGTAGTGTAGGGATTTGCTTGACTGCTTAACACTAAACCTGGGTCAAGACCCATCAAGCCAAAAAATGGTTCTATTATCGGGATCGAGATCTGCATAACAAGATTTGTGATGTCATATCATTGGAATCCAACCAAGAAAGAGATCGAAAACTGGTTGGATAGAAAGATCCATGAATTCATGGTGCGAGAAAACAAGAAACTGCGATTGACAAAAGAATAGTGGTTAGACATATACTTTTACATATAAATACATGAAATATTCTTCTGTTCCTTCCAAGTTGAGTTATACGAGTGGATTGCGAAGTTGGCAGATGGCCAAGGAAGCTGGAGGCTTGACAATTAGATTGTTTGGACAACGGAGTTAGTAAGGAGGTTGGAAGATTATGAAGATAAGATCATGTGCGCTGTTGACCATCAGCTCGACCGCATCATAGGACGATTTGTGATAGAGTTCGTGGTCGATACCTCTGTCAATTACAGCGAAGCTGAGCACTGCTTCTTTAAAGGACCGTGAGGTAAGTATTTAAAGTCACTAAATACTTGGATTAATATGGTCTTGTGTGAACAACGAGTCATGCGGCTACCTTGATGTTTGGATCTACACAAAGAAGAAAGTCTTTCATGGACAGAGGAAGAAAAGGTCCTGAGTATAGCCCACTAATCGAACCTCCTTTGAATGACGATGAAGGAGCAGCGCAGTCTTCTCCACTGAGCATTGTTCAGTTGATAAGACAAGGGTTCCCGTGAATACCTACACAACCTCCATCCTCATCCCATCCATCCACGCTGCCTCCATCCTCACCCCCACCTCTAACCCTATTTCCCACACCACCCCTACCTCCACCGTTGTTCAACATGGCGAACTTCGTAAAGCTACCTGTATTCAAGGGCATAGGAAATGAAGATCCGGACCAGTTTTGGTTCGTCGCGAAGGCTGTATGGGAAGCTCAGCGTATCATGAACAACCAGATGAAGAAAGCTATGCTGGTCAGTTTTTTGTAGGACCGCACACTAACATGGTCCATTAAGTACAGTACTAATAACCCAACGTCCACGCTGGCAGATATCTAGGCCACACTAAATAGAGAATTCAGTAGACCTAAGTCTCAAGCACAGTCGATTGTGGGGTTCAAGGAGATCATGATGAAGCCTGGGGAGATGCCCTGGGATTTGGACCAAAGGTTGAAGTGTACAATCCGTGAAGCCAACATGAACCTAACTGATGGGCAGCATCGCTAATGGTTCGTGGCCTCACTCCTACCCCACCTAAGGGTTGCACTATCACAACAGAAGATTGGAACCCAGGCAGAAGCTCTGGAAATCATGATGAGATTGCATGAGACACCGATGCAGGATGCTAATATGGGGCTTCAATAGATTCATGTGCAGTTGCAAAACCTTTGTCTTGAAATGAAAAGTCTGAAGAAGGACAGAATAGCTTGGCCAGAGGCACGCGAAGAAGTTTAGTGCCTAAAATGAAAAGGTCAAGGGCATGACAAGGATCACTACCCAGTCTTCACGAACTATGTTACAACAGTGGGGCCAATGCCTCTATGGATAGAAGCCACAGTAGGGCCAAGTACAGGGCCTACGCTATGGTGTGCTATATGCCAGGTGGCTGGGAAATATGCAAACAACAATTTCCATTTGCTACAGAAATTCGTACAAACACCATTGTAACAACTTTTTTGCAATTTCTATCAATCAATGGGTCATGATGACAACAATTGTTGTAGTTACGAGTTAATGATGGATAGGACACCTACATATAGGGTGCAGGAAGAAACGCGGCCTCCAGACCAAGGCACTGGGGGAATGCGAGGTGAGTATCGGGGGTGTGGTCGAGGCCGAGGTGGAGGAGGGCCTGGTAGAGGCCGAGGACAGCTAATTTGTTACAATTGTGGAGACCTAGGACACTACACGAGGGACTGCCTAAATCTGATGCGATTATCATGCCGCTACTGTACTTAGTTTGACCATGCGACTAAGGATTTCCCAATATTGTTGGTTAAGATTCGTGAAAAGGGGGCGCAACCTCTGCAACTAACACAAAACCTCTAGATTATGAGGGCTGAGCTTCGCAAGGAAGATCCTAAGGTAAACATTATGCTATGAATCAGAACTACGACTAGGGTGGATAAAGGAAAGTAGCTTGCAAAAGGAGAATGGGTCTGCAAAGCACTAGAAAAAGACACTGGGTTTGATTTGGGGCATGCAAAAGATACATTTATGGAAGCAAAGAAAATCTTCATTAAGGCCTCTACCTTAGGAAGTCAGGGGAAACTAGTTGAAGAAATGGACCCATCCATGATTACCACATTCCTGGAGACCTACATGAAACTGCTCTGTGATAGTAAGGTTGTGAAGGGCCTGTAGGAACTGATCAATCGGTGTGCTAGTAAGGATGGCGCTACTAGTAAACCATGCGTAGTCAGGAATCTTAGCAAGCACAAGGAAAGGATCAGGAGTGAGATGAGACTCACTGCACTAATAGGGGAATACGAAATGGACCAAGTTATCTTGGATCTGGGTTCCGACACGAATGTTTTGCCAAAACAAACTTGGGAAAGAATGGGGACACCTACGCTCTAGTGGTCTCCGATCTAGTTAAGGATGGTGAATCAACATAAAATTATCCCGATGGGGAGGTGTTGTGGCCAGCAACAACCCCCCTTCTTATTTAGTGTTATTCCTAATACTAAATAAATGGGGACCCTTAGTCAAAAATTTAAAAAATTAATTAGTGCTTGTATTTCCTTAAAAAAAAAAAAAAACTTACCATCATAAACTTATGTGAATACCCTGGAAAAATCTAAAAAGCTTAAGTTTTATGATAAAGTAGAATTATTCCTTAGGAAATATCGCATCGCAAAAAGATAATGGATACCTCCTTACAAGCAGAATTCTAAGATTGCGAGATCGCGATATGGGATTACAAACATATATCACATCGCATGCATCAAAGACCGCTTACGTTGAAAAACTTTAAACTGCCGATATGTGATGGTGCATACTGAAAATCACATTTCACAGAAAACAGATTAATGAAAAATTGTCATATGCCACACTCCTGCGATATTGCGATATTGCAATTTTGCGATAAAGTGATAATCCGATAATGCGATAAAGTGACAAAGCGATAGAGTGATACTACGATGTTGCAATACTGTGATGTTGCGATACTACGATGTTGTGATACTGTGATGTTGCGATACTGCGATGTTGCGATCTGCGATATTGTGAAGCAAAGTGCAAAATCGCTTCATCGCAGATCTTTCGGGCTCGTGGTTCGAAAAAGTATTTTCCATAAACTGAGACCTGGTTATGCACTTTAAATGCTAATTAATGAGTTAGTTGCCAGTCATTAATGGAATAGGGTTTCGTGCTTATCGAAAAGTCATTTCACGTAAGGTGGTGTATTTTATATGTCTTCGGCATTTAAAACTTTCCCGTCACCTTTCCTTATCATTATTCTCACTTCACTTGTAAACTGCAGGAATGAAGAATAGAGAAATATACAAAGCAGTATGCAGGATATTATGGGAAAGAAAGGCAAAGCCCTGAGCTCTAAAGAGAAAGAAATGGCGCCCTTGTATACAGACACCGCCTGTAACAAAGACACTGGTATTACTACTTGGGAAGGCATGTATAGTCTACTTGAGGAAGAGAATCCCAGAGTGATGGAAGTTATGGCTACGACAGGCTCACATGGTTATTCTGAAGCATCCATTATAGAGCTAGCTTGTTCGTTCTTACACAGGATAGCGGCGAGGCCCAAAATTCTTCCATACATGGACATGATTAAATAGATACTAGATAGCATTGATATCAGAGATAGACAGTTTAAGACTCAAGGTCAAGAGCTTACGGATTCGTTATTTTCACAAAATTTGAGCTTTATATATGCTAAAAGAAAAATGCGCAAAAGGCGAAAAATGCATCAAGGAAGCCTGGATCAAGAAACAGAGGCAGTTTCCGATGCGCGATTAGTGCCTAGCTGAGCAAAACTTCTTTCCTAAAGCTAGAGACATAAATCTCAAGAAGAGGTAGAATCAATCCAAAGGTTAACCAAGTTGAATTGGGATTCTTACTGGGCGTATTTGGTAAAGCCACACAACCAGTGCATGAATATCAAGTGTCTCATCAATTCTGCCGAGAAGATGGCACCAGCTCTTGCCGATTCTGTTTTCACAGCACAGCTAAAATTGGAAGTCGGCCAGCCGACTCTTCTCAAACAAATGTTGAATGCGTGCAATTTCAAGGAGCAGATACAGAAATAATTAGTTAGTAGTTTTAATTTTATATTTAGTTTTAGTTTTAATTTTTCTTTATTTTTGCCTAAAATGAGGACAGTCATTTAAACCGCATCCTACATTTTTGTAATAAGTTATTTTTAGATTTAGTTAGTAGTATTTAAACCCTTCTCATGCATTTAGAGAAGGGTCCTGAAATTTATCAAAAACTTATCCCCAGAACATGCACTTTTGTACCCTCTGAGGAGGTTTTGATGAATGAATGGAACATGATTTATTGATATCTGCTACTGATGTTGCACTTTTGTACTTTTAGTAGATGTTGGATTAAGAGGAGATAAATCATTATCGCTTGAAGCTCATGAGTAGAACTAGTTATAAATGGAACTTTTATCTCTTAACTATTTTTACCTTTGTGTTAAAAGTGATATTCATGTTTAGTTGTTTATATATTGATGCATGAATGCTTGAGTTATCATTTGGCACTTTTGTACGGTGATAGCTATTTATTTATGCTTAATGTATTAGTAGCTTATTATGCGATATGCCTTTCACAACTATTTCGTCTAACTTTTTATACGAAGTGGTTCATCTTTATTGAATTCTTTTCCCATAATAATTGAATGATATTTATTACCAATTGTTATCTGAAATCATTTTAGATCGCATAACAGAAGGATTACACCCCGGGTTAGTGTAGACTTAGATATTTCTGCTTATTAGAATACAATTTGCATGTTATTAGATTAGAGTTAGAATTAGAGCATCTCACTTAGGAACTTTTAGAAGGGAAATATCAATTCTTCACACACACACACATAAATTGGGAAACTGGTCCCATATCCCTAGTCGGACCCACTATACCAAACAGAAAAGGAGCTGCTAACCAAGGTCTGGACCGGGTGGGTATCCCCCTTGTTGTAGACCCGATTTTTGGGGCTTCAACATATTTGGTGCTAGAAGGAGGGCCCCGAACTGTGAATGACAAGTAATTCTAAATCTAAATACCATTCTGAGAGTAAATCGCCCTCACCATCTCCCCCGACTTCTCCATCACATTTAGAATTTCCAAATTTAGAGCTAGAAGTCGAAAGAACAACAGCTGCTACTACAAACCCTGACATTTCAGAGCAATCTACTATTGAACCTCCTGAAGTTGAATCTTTGATTCACAAACTTCAGCAATTTTCTATATCTCCTCAAAGATCTGATAAATCTCAAGGCAGCGTGACTTCGCAATATAACCCTGCTCATCCTCTTACTAGATTAAAGAGCGAAAAATTTGGTGTTCAGCCAACCGAGTTACCTCTACCTACAAGGAAGAGAGCAAGGAAATCTCCTAAAGGGTCCAATAGTGAGACTCTTTCCTCATCATCATCCATCTCAACCTCTCCACCGCGAAGTCAACCATCCACTCCTCCACTTCAGATTATTGTCCACCAGTCCACTGGAACTTCCACGTCTCCTTCTCAATCATCTGGAGTCATAATATCCTCATCTTCTCAACCACAGGGATCATCTTCTGCACTTTCCTCTATTAATAGATCAACGATGGCCCAATCTCCATGGAATAACCCAGGGGCAGTCTTAACGCCTGCGCCCTTGAGTCAGTTACCGGCCCATCCTGAAAAATGGATGCCTAAGTTTAATCCTGAGGCAGGTATCCTAGCAGAAGAACATATAAATAACTTTATGCTATCCATAAATCTCAATGGAGTTACCAATGAAGATGTTGTCATCCAAATTTTCCCTTATACTCTGCAAGGAACAACCGGATCATGGTATTTTTCATTACCGTCTGGATCTATTACTAGTTGGGAGATTTTCCAAGAACAATTCCTGACTAAGTTTTGTGATGATAGGTCGGGCAACATTGATCAATGACCTGTATAACCTTAGGGCCGAGTCAAAAGAACCTATCAAAGATTTCAATTCACGTTTCAATAAACTCTTAAACAAAATTCCTACTACTTCCAAGCCTAGCGAAGAAGTGCGAAGTGAATGGTACATCACTGCTTTACCATCAAACATAGCAATCTTTGTTGATAGGGCTAAAAAAACAACTTAATTGAAAATATGAAAGAATCAACAACAGTGGAGAAATGTATTACAGCCTTAGAAAAAAAAATGCGATAGAAGAATGAAAATCCAAGAAGGTTTCTTTCAAGGAAGATCCCAAGAAAAAACAATTGAAAGATCCATTCGATTTAGAAGGATTGCAAAACGTTTTGAAGACCATGTCTAACGAGATGGTCGATATTAAGAAACAAGTGGCAGAAACTTCTTCTAAAAATCCATACAGACCTTTTAAAAGAAACCCTTCGACCGATTCCAAACCCCCTAACGCTATTACAAGTGTTGAATCTGGAGAAGAAGAGGAAATCGCTACTGAGGAACATACCGATGAAGAAGAAGTTGTAGAGTTACAAGGTATGTGGGATTTCATCCTCCCAAATGAAGAGGATCAAGAGGCATCCCCGGTTAGTACTCGTAGTAGAAATCAACTTGATCCTCCTCAACCTATGCCTAAGCCAAAGAGTGCAAGCTCGATGACTAAGGATAAAGTCGCAGCCAAGAAAACAACACCTAAAGCGACTCAAACCAACCCAGTCCAAACAGACCCATCAACTCCATCTAAAACACTAATCGTTTCGGATGAAATGGAGTATAATATCATAGAAGACATGAAAAATACTAGGGCCAATATCACTTTTTACAAATTGAGCAAGTTAAAACACCAGCAAAAGATACTTTTGAAAGAATTACATGTTGTACCAGTTGCACCTTTGCTTGCCGCTGTAATATCTCAAGCTTCCCATGACATGGGAAGACCTCCAACTAATGCGATTAATAAAGTTGATCCAAATGATATCGCCTTAATTGGAGGTAGATCGAGATCTCATACTCCCCCATTTCTTCTTACTTATGAAATTTTCAATAAAAATTTGCATAATTGCTTAGTGGATTCTGGAGCTTCATCGAATATTTTACCAAAGTCAATATGTGCAAAATTGAACGTTCAACCACAAAAATCCACTGTGCGCATAGTTCAATTAGATCGATCGCAATTCGAAGTGATTAGCGAATTAAATCAGGTTACCATAAGGCTGTCATCCAACCCAAAGGTATGTCAAGTTATCGACATTTTAGTTGCTGATATTCTAGAATTTTATGGCTTAATTCTTAGCAGAGATTGGTCAGAAAAACCTCATGGATACTTTGCAACTGACTGTTCGCACATGTGGCTCCCTTACAATGGTAAACCAAATCAAATAAAAGTTGAGCAGGAAAGATATCAGAAATACATAGTAATAGAACTGGAGGGAGAAAATGAACCAGTAGCATACAACAATAACATCATTGGCAACTACTCAGGAGATTCTTTCCTAGGAAATTTTAATGCTCATACCTCATCTTACTTAGAACATTTTGTTTTATCTCAAGTAGAAAATTTCTCTCAAACAGATAGTTCTAAATGTATTAATTTTATAGATAGTCTTGTAAATAAATCTTTATTTTGGAAATTATTTTTTGACGGTTCTAAGTCTAAAGAAGGAGCAGGAGAAGGATGCGTATTAATAATTCCAGAGGGAGATAAAACTATGCTAACTTGCAAACTCGAATTTGATTGCACCAACAATACTGCAAAATACGAGGCTTTAGTCCAAGGGTTATACAAAGCAATCAGATTAGATGTCAAATACCTTCAAGTTTTCAGAGATTCTGAAATTGTAATCAGACAGGTACGTAATACTATACATTGTTTATCAGGTCATTTAAAACATTAACAATATTTAGTTCAAGATCTGACTGAACACTTTATAGCATTTAATATTTCATCAATTCCCAGACTCCAGAATGCTAGTGCAGACCTCTTAGCTAACGTAGCTTCCAAGCTCATTCCTTCAGAATATTTTATCCCTGATCGATTTTCAATTGAATTAATTTTTAGACCATCTATTCCTGATAACATTACCAATTGGAGGATTTTCAACGACAATCCTGATATCGTGAGTTTCCTAACATCTGAAGGATCCTACACCAATCAAATAATTGATGAAGACCAACATGACCGACAATTGCAACAAGATAGCACTAACAATGCCATACCTAAGTCAGTAGTCAAGTTAGAAGACCTTTATGATTTGAAAGATCGGTTTAAAAGATCTACCAATTCAAAACTCCAAAGTTCAACTTTGAACTATGAATTAGTAAATCTAGGAACTAATACCAAACCACAGAATATCAATCTAGGCCTTGGTCTAGCTCCTAAAGAAAAATTAGCATATATTCGTCTCTTGAGACAATACAAAAGTGTCTTTGCTTGGAATTACAATGAACTCAAAACGTACGACACCTCCATCATCCAACATACTATTCCAATGATAGACGATGAAAAACCTGTCCAACAAAAGTTGAGAAAGATCCATCCCAATCTAGAAAACGAGATCAAATCTAAACTCAATAAGTTATTGAAAGCCAAAATAATTTTTCCCATTCGACATTCCAAATGGGTTTCCAATATGGTCCTTGTTAGAAAGAAAAATGGAGACATTAGAATCTGCATTGACTTTCGAAATATTAACAAAGCCTACGAAAAGGATAATTTTCCTTTGCCTCCCATGGAACAAATATTGCAGGCAGTCACGGGATCAAAATTGATGTCCTTCTTGGATGGATTCTCGGGATACAATCAAGTGTTGGTACATCTCGATGATCAATTAAAAACCACATTCAAAACTAAATGGGGCACATACGCATATCAAAAGATGCCATTTGGTCTAATTAATGCTGGTGCCACATTTCAAAGAGCCATGGACATCGCATTCAAGGGGTTATTTAATAAATCAGTGGTAATCTATTTGGATGATATAACTGTATATTCCAAGAAACGAAACAATCATCTTAGAGATTTAAAACAAATCTTCCAGCATTGTCAAAGGTATGGAATTTCACTTGACCCGAAAAAATCATTTTTCGAATTAAGTGAAGGAAAACTTCTCGGATTCATAGTGTCAAAATCTGGAATTCACATTGATCCTGATAGAATCAAGGAGATTTCCGCAATACCCCTACCTGACAACAAGAAAGCCATGCAATATTTTCTTGGCCAGATTAACTTTGTAAAGAGAATTGTTCCAGATTTTTCAAGAATCGTGTCTCCTTTACAAGCAATGATTAAAAAGAACTCAAACTTTAAATGGGGCCAAGATGAACATGAGGCATTCAATCTAATCAAACAAGCAATTGTTAATGCTCCATCTTTAGCGACTCCAAATTTTTCCAATCCTTTTGTTTTATATACATTTGTCTTTGATAGATCATATGTTGCGATACTCACTCAAGCAAGTCAAGAAAAGGCAGAAGCCCCAATTGCTTTTTTCAGTTCCAATTTACAAGGGGCTGAGTTGAATAATTCAGATGTGGAGAAACAAGCTTATGCTGTTTTCAAAGAAATTAAATATTTCAGACCTTTTTTACTCAAAACACATACAAAAATCATAGTACTGTTTCCAGCGGTAAGAAATCTTCTAGTACAGAAGGATGTGGTTGAGAAAACAACCAATTGGGTTACTGCCTTACAGGAATATGACGTATAAATCAAACCAGCAAGTATTGTAAAAGGTCAAGGCTTTTGCAAAATGCTGGCGAGAGCATCGCTTATGTCCAAAATTCCATCTGCAGAGATACAAATGTACGAGGTAAGACTAAACGATGTTGAGTCATTATACACTGATATTATTTATTATCTAAAGAATGGATACGCTCCTTCAAACCTCAATCATACCAAGAAAAGAGCTTTAAGGTTGAAAGCCAAACAATATCAGCTCATGAACGATGTTCTTTTTAGAATAAATTATGATTCTGTTCTCCTTAGATGTCTTGAGAAATCTGAAGCTGAAAAAGTCTTGCAGGAACTCCACGATGGGCCAGCAGGTGGACACTATGCTGGAAATGCTACTACTCATAAAATCTTACGCACAGGCTATTACTGGCCCACATTATTCAAAGACTCACATAACTACATGAGGAAATGTCAAGTCTGTCAAACCGCTACTGGGAGACAAAAGAAACCATCCTTGCCACTACAACCAGTTAACATTGAGCAGCCTTTCGATCAGTGGGGATTGGACATAATAGGTGAGATCGTTCCTCATTCTTCTAAATAGCATAGATATATCCTTACAGCAACAAATTACTTTACTAAATGGGTAGAAGCAATTCCACTCAATATGACTAATGCTGAACATATCATCGAGTTCATAGATCAACTCATAATCACCAAGTTTGGTTTTCCTTCTGCTTTAATGTTTGATAATGCATCATATTTTTCTGGTAATGCAATGACTGAATTTGCACTCAAAAGGGGTTTCAAGCTTAAATACTCCACCAATTACTACCCACAAGGGAATGGGTTAGCTGAATCTACAAATAAGAATTTAATCATAATCATTAAGCGAACCATTGATCAAAATCACAAAAATTGGCACAAATCTTTAATATATGCTTTATGGGTAGATCGAATAACACAGAAAGCCTCCATTGGCACTTCCCCCTTCAATTTAGTTTATGGGAAAGAAGTGGTTCTTCCAACTCATTTGGCAATTCCCTCTTTAGCCTTGGTTCAATATATTGATGAAGCCCCAACTTCTTCCTTACAACTAAGGCAACTGGAAATAATTAAGTTAGAAGAACAACGAGAACAGGCCAAGATAACTCACGCTCATCATCAAGCATTAGTAAAATCCTCTTTTGATTCAAACATGATATCCAGAAAAGACTTTCAGATGGGAGATCTAGTTTTAAAATGGGACAAGGCTCATGAGGAAAAAGGGAAACATACAAAATTTCAAAGAATGTGGCTTGGCCCTTTTCAAATCGTAGAAGTCATAGGTCCGTCTACTTTTATGTTACAGGATTTAACAGGAAAAATAGATTCTTTACCTGTTAACGGACAGATCATCAAAAAATATTTTCCATAGGAGATCATCCTTCTATTTTGTAGAGTAATTGTTTTAGTTTCATAATAAACTGGTTGTAATTGGTTACATTTGAGATTTATGAAAAAGACACAAATTCTCTTTTAGATTTTGTTTTTTCACTTGTATAAATAGAATTCTTTTAGAAAAATGATCATTATTATTGAAAGATACAGTTAAAGGCTCTACACCTAGAAATGATACTAGTTTCAATTTGTAAATTTTGACAAAAAATGACCTTTAGTAAGAATTTGTTTTGTATCAGTCCAATGAAAGGTATCAATAACAAAAATGAAGATTCTCTGTAGAAAAGCTCTTTCCAAAAACTCTACTATTGTCGTCTAGAGCCATCTTAAGGAAACAATGACTTCCTCCCCACCTAGGAAACTACAATGTTCAGAGAATGATCCAAAGATACACTTTAACTTAAAGAGTAAGAGGTCTCATCACGAGCCAACTTATCATGATCATAGATATTATAGCTTGCTGACTTTGCCAATACTGCATACCACAACAGGGAAATGACTCAAGATTGTTGCAATCAAAAGGCAAGGGGTCTCATCACGAGCCAGCTTGTTCAGCAAAGCTATAAATCAGTGAATGACTGTGTCATAAATTGGCTACCAAACCAAGACATTGTTATTTAAGGGAAAAAAAGAAAATGAAAGCAATAAGTGTGGATATGGATTTCTCTTTGAAAGTTGTAAATTTCTCTAAGTAGGATACAAGATCATTGTTGGGTAACAGGTAACCCTGTCGAGGCTATAAACGCCTGCTGGTAGCAGAGGCTCTACCTATGACAAATGAGCATATTCAAAACTGATTTACAGAGAAGGCTTTGTTTTTATCTTTATAAACCAAGTAGTGACTGATGTAGATACAGGGACTAGCTTGAGGGAGTAAATAATCAAATTTGAAAATAGAAAAAACAAAATATCATTGATAGGTAAAAGCATGATGTACTTTGTCTTTCTATAATAAAGTTTAATTTTCTGGAAACTTTTCTGTTTTAGAAGTTTAGAAAATTCAAAAGAAAAGCAGAGATAATTGGTTCTTCCAAGTGAATCGCCAATTGTTGTGGCCAGCAACAACCCCCCTTATTATTTAGTGTTATTCCTAATACTAAATAAGTGGGGACCCTTAGTCAAAAATTAAAAAAATTAATTAGTGCTTGTATTTCCTTTAAAAAAAAAAAAAAAAAAAACTTACCATCATAAACTTATGAGAATACCCTCGAAAAATCTAAAAAGCTTAAGTTTTATTGTAAAGTGGTATTATTCCTTAGGAAATATCGCATCGCAAAAAGATAATGGATACCTCCTTACAAGAAGAATTCTAAGATTGCGAGATCGAGATATGAGACTACAAACATATATCGCATCGCATGCATCAAAAACTGCTTACATTGAAAAACTTTAAACTGCTGATATGCGATGGCGCATATTGAAAATTGCATTTCGCAGAAAACAGATTAATGAAAAATTGTCATATGCCACGCTCCTGCGATATTGAGATATTGCGATATTGCGATAAAGCGATAATGTGATAATGTGATAAAGCGATAAAGCGATAGAGCGATACTGTGATGTTGCGATACTGCAATGTTGCGATTCTGCAATGTTCCGATCTGCGATATTGCAAAGCAAAGCGCAAAATCGCTTCATCACAGATCTTTCAGGCTTGTGGTTCGAAAAAGTATTTTCCATAAACCGAGACCTGGTTATGCGCTTTAAATGCTAATTAATGAGTTAGTTTCCAGTCATTAATGGAATAGGGTTTCGTGCTTATCGAAAATTCATTTCACATAAGGTGGTATATTTTATATGTCTTCGGCATTTAAAAATTTCCCATCACCTTTCCTTATCATTATTCTCACTTCACTTGTAAATTGCAGGAATGAAGAACGGATAAATATAAAAAGTAGTACGTAGGATATTATGGGAAAGAAATGCAAAGCCCCGAGCTCTAAAGAGAAAGAAATGGCACCCTTGTATACAGACACTGCCTGTAATAGAGACGTTGGTATTGCTACTTGGGAAGGCATGTATAGTCTACTTGAGGAAGAGAATCCCAGAGTGATGGAAGTTACGGCTACGGCAGGCTCACATGGTTCTTCTGAGGCATCCATTACAGAGCTAGCTTGTTCGTTCTTACATAGGATAGCGGCGAGGCCTAAAATTCTTCCATACACAGACATGATTAAATGGATATTGGACAACACTGATATCAGAGATAGACAATTTAAGACTCAGGGTCAAGAGCTTACGGATTCGTTATTTTCACAAAATTTGAGCTTTATATCCGCTAAAAGAAAAATGCGCAAAAGGTGAAAAACGCATCAAGGAAGCCCGGATCAAGAAATAGAGGCAGTTTTCGATGCGTGATTAGCACCTAGCTGAGAAAAACTTCTTGAAAAGGAAAGCTTCTAATTGCTCAGTCACCTGTAAGCCCAAAAATTTGTAAGATAGCAACGATAGAGGTAAAAAAGTAAAACTTGAATCCTAAAACCAATAGTATTTGTCAGAAATATCTTCAAAATGGTATGTACATATGCACAGCAAATACAAACATGCTGGACACAGAAGGCTCAAGAAGAGGCAGAATCAATCCAAATGTTAACCAAGTTGAATTGGGATTCTTACTGGGCGTATTTAGTAAAGCCACACAGCCAGCGCATGACTGTCAAGTGTATCATCAATTCTACCAAGAAGATGGTGCCAGCTCTTGCTGATTCTGTTTTCATAGCACAGCTAAAATCGGAAGTCGGCCAACCGACTCTTCTCAAACAAATGCTGAACGCGTGCGATTTCAAGGAGCAGATACAGAAATAATTAGTTAGTAGTTTTAATTTTAGATTTAGTTTTAGTTTTAATTTTGCTTTATTTTTGCCTAAAATGAGGACGGTCATTTAAACCGCATCCTACATTTTTGTAATAAGTTATTTTTAGATTTAGTTAGTAGTATTTAAACCCTTCTCATGCATTTAGAGAAGGGTCCTAAAATTTATCAAAAACTTATCCCCAAAACATGCACTTTTGTACCCTTTGAGGAGGTTTTGATGAATGAATGGAACGGGATTTATTGATATCTGCATTTAATATCTGCTACTGATGTTGCACTTTTGTACTCTTAGTGGATGTTGGATTAAGAGGAGATAAATCATTATCGCTTGAAGCTCATGATTAGAACTAGTTATAAATGGTACTTTTATCTCTTAACTATTTCTGCCTTTGTGTTAAAAGTGATATTCATGTTCAGTTGTTTATATATTGATGCGTGAATGCTTGAGTTATCATTTGGCACTTTTGTATGGTGATAGCTATTTATTTATTCTTAATGTATGAGTAGCTTACTATGCAGTATTCCTTTCACAACTATTTCATCTAACTTTTTATATGAAGTGGTTCATCTTTATTGAATTCTTTTCCCATAACAGTTGAATGATCTTTATTACCAATTGTTATCTGAAATCATTTTAGATCACATAACAGAAGGATTACACCCCGGGTTAGTGTAGACTTAGATATTTCTGCTTATTAGAATACAATTTGCATGTTATTAGATTAGAGTTAGAATTAGAGCATCTCACTTAGGAACTTTTAGAAGGGAAATATCAATTCTTCACACACACACACATAAATTGGAAAACTGGTCCCATATCCCCAGTCGGACCCACTATACCAAACGGAAAAGGAGCTGCTAACCAAGGTCCGGACCAGGTGGGTATCCCCCTTGTTATAGACCTTATTTTTGGGGCTTCAACAGGAGGCTACAAGGGGTAACAGTTGACATCGAGGGTGCGAGCACACTGGCAGATTTTGAAATAATAAAGATTGTGGATGATAGCAATCCCTACCCTACGCTCCTTGGAATCGATTGGGCCACTGACATGAATTGGTTAATCAACCTGAAGAAGCGAAAGATGATATTTTAAAAGAAGTTGCTCCGTGTAGTGGTGCCACTAGATCCTCCAGAAGGACCGCGCTATAAAGAGCCAGTCCGTGATTATGAAAGTGATGACAATCTGGACCAAATTTACAAGATAACGATGTGAGAGTAGGATTCAGTGAATCTGACATTAGATGGATGTATTACATGGGACCGTGAGAGATCTTGCATGTCAGATTCGAACGAAGAATTGGAGCACTGGCAGAACCGACTGCATGAAGTATCTACGCTGCATTCTAATGTGATGACCAAGTCATTACGCTACATGTCATCTGAAGTCAGGGATCTACCTCACTATGATGGGATAACTGATGTTAATCTCTTTTTGGATGCATTTGAGTGAGAATTGTTGGAGAAACATCGCTTCCAGGCCTTAGACTAGGTGTTGCGCGCTATGCCCGTGAGATGGTGGGGTATGCACAAGGATAATTTTGGTGATTGGTGCGATTATAGGAGGATGATGAGACTATGTTTTGGGCAGCCAAAAGTGCAGATGATAGATAAGTATGATGGAAGGGATGACTCACATGATCACCTGGCCAAATGGACTAAGGCTTATGGAGCAGAGCCCCAGCCTGAATGGGTGCATCTGTTTTTTCATACCCTGGATGTCATACCAATGAATTGGTACTTGGAAATAGAGCTCTGCCATGGCACTGAAGAATGGGACATCTTGCACCAGGGATTTATAATGACGTTCAGCTTTGAGGATGGGTTTGACTATATTGAGGTGGCGTTACAATAGGTTAAAGCAGTGATCTTTAGGATATTGCAAGATTCTTTGGACCTGGTCCAACCTGATTGGACTACCCACCTGAGTCACGTGTTGGAATGCTATAACGTGACCATTGAAGAAGAACACGAGGATCCAAGAAAGATTAATATTCCAGAAACTGAAGGTCACTACGAGGTTGAAGGTCCGTAGATAGAGGATATAGACATAACCACGCCACTGAAAACTAGGAAGGTCAACATTGGCATAGAGGTAGAACTGAAATTTGCAAAGATTGGGGACTATTGGGATGATGCGACAGTAGACAAGGTCATTGAGCTCCTCCGTGAATATCAGGATTTGTTCCCCATGAAGTTTTCTGATTTAAAAGGGATAATAGGAGACCTGGGTGTTATGAATATCACCCTAAAATCAGATGTGAAACCTGTAAAACAAAGACCTTACTGCCTTAATCCTAAGTATAAGGAAAGGGTCTTTGCTGAGTTAGATAAGATGCTCGTGGCAGGAATTATTGAAGCAGTGGAAGAATCTGATTGGGTAAGCTCGATAGTGGTTCAGGAAAAGAAACAGAAAGAAGAAATAAGGATATGCGTGGATCTCTGGAAGTTGAATGACGCTTGCGTGCATGATCCTTTCCTGACCTCATTCACTGATGAGGTCTTGGATAATGTAGGCGGCCAAGAAGCATACTCTTTCACTGATGGATTCTTGGGGTACCATCAAATCAAAACACACCTGAGGATAGAAGAAAGATGACCTTCATGACTGAATGGGGATGTTTTCAGTACACCGTAATGCCTTTTGGGCTGAAGAATGTGCTAGCAATCTTTTCACGCGTAGTCATTGCATCATTCAAAGACTTCATTCATAAGTTTTTGGAGGTATACTTTGATGATTGGATAGTGTTTTGATTGTTCAAGCACCATGTGGCAAGTATGCGCTTGAGGTCAGATACATCTCGAAGATACCAGATCACACTTAATCTGAAGAAGTGTCTATTTTGTGTCCCTCTTAGGATCCTGCTCAATCATGTGGTATGCAGACAAGTATTGATGGTAGACCCCACGAAGATTGCGGTGATAATCAACTTAGAGGTACCAAGGAATGTGAAATAGCTACGTGCAACTCTAGGGCATACCAAATACTATAGGAAGTTCATCAAGGGCTATGCCCATATCACTGTGCCTATGGAGAAATTGTTGAAAAAGGATGCTACATTCTGTTGGAGTGATGGATGCCAGAAGAGCTTGGACGTGCTAAAAGAGAAAATGGTTACCGCGCCAATCCTAGTCTTCCTGGACTAGAAGAAGGAATTCCATGTGCATGTGGACGCCTCATGTATTGCACTGGGGGTTTTGCTGACATAGGCTGGCGAGGGAGAATTGGACCATATTATAGCATTCACAAGTAGGAAGTTGTCCAAGGCTGAGAAGAACTATTCCACTACAGAGTGCGAGGGACATGCCATGGTGTACGCACTCCAAAAGTTTAGGCACTATTTGCTAGGTGGACATTTTAAGATGTATACAGATCATTCTACATTGAAATACCTGGTCAATAAGCTTATGTTGGGGGGAAGATCTATAGATTCTTTTTGTTGTTTCAAGAGTATGACTTTGAAGTTATTGTGAAGCCAGGATGACTGAACGCGGGACTTGATCATTTATCATGCATTGAAATGGGAGAGGAACCTACTAATTTGGAGGAGGGACTCCCTAACACGCAGCTTTTTGCAGTGTGCATTGCTTACAATCACTTTGAGGATATCATACATTTCCTGATGATGGGAACTTCTCCAGAGGGGTATACAAGCCAACAGAAGAAGGAGTTAGTGGTGCGCACAATGGACTTCTCCATCATTACAGGGCACTTGTACAAAATGGGGTCAGACAAAATATTGTGACGTTATGTACCTAACTTTGATTGAAGCAGAATTCTCGTGGAGGCTCATGGAGGCTCATGGAGGAGCTGCAGGAGGACATTATGTAGGGAAAGAAGTAGCGCAGAAGGTTTTGCATGCCAGGTTGTGGTGGCCAACCTTGCATAATGATGCAAAAGAATATTGTAGGGCGTGTGATGCATGTCAAAGGATTGGGAGACCATCGCGGAGGGATGAACTGCCTTTGATGCCATAGGTGAGATTACAACCATTCAAGAAATGGGCAATTGACTTTATGGGTCAAATTCAGCCTCAAGCAAAGAAGATAGGTGCATGGTACATCATCATCGCGACTGAGTACTTGACCAGGTGGGCAGAGGTGCAACCTATGAAGGACTGTACATGCATGACAACAATTTTTTTTATTGTTGAATACGTGTTGATAATATTTGGCTGTCCAAAGATCTTGATGAACAATCGCGGTATGCACTTTCTTAACGAAACAATCAACGCATTGACAGAAGAATTTCAGGTGTATCATCAGGAAAGTACACCTTATCATCCGTAGGCCAATGGGATGATGGAAGCATTCAATAAGATACTAGAGAAAGCACTGACGAAGGTCTGCAATGCTCAGAGAAATGACTGGGATGTGTGCATACCCATGGTGTTATGGGCCTATAGAACGACTTGGAAGAAGTTGACTGGGCAAATGCCTTTCAGACTCGTGTATGGCGTAGAAGATGTGATTCCAATGGAATACATTGTACCTAGTATGTGCATAGTAGCACTCACAGGAATGGTGGACTGCAGAGCCCTAGATGAGAGGCTTGTGCAGCTAGCAGAGCTTGAGGAGGACTGATTTCTAGCCGGATTTCATCAACAAGTTCAAAAGGAGCGTGAAAAGGCATGGCATGATCGACACATCAAATTGCACACCTTCAAGGTAAATTATCTGGTCTTGTTATATGACAGTAAATTTGATAAATTTCTAGGGAGATTTCAGATGCATTGGCTAGGGCCATATGTCATGAAGGAAATTACCGATGATGGAGCAGTTCAACTAGTTAAGTTGAATGGAGAACCCTTCCCATGGAAGGTGAATGGAAGCCTATTGAAGCCATACATCGGTGATCCAGCTAGGCGACTATATGAGGGAAGCATAGTCGTAGCACTCCGAGTAGCTGAAGGGAGATGTGAGACTATAAACTACATTTCCCGGGTTGGAGAGCTGCATGAGGAGAGAACTACATTGAATAAGGGAATGTCACATAGTCCACAACAACATGCTCAGGGCTGCGCTACCAGGAGAGCAACTATGCAGAGCAGCTGGAAAGTGACCGTTAAAGTCACTGTGCATGATTTGATGATGAAAGAATGACCAAAAGGAGTTGGGGGATGGCATTTAAGTAAGAATTTATGGGCAAGATCTTTGGAAATTTTCCGCCAATCTAGCATTAATGAACCGATTTTGGGGGGAACGGTCATATTTGATATCAAAGTGGCCTATAAATCACATATGATCACCCAGTGAAAAACACTTTGCAATTGAGAAATTGTGATTTGTGCTATGTGCTATGCATAAACTGCGCATTTTTTGAAGAGCTACTTGATTGCCCTGTGTTCGATCAATTTCCAGAAACTATCTGCAGAATCACCCGTGATATTATTCTAAGAATAACATCCATGAATGTTGAATCAATGACAGCTGGGGGAGTTGTTCCGGAGGTCGCTATGGCAGCAGAAGGAGTTGTCCTGGAGGTTACGCTTGTAGAGATCCCAGCTGAAGTACAAAAGTCACCATGGTTGCTTAGACCAAGGCCTACGCCGACCAAGGAGGGTCCCAAGAGTAAGAAGGGCAAGCAGGCCTAACCACCGCAGTTGGTGCATACATCTCCCAGAAAACACCCACAAAAGGATAAGACTACTGCATAGAAAAAGGGTAAGACGATTAATCTAGAGCCAGAAGAAGAAGAGATTACGGATATCCCAATGGATGATGAGGATGTTGGGGTGGAAACAGTGGATGTTGAAATTGAGGGATCTGACCCCATCACTAAGCTGTCTGAGTATGTTCCTCCATGCAAGGGCAAGACCAAGGTGCCCAAAGACATTGATGAAAGTAAGGTCACTCTACACACACCCCTCTTGGTGGACCAGATTGTGTTCGAAGGACCGTGGTTTGGGTGTGTCACCCTTTTGAAATTAGAAGACTGGGATTTAGTGGACACAGAGTGTTTCCTCATCTAGAAACGAACAAACTCATGCACTGCATGTTCCACAAAACCAATGGAGTAACCACGTTCGGGTTGCGGAAGTGGCTGAGAGGCATGGATAAGTCAGGACTGCTCAATCTACTATGGGTGCCACATTACAACCGCACGCCCATCACAATGGTGGTAATCAAGTAGCTACTGTGCTTGGTACACGATGGGTATTTGTGGCTGGAGGAGCCAATACCCATCATTGATATGCTGATCCATAAGATCACATGACTGTCATACACAGGGGAAAATCTAGCAATGAAGTTTGGTGGGAAGGCTGGCGAGCATGCCCTTGCGAAGACCATGATGGAAAAAGTCAAGCTGGTAAAGAAGTCACGCGGTTACTCCATTTTGAGCATCTATGACCCTACAGTCAAAGTGGCAATGCAACTCTTAGCAAGGAAGGTCATGCAGAAGTGTCACACAAACGAAGTGCTGGCACCAGTCATAGCTTTGGCAGCCGAATGGTGTGAAGGGAGTTCAATTTAACTGGGCATGCTAGTTCTGTGGTGAGTTCCTCATGAACAGTCGTGATGTGCAGGATCTCAGCAAGACATTTCACTATGCATGTCTCTTGTTGTCCATAGTGCTGGTAGCATGGGATCTACCTAAAGACAGTCAGTTTCCTTCGATCATGTCGGACCCACCAGAGGCAGCAAAGTGCGCTTCACTGTGGATGAATAAGGATCCTCAGAGGATAAAAGATAGCAAGATCTTTTGGACCTTAATGGAGATGAATGTGCATATGGCCATCAACTGCAAGCCATGGTTATCACCTACTAATTTTGACAGGTTACAGGAGTATGTAGAATTCAAGGGTGACTTCCACCACGTCTCAATACAGGCACGAAAGGACACTGAGCAAAAGTGGCATGACTTGCCCTATTTGGCCATAGATGATGTGATCGGTGCGGTCCCTAATTGCTGGCTGGAAAAGTGGCGCATTGCCTCAGAATTGGTTGCGGGAACGATTAAGACCGCCGCACAGCACAAGAAGGAAGAGGCCAAGATGAAGATGGAACAACTGGCTGTGAAGAGGAAAAAGGAAGCTAACGACAAGGCTAAGGTAGAGCACGTTGTCATGCAACAGTTAGGTGGGAAGGTAGGAGAAGAGGAGCATGGCTCTGATGGAGATCAGAAGTCTCCTTCACGAGAGACAGAGGAAGAAGAGGATGAACAGATGGACCAGGGAGGAGCGGACCTGGAGACAACTCCATTCTGTATCAAGTGCACCAAAGAGCTAGAAAAGGTAGGGTCGTGGAAGAAGTCCAAGGCTAGCAAGACGTCTCTAGATCCGATCACCCTGAAAGAGCGAGATCTGCATGATATAGGGGATGTGGTGTAGGATGCCACCATGGAACTGCTGCAATATTTCGGGTAGCAGCAGCAGCAGGCATAGGGATCATTCAAATGGGTCTATAGGAGATGTAGATCCATCCATCATAGATTTATACCAGTGCGGTGACCACCAGTTTGGCCTTTGCCACCTCAGAAGCCGCAGGGATCCTATGCCCACGGGACCCCCGAGCGATAGTGCTGCTAGATGGAGCATTAACGATGGCAACCGAAGTTGACAAGCCAGTTGTTAGTGCCCTCAAGGTAATGGGAATTAACTTGGTTGTGCTTCCTTGTGAGGCACTTCATCTTCTGTAGGATGGAGTGATTGCAGAACTTCGGGCCTGCGAATAGTGCACCTTACAGGTAATTGGTGAGAAAAAGGTCAACAACGATTAGTTGGTTGTGCAAAGAGACTTTGTTGTTCAACTTGTGACAGACATGATAGAAAAGAATTAGTGCATAATCAAGGTTGTGGATGAGGCGTGCCTCACTGTCCTAGAGATGGTCACTCTGGCGGCTGAGCCAGTAGATGTGTGGGTGTGAAAACTCACTACGAGAGTGTGTGATGCACGCACAAAGTTAGCAAGGTTTTAGTTGGATCTGAACCTCAAATTTGCAGAGTTATAGTTGAAGGCCCAGCATTCAACTCTGCTAAAAGTCAGGGAGCAGCACGCGACTACTGTGACAGATGCGATCGCAACAATAGAGAGTGCAGTGTCAGACTGCACAACCCTTTTTGAGCAGTTGATCGAGCTACTCACCAACCTACAAGAAGACCCCAATGTGCAGAGGATGGATACAGAAGCGCGGGAACTACAGTAGTGCTATGATGAGTTTAAAGCAACAGCGCACACTGTTGCCATCACGCAGAGACTAGCGAAGCTATAGGAGGCCAAGGCATTGAAAGAATAGGTAGATGCAGATCAGCACAAGGAAGTTGTGCTGAAGGCTCGCTTGAAGCCTTGGTTGGACAAGGCCTACACAATCACGACCACCATCAAAGGGAAGTTGGCTAGTCTGTAGAAGACTCAGGAAAAGCTACAGGTTGATAGTGTGGGGCCAACAACAAAGCAGTTGGTCAAAGAAATGAAGCAGGTGGCAACACAGTTCGTGTCGAGGTAGAAATTGTCCAAGTCGAGTTGGGAGGTCTTCGCGACAAGATCTTTGCACCAGCCGAGCGACTCAAGGGCGAGTCACCATGTTTTTGTTGGGGGCTTGTTGGGAACAGGTCCCCTGGGGGTCAATTTTTGGGTTACAAACCCAAGTTTTGGGGCAGAAGGCCCAAATTTTGTATGAAGAATGTAAAGTTTCTGCATTTTGTGGTCACAGAGAAAAAAGATACCTAAACTCAAAAAGGGTTTTTCGCCCTTAGTTTAGATAGGTTGTGTCAGTTTTGGAGATCCGCCCTTGGTCTGCATACCATGGGATTGTATAAAAAGGAGAGTCTTAGAGATTCGAAGGGAGTTGAGTAGTCATGAGTAATTGATGTAATAGGTTTGTGAGAGCTAAGAGTGAGAGTATTAATGGGGAAGAGGCTCTGTAGATGAGTGCGCAGAGGCCTAGGGTAGAAGTCTGCAGTTGTGCGTGGACCCCTGCAGTTGTGTGCACAGGGTGGTTAGAGTCTGTATTGAAAATATGAATCATAAATAAAGAGAAGTGTTCTGAACTTGTTGTGTAATTTCCATATGCTTAGCATTATTTTACTACTATTATAAATGTTACGGTTATGTTATGTTGAATGCTAAGTTTCAGATATACTGTTAAGTTAATGCGCGAAAATATATGTTTCCATCTGTTGCATGAATGCAAATAATAATATATGTTTACATGAGGATAATAGTACTTGTATGGTAGAGTTGGCTAATACCTATGACACTTTGGGAACCAAATCAATAACCTAGTTACAGAAGCACATAAGTTCCTGAATAATTGCCTAGGGTTAAGCGAAGGGAAATTGGGTACCTTCGCGGAGGTTTTGAAAGATGGAAGAGAAAGTGCATTAATAATACCTAAGGGCTTATCGATCTGCGTGAAGAGAGAAGTAAGGGTATAAAATCGACATCACAACTATCTCAGGGTGCAGAAACTTGGTTTTTGCATCCCCTCATACTGCTTCGTGTGAGACTTCAGTCCGTAGTCTACAAATTAATGCCGAAAGGACCAGTAGTGTAGGGATTTGCTTGGCTACCTAACATTGAACCTGGTTCAGGGCCCATCAAGCCAACAATGCTATAGAGTGCCCACAACTTAGAGGAAAAAGACCATGCAATGCACCCATGGGACCTCAACCACCACAAACTCCAGGAGTTGTGAAAATTTCGCCTGCACTCCCCTTTCAAGGTCACACTCAGTTTCAGTCATTTCCCAGTGTTGGCTTGAGGGGGCCTGACCTAGGTTCAACATTAGTTAGCCAAAGAAAACTCTACACTACTAGACCTTTCAGCATTAGCCCACGGAGCGTGGACTGAAGTCTCACCCGAAGCAGTATGGGGGGATGCTGGAACCAAGTTTCTGCACCCTTGAGATGGATGTGATGTCAGTTTATTATGGCTATACCTTCCTTCACACAAGATGCTTAGCCCTCTATTCCACTCTTCAGTACCTTCGTGAAAGGGTACAATTAGCTTTCGTGTAGCCCTAACCTGTGGTTCAGGGACTTTCGCGCTGCTAGGGCAACGAATTGCGATATCTCCCAAACTAGGCTAAGTGTTTTACTTATCTTATTAATTGATCTTAGTTATCTTTGCATAACATATATTCTTACTTTCATTCACTTAACCAACACATTTACATACATTCATGCATCATATTAGCTTTATAATTGAAATTCATACCCAACATAACAAGATGCATAAATAAGAAATAAGACGCAGAAATTGTAGAATACTTCTCTTTATTGATAATTCTAGACAATTACAAACTCAACCCGTCCTGCGCACTCAGCTGCAGGTGCTCATGCACTTAGCTGCGGACTTATAGGCCTCTGTGCACTCAACTAAAAAGCCTATACCTATGCTACGACCCAAACTTAGACTTCTACCTCAGAGCTATCTCTCATACATGTCAATGCATCATTCTTGCTTTCCTCTTATTATTCTAACTACTTAGAGCTTATCTCTTTTTATACAATCCCATGGTCCGTGGACCATGGGTAGATCTTTTATAGCTGACATTACATTTCCAAAATAAGGGTGGACAACCCTATGACTCTTTAACACCTACGTGCTCCACGACCACAAAATGTGGAGTCTTTACACTTGGATTACAAAATTTGACCAAAATATGGGCTTTTAGCCCCAAAACTGCCCTTGGGGGATCTCACGCCCAACAAGCCCCCAACACAAAAATTGTGACTCACCCTTGAGTCACTCTGCAGGTGCGAAGATCTTAGCGTGAAGACCTCCCAGCTCCATTTGGATAACCGCAACCTCGGCAGCGCATTGAGAGACTGCCTGCTAGACTTCTTCCACTCTCTACTCAGTGACTGCTGCTGAAATACTACCCTAAATATTCTACTGAGTTTCCTGTAGTGTTGCAAGTTTTCCTTCAATGAAAGCTGTGATCATATATGCCTCGTCTATCCATGGTTGTAGGCGCGCTTTTAAGACTGCTTCTTTGTGTCGAGCGACATCCACCTGTTCCTTAAGCGCCTTTGCCTCCTACATCCGTGCGGGCCTCTATGTGAGGGTGAATGTCTGGGTGGTCCCTTTGACCTCATCATATCTTTGTTGTAGTTCACAAGCCTCTGTCTCCAGGTGCTCTACATTCAGGTCCCCCTGCAAGGTGGTCAGGACCTCAAATGATTGTTCAAAAAGTCATGTGTAGTCTGCTACTGCACTATCGACTACCGCTATTGTTGTTGTAACAACAGTGGTATGTTGTTCCCTAACTTCCAGTGGAGTTGAAGGCTGAGCCCACAACTACAATTCTACGATCTGCAGGTTCAACTCCAGCTGAATCCTGGCCATCTCCGTCTGAGCATTGCGCACCCCTATGGCCAACTTGTGGACATGCGCCTCAACCAGTTCTTCCGCTTGAATGTCCAACTCCAGGACCATTCGGCAAGCTTCCTCCACTACCTACATGATATTCTTATTCTATTCTACTACCTCATTGCGCTACAGGCCCAACTGCTCAATATTGATAAGCTGCTCACTCATCACCTGCAAAGTGCGACTCTCTTGGGCGCTAAGTTCCGCGGTGACTCCATCCTACAAGAGGTAGAGCATATCTCGAGGGAGTGTGGCCATATTCAGTCCCACCCGTTTTAGATTGCTCACCATGGGCCTGTCAGCCTCATTTTCTATAGTGAGTGCCCCATCAGGTAGCAGGATCACATTTGTCACCCTCGTGCACAACATCCCCTCGGCAGCTGAAGTACTGATCGTGAGGCTGGTGGACACTGTGCCAACCTATGGAGTGCGAACCTGAAACTCCTGTAGCTCTGTCCAGAGAGCCCCTAATACCAATTGTTGATTCTCTTCGAACTATTAAAGGGCCTCCATGGTGACATCCCTCACCGTTTCTCCAATATCGTGAAAATCCCCCTCGGTGAGGGTGACTAGGTCGAAGGATGTCATTGACACCTTGATTTTCTTTCGTGGCACTACTTTCTCTTGCAGGTGCTGAAGCTTGAGTTGGGTGGACGTCATCTATGGGTCCGCGACACCTTGTTCTATTGGCTCCTCTGTTTCTGCTTCAATCCCGGGAAAAGTTGACTTCTGTCCTTCGCGCTCTTCTCCTCCTGTCCTATGTTGTTCAACCAATTTTGTGGCATCGCGTGCTGCTTGGGCCTTAGCCTCTGCTTCCTCCTTTCTGCACTTCTCAGCCAGTTGCGCCATTTGAAGCTTTGTTTCTTCCTTCTCAAGCTACATAGCAGACTTGTCCATTTCCACCATGGAACCTGCTGGAGCGCGCCAGTCCAGGGGCCAAGACTCGAGGACTACGAAGATAACATCATCAGTCGCCAGATATTGTAAGTTATGCCATGTCTTAGCGGGGTCCTTCTACGTCCTAATAAAGACATAGTGGAAATCTTCTTTGAACTCTGCAAAGCTATGCAAACTAGCGTATATTGTGGGAAACAACCATGACTTGTGATTGATCCCCATCCAGATACACATTTCCATCAAGACCCAAAAGATCTTGTTTTCTTTTATGCGTTGCACATCCTTGGTCTCCCACAGTGAAGCATACTTCGATGCCTCTCGAAGGTCTGGCGTGATCGAAGGGAATTGGTTGTCTTCTGGCAACTACCATGCCACCAGTACGATCGATAGTAGGAGCCATGCGTAGTGAAACATCTTGCCCTACTCCTATCCCTCGTGACAATTCGCAAGGAACTCAACATCATAGGTTGTTAGTACAATCACAGGCGTGGGCACCTCATCCACACGGCACTTTCGCATTACCTTCCCTGCTAATATTTGTGTTGCTACCTTGACTGCAAGGTTATTAATGTTGGAGATGGCATATCCCCGCTTCCTCTTCTCCAAATTGAATTTCTTCTTCATAGCTTTCACAAGGGCCAACTCGCCACCTCTTCCTTCTGATATATTAGCTGGATCCTCCCCTGAGTAACACATCCATGTGATCTAATGAATTAAGTGGTCTATGATGGGAATGGGCTCCTCCAGCCACAAACACCCATCATGCACCAAGCAGAGCAGTTACCTGATGATGAATATGGTCACTGGGGCACGGTGGTAATGCGACACCCAGAGTAGTTTGAGAAACCTAGCTTTCTCTACACCCTTGAGCCATGTCCACGGCTCCAATTCAATCATTCCAACAGTCGCATCAATCTGTCAGTGCATTAGCTGCTCAGTCGCTAAATGCGAGAATTTCTCGTGATATGTGAGGTCCTAATATTCAAACTTTAGTACAGGAACCTGCCCTAAGTGTGGCCCCTAAAAAATCATGTCATTTGGGAGCAACAAAGTTTGTAGGGAGCTCGTGCTCTCATTTATGTCCTTTAGCACCTTGGATTTACCCTTGACTGGAGGAACATATTCTGATAACCTGGTAATAGGGTCCGCACCCTGGGTTTCAACTTCCATTTCCAAATCCTCCTCGTCCACTAGGATTTCTTCAGATTCTTTCTCATCTTCCTCTAGATTAATGGCCTTCCCCTTTTCCTACAATGTGAGATTGGTCCTTTGTGGGTTTCTTGGTGAGACACGCACCAGTATCATAGTCTTCTTATCCTTCTTTGGTCTCTGTGTTCTGGGTGATTTAGGTACTTCGACTATCACTTCAACACTCTCTGGGGCTTCTACTACTGCAATTTCCTGTGCAGCTTCCTCAGGTGTTGACATCATTCTATTAAGGAGGTCCTGCATTTCCTTCGGCAATCTCTCAAACTTTGAAATTTCTCTCAAACCCTCAAAATTTGTAAGGTCCATACACACCTAATAGCATAATAACTAAATTTTCAAAATGCAAAGTGTTTTTCATTGGACAACAACTTGTGATTTATAGGGATTTTTGAATTCAAATCCGATCATTCCCCCCACATTTGGCCCATTAATGCTAGATTTGCAGCCGATTTTCAAGAATCTAATCCATAAATTTCACCTTAAATTCCTACCGCCCACTCCATTTGGCCACAATCCGACCATGAAATCATGAAAAGTGACTTTAATGGTCACTTTCCGGGGGACCCGTGCATTATTTCCACAAGTAGTGCAGCTGCCTTCGCATTATCGCGGACCCTGTGAAACTTCCCTGTTTCGCACAGTCCTGATATCACGCAGCTACCCAACCCGGGCAGTGTAGTTTATAGTCCCGCGCCTCCTTTCAGCTACCTAGAGCACTAAGACTGTGCTACTTTCATTTAGTCACATGGCTGGACCACTGGTGTATGGTTTCAAGCGACTATCATTCACCTTTCCTAGGAAGGGTTCTCCATTCAACTTAACCAATTGGACTGCGCCACTGTTGGTAATCTCCTTAATAACATAGGGCCCCAGCCAATCCATCCTAAATTTTCTAGGGAATTGATCAAACTTACTGTCATACAACAACACCAAGTCATTCACCTTAAAGGTGCACAACTTAATATGTCCATCATGCCACGCTTTTTCGTGCTGCTTTTGGAACTGTTGATGAAATCCAACCAAAAATATCTCTTCTTCAAGCTCGTCCAACTGTGCAAGCCTTTCTTCCAAGGCTTCACGATCTGTCATACCTGTGAGCACTGCTATGCGTAGAATAGGCATGATGTATTCCATAGGCATTACGACTTCCATACCATAGACAAGCCTAAAAGGGGTTTGTCCCATCAACTTTTTGCATGTTGTTCAATAACCCCATAATACTGCAGGTATGCATAGGTCCCAATCACTTCGTTGAGCATTGCAAACCTTGGTCAGCACGTTTTCAAGCACTTTGTTGAAAACCTCCACTATCCCATTAGCCTGTGGGTGATAAGGTGTGCTCTTCTGGTGGTATACCTAAAACTCCTCCGTTAGTGCGCTGATCGTCTCATTCAGCAAGTGTGTACCAGGATCACTCATCAAGATTCTTGGACATCCAAAACATGTCAGTACATGTTCAAATAGGAACTTCGTGGCCATGCAATCCTTCACCAGCTACACTTCTGCCCAACGAGTCAAATATTCCGTCACAGTGATAATGTACCTTGCTCCTATCTTCCCTTGTGGCTGAATGGGCCCTACAAAATCTATTGCCCACTTTTCGAAAGGTTGCAATGTCATTTGTGGATTCAAAGGCATTTCATCCCTCCACGATGGCATGCCTATTCTTTGACATACATCACATGCCCTGCAATATGCTTTTGAATCCTGATGAAGGGTTGGCCACCATAACCTGGCGCGTAGTATATTTTGCATGGTTGCTCTTGCTGCATAATGTCCTCCCGCAGTGCCCCCATGAGTGTCCACAAGTATGCTACTTTGTTCGAACTCACGTACATACCTTTGCAGTATCTCATCAGTCCCCATCTTTTATAGATGCCTAGCAATGATAGAGAAATCTACCACGCGCATCACTAATTCCTTCTTTTGATGCACAGAGTATCCTTCTGGTGCATTTCTTGTTGTTAGGAAGTGTATGATATCTTTGAAATGACCATCCATGACATGCATTGCAAATAGTTATGCGTCAGACAATCTTTCCTCCAAGTTAGTAGTTTCCTCCCCTATTTTGATGCGCAACAGATGGTCTGGTCCCGCGTTCAATCGTCCAGGCTTCACAACAACTTCAAAATCATACTCTTGGAACAATAAGAACCATTTGCATATTCACCCCCCAAAATAGGCTTATTGACCAAGTACTTCAGTGCAGAGTGATCTGTATACATCATAAAGTGGCCTCATATCAAGTAGTGGCAGTACTTCTAGAGCTCATATACCATAACTAACCCCTCGTGTTCAGTGGTAGAATAGTTCTTCTCTGCTTTGGATAATCTACGTCTTGCGAATGCAATAGGGTGGTCCAAGCCTTCTCCATCATCCTGTGTTAGCACTGCCCCCAGCGTTATACAAGATGCGTCGACATGTACATGAAACTCTTTCTTCTAGTTTGGGAAGACTAGAATCAGTGCGGTAACCATCTTTTCTTTTAATATATCCAAGTTTTTCTTATAGTAATCGTTCCAGCAGAATGTGACACCCTTCTTCAAAAAAATTTCCATCAGCATAGTGATCTAAGCATAGTTTTTGATAAACTTCCTGTAATATCTCGTATGTCCCAGAGTAGCACACAACTATTTCACACTCCTCGGCGCTTCCAAGTTTAGAATCACTGCGATCTTTGTGGGGTCTACCATTAGCCCTTGTTTGCAAACCACATGCCCCAAAAGGAGCGCAAAACAGATACTTCTTGAGGTTGAGCGTGATCTGGTATCTTTGATAGGTGTCCAGCATCAAGCACAAGCTCGCTACATGGTGCTTAACTAGCCCAAATATAGTCCAATCATCAAAATATACCTCCAGGAACTTATGAATAAATTCCTTGAATGTCGCAACAACCATGCACGAAAAGATAGCAAGTGCATTCTTCAGTCCAAATGGCATAACAGTGTATTGAATACAACCCCACTCAGTCGCGAAGGTTGTCTTGCTCCTATCCTCCGACGCAATTTTGATTTGGTGGTACCCAAAGAACCCATCAGCGTAGGAATATGCTTCCTGGCCACCTACATTGTCCAACACTTCATCTGTGAATGGAGTCGGAAAAGGATCATGCACATAAGTGTCATTCAGTTTTCTAAGATCCATGCATATCCTTATCTCATCCTTCTGCTTCTTCTCTTGCACCACCATTGAGCTTACCCAATCGGATTCCTCCACAGGCTCAATGATGCCTACTTCTAGCATTTTGTCTAGATCTAAGCAGACCTTCTCCTTGTATTTCGGATTTAGGCGGTAAGGCCTATGCTTAACTGGCTTCGCGTCGGGCTTTAACGTGATCTTCATCACTCCTATATCTTTGGTTATTCCTTTCAAATCCATAAACTTGGTAGGGAATAAGTCCTAATATTCATGGAGTAATTCAGTGACCTTATCCATCGTTGCATCGTCCCAGTAGTCTCCAATATTCGCAAATTTGGGTTCTGCCTCCGTACCAATATTCACCTATTTAGTTTTCACCGGCGCAGTTATATCAAGGTTCTCAATCTGTGGTCCTTGAACGTTGTAGTGGCCTTCTGTTTCTAGAATGTTAATCTTCCATGGATCCTCATCCTCCTCTTCAGTAGTTACATTATAACATTCCAGTGCACGACTCGGCTGAGTAGCCCATTCAAGCTGAATTAGGTCCAAAGGATCCTGTGGTATCCTAAGGATGGCTGCTTTCACCTCTTGTAGCACTTCATCAATATTGTCAAACCCATCGTCAAAACTGAATCTCATCATGAATCCTTCACGCAAGATATCCCATTCACTTATCCTATGGCAGAGCTCCGTTTCTATATACCAATTCATTGGGATAACATCTAGGGTATGACAGAATAGGTGCACCCACTCAGGTTGTGCCTTTTCTCCATAAGCCTATGTCCATTTGGCCAGATGCGCATGCGGATCATCCTACCCATAATACTTGTCTGTAAGTCGCATCTTAGGCTTCCCAAATCGCGCTCTCATCATCCTCCTACATTAGTGCCAATCATCAAAGCTTCCCTTATGTGTACCCCACCATCTTGCGGGCATAGGGCGTAGTCCAAGGCCTAGAAGTGCTATTTTTCCGGCACCTCCCTTTCAAATGCATCCAAAAAGATATCTACCTCATTTATACCATCATAAATAGGCAAATTTCTTTCCCCTAAAGACACACACTGCAACGACTGAGTCATCATGTTGCAATTCACCGTAGTTACTTCATGTATCGATTCTGCCAACGTTCTATTTCTTCGTTGGAATCCAAAGTGTAGGAACTCTTTCACGTGCTATTATCTTATAGATTCAATCCAAATCATCATCACTCTCATAATCGTAGACTAGTTCTATATAGCGTGATCCTTCAGCAGGATCTAGGGGTATTATTACGCGCAGTGATTTCTTCTCAAAGACCATCTTTCGCGTCTTCAGATTGATTACCTCATTCATATCAGTAGCCCAGTCAATTCCCAGGAGTGCAAGGTAGGGATTGCTATCATCCACAATCTCTATTACTTCAAGATCCACCAGCACGCTCGCTCCCTCAATATCCACAGTCACCTCCTACAGTCGCCCCATGGGTATGACTTTCTATTGATTCACCATCCTTAGCTGAATCAGAGACCATTGTAGTGCATGTCTCCCCATTTTCTCCCAAGTCTGGTTTGGTAGGACATTTGCATCTGACCCCAGGTCCAAAATGACCTAATCCATTTCATACTCTCCTATCTGTGTGGTCAGCCTCATCTCCTGTCTCGTCCTTGTCTTATGCTTGCCAATATTTTTCACTACACGTGGTTCACCTGGCACGGTTCCAGTGCATCTATTGATGAGTTCTTGTAGCCCTTTTACAGCCTTACTATCACGCAATAACTTCATACAAGTTTCCAGGAAAGTTGTGAGCATAGAGGGGTCCATCTCCGGCTCAGGCTTATCTTTGCTTCCTAAAGTGGAGGCCTCAATGAAGCTCTTCTTAGATTCCATGAAGGCTTCCCGAGTGTGTTCCAAGTCGAATTCAACCTCTTTCATCGAGGCTTTGCGAACCCATGTACCATCTTCCAACTTTTTCCCCTTATCATCTCCCATCGTGATTCCACTCTAGAGCACTATATTTATGTTTGGATCTTCCTTGCATGGCTCAGACCTCATCATCTACAGATTCTGAGTCAGGGGACATGGTAGTGCCCCTTTGTCACATATCCTAGCTATCAACGTAGGACAATCTTCAGTTTCATGATCAAACAACATGCAACACTTGCACGACGGATGTGTCGGGTTAGTGCAATCACGGGGATAGTGCCATGGTCCTCCGCAATTGTAGCAAATCAACTATCCTCAACCTCTACTGGGTCCTCCTCCACCTTGGTCTTGTCTGCACCCCTGAAATCCTATCTGTGCCATCACGCATTCTAGTCAAGGGACCACATTTCAGCCTGAACCCTAAAGGTAGGAGCTCTATCCATCATCAATTCATAGCTCTTGTAAGTATGCTCATCATGTTCTACCAACCTACAAAAGTTTTAGAACAACTGTTGCAGTGCTTGCACATACTTCTATAACAAGTGGCAGTTATCTGTGGCATGTTTTTGAGCTACCTTACAGATAGCGCACCATAAAGCAGGCGCCGCACTAGCTCCTGCTTGAGCTTCTAGCCTTAAAGGCATCGGTCCTCCTCTTGCAAGGTAATTTGCAAAGACCGAGAAATGGTCTTTGTCATGACTCTGACTCTTGCATTTCAAGCACCATACCTCCTCGCGTACTTTTGATCAAACCGTTCTGTACTGCTTCAAACTTTGCATCTCAAGGCATAGATTTTTCAGCTGAACATGGATCTGCTGGACTCCTAGATTAGGATCTTGCATCGGAGTCTCATGTAGTCTCATGGCAATCTCCAGGGCCTCTGCCTAAGTTGTTATCTTTTGCTGCAATAGCGCACTCCTTAAGTGTGGTAGTAGCAAAGCCACAAACCACTCGTGATGCTGTCCATCAGTCAAGTTCATGTTGGCTTCACGAATTATACATTTCAGCGTCTGATCCAATTCCCAAGGCATCTTGCCTGGTTGCATCACGATCTCTTTGAATCCCACAATCGAATGCACTTCAGATTTAGGCCTGCTAAATTTCCTATTTAGTGCTGCTTGGATATTCGCTACTCTAGCATTCGGGTTATCGTTGGAGTACTTAATATACTAGGTTAGCATGTGATCTTGTAGAGCACTAACCAGTGTCGCTTTCTTTATATGATTATTTGTAACACTTTGAGCTTCCCATACAGCTCTCACAATGAACCAAAATTGGTCTGGGTCCCCATTTTCTAAGCCTTTGAACAAAGGCAACTTCACTGTATTCGCCATACTGAATCACGGTGGAGGTGGAGGTGGTACAGGTGAAGGTGGAGGCAATGGTGGTGAAGTCGAAGGTGGTGTGGGGGAATCCTTATCTTATTAACTGAATAGCGCTTCACAGAGAAACCTTCGTTATCCCTTATTCTTCTCTTCGCGGAGGTGAAATCAAGGGGCTATGCTCCAGACCCTTATTTCCTTCATTTCTGTAAAATTTTCCGCTTCGCATAGTCTTGAACATCAAGGTAGCTGCATAACCCATTTTTCACACAACAACATTTTAATCCAAGTATTCAAATATTTTACATACTTACCTTGCGGTCCTTTGAAAAAGAGTTGCTCTGCCTCGCTATAGCTAACTAAGGTGTCGACCACGAATTCAGTCACAAATCCTCCTATGACGCGATCAAGCCAATGATCGACAGTGCGAGCGATCTTATCCTTCGATGCTTCCAACCTTCGCACTAGATCTGGGGTCCACACAATAAGACCATCAAGTTTCCACCTTCCTTGGCTATCTTCTAGCTTGGCGATCCACTCATACAACTCAACTAGAAAGGAGGCAAAAAATATTTTGTGGACCTCCGTATACACGTATCAGTCTAGCCACTGTTCTTTTGACAGTGATGAGTTTCTGTTCTCTTGTTACACGAACTCATGGATCCTTCTGTCCAACCAGATTTCGATCTATTTCTTAGTTGGATTCCAATGATATGACATCACACATCTCTTATTTTTGGCTTGTTGGGGCCTAACCCAGGTTTGGAGTTAATTATCCAAAAAAATCCCTTTACTACTAGACCTTTCGGCAACAGTCCGCAAAGCATGGATTGATGTTGGGTTGTGTTATATTCTTTCCATGACTAGCTCACGTAGTTAACTGGGGGGTTAGAGGGGGGATGGAGCCCCCCTTCGTTGCACCAATTGCGTAGTGGGGGGGTCATAGGGGGTTTGACGGGTGCAGGTAATCCCACTCGGAAAATTTTGGTTTTGGAAACTATGTTAGGTTGGGTGGGTCACGCGATGGTTTTCGATCCATGGTTTTGGACATGATGGTTTTTGGTCCATGGTATTAGATGCTTCGGCATGTATAAATATGTATTATAACATTGAAAGGAAAATAATGAAAAATTAAGTTGGTAGTCCCAGTTTTGGGATCCAGGGGAAAATCTTTGTGTATATGTGTTTTATGTGTTATGCTCTCGCATTATTTATTTTATGTGTTTTAGAATTCATATGCAGGTAATTTCTCTACGGGGTTAAAACCTACATTTGGTATCAGAGTTGTTTTGGCTTCAAGGGGACGCCTTTGTTGCTGACGGGTTTCACTCGGGCCTGCGGTAGACCCTGTTCAGTGGGAGATCTGCGAGATTGATTTTGGTGGTGAAAGAAGATGGTGAGCAGTGGAAAGATAGAGATCGAGAAATTTAATGGTTAGAGTTTTGAGTTGTGGAAACTCAAGATGGAGGATTTGTTGGTGGATAATGATCAGTGGATCGTGGTAGATCCGAGTACTAAACCAACAATAGTGTCTGATGAAGGATGGAAGAAGTTGGATCAAAAGGAAAAGAGCACAATATGATTGTGTGCCTCAGATTTAGTATTGTTGAATGTATCAGGGGAAGCTATGGCAAAGGCTTTGTGGGACAAGTTAGGGACTTTGTACCAATCTAAGTCTCTGGTGAATAAATTGTTCCTGTAGAAAAAGCTATATAACCTGAGGATGAAAGATGGAGACCCGATGACAGAGCATTTGAACGAATTTAATACTATGGTAAGTCAGTTAGCATCTGTTGATATTAAAATTTTAGATGAAGATAAGTGCATTGTCGTGTTCTCTACCAGATTCGTGGGATAGTGTGGTTATTGCAATAGGTAGCAATGCAACTGCCTTGCAATTTGATGAAATAGTCTCATTCTTGCTAACAGAGGAGATGAGACAGAAAAATATGGAGAGCCAGTATTGTGATGCCTTGTCTGTACAAGGACGGTCCCAAAACATAAACAAAAATAAGTCATCGAGTGGGAGATCTAAATCTAGAGGGAGATCTAAATCTCCAGGAAAACCTGTAAAGGTGCTGTGGTGGAAATGTGGAAAGGAAGGGCACTACAAAAGGGACTGTAAATCTAAAGCTCCTGATAAAGGAAAGGGATCTGATGATGCTCCTTCTGTAGAGGAAAAAACCACCTCAAATGAAGGTGGGGATGTGCATTTGGCTTCTTCAAGTACACATGTAGATCATGAGGCATGGTTGATTGACTCAAGTGCATCCTTTCACTTCACTCCACATAGAGAGTGGTTCTACGAGTATGAGAAATATGATGGTGGTGATGTCTTCTTAGGGGATGATGGGAAGGCTAGAATCATTGGTCATGGAAAAGTAAAGTTGAAGTTGCAAGGTGGAAGGGTTAGAACACTTACGGGTGTTCTGCATATTCCTGCATTGGCCAGAAATATGATTTCTATAAGCAATTTGGATGATGCAGGTGTAAAAATAGTGTTTGAGAAGGATACCTACAAGATGGTTCCAGGAGAATTGGTATTGATGTGGGGAGTTCAGATTGGAACTTTGTACAAGCTGCAAGGTATCACGATTGTTGATGGGTGCAACAATTCTGTGGTTCTTGAAAGTGGAGCAAAAAATCTAGTGGTCTCTGGAGAGAAGACCATGCTGTGGCAGCAAAGGCCTGGACATATTGGAGAGAAGGGCCTTCAAATACTTCATGGTAAAAGTATGGTAGAAGGTATGAGTAACAGCTCTCTTGATTTTGATTTTTGTCAAAATTGTGTATATGGGAAGCAGAATGGGGTGAGTTTCCCCTCTAGTGGTAAGAGGGCGAAACATATATTAGAGCTTGTGCATAGTGATGTGTTTGGACCTGTGAAGGTTCCATCACTAGGTAAGTCTGTGTACTATGTATCATTTATAGATGAATTCTTAAGGAATACATGGATATATTTCCTTAAGAAGAAATCAGAAGTCTTTGACAAGTTTAAAGAATTCAAGGCTCTGGTGGAAAACCAGATAGAGAAGAAGATAAAGGTGCTGAGGATAGATAACGGTGGAGATTTTTGTAGTAAGGAATTTGAAGAAGTGTGGTATAGCATGACAGAAGACTACTCCATATACACCTCAGCAAAATGGAGTTACAGAAAGAATGAAAAAGACGTTGATGGAAAGGGAAAGAAGAATGCTCAGTGGTGCCAGGTTAGGATAGGAATTTTGGGCAAAGGCGGTAGAGATATCATGTTACCTGGTCAACAGATCACCTTCATCATCGTTGGAGGATAAAACTCCACAAGAGGTATGGACTGGTAAGAAACCCTCTCTTTCACATCTGAGGGTATTTTGATGTGATGCATATGTACATTTTCCAAAGGAGAAACGAACCAAGTTGGATAGTAAATCTAAAAAGTGCATCTTTATTGGGTATAAGGATAGTTTAAAGGGTTATAAGCTTTGGAACCTAGTAACAAGGAAGGTTTTGTACAACCAAGATGTGGTGTTCAGATAGGTGAAAAATGTTATTAAACATGAAGTCCAACCAAAGGAACCTGAGAAGATAGAGTTTGAGCTAAAGGAGGAAGAATCAGACAACAGAGGAGGAATCAGAAGATGAAGAGACACAAACTCTGGGTGTAAGAAGATCAATTCAACAAAGGAGGCAGCCAGAAAGGTATAGTCCATCTACTTTCTATTCAAATTTTGCTTTATCTATTACTGATGATGATCACAGAACTATGAAGGAAGCAGTAGATTCAAAGGATGGAAAACTCTGGAAAGAGGCCATGGTTGATGAAATGGCATCTTTGCACCAAAATGAGGCTTGGGATCTGGTGGAGTTACTGGCTAGAAGGAAACCCATTGGAAGTAAATGGGTGTTCAAGAAGAAGAAAAATGCAGAAGGAAAGGCATAGAAATAGAAAGCTTGGTTGGTAGCAAAAGGTTATTCCTAGGTGTCGGGAATTGATTTTGGTGATATTTTTTCTCCTATTGCGAAGGTGACTTCTATTAGATTACTTTTATTTGTTAGTGTTGCTTTTGATTTTGAGGTAGAACATATGGATGTGAAGAAAACATTTCTTCGTGGGGATCTGGAAGAGGAAATCTACATCAAACAACCTGAAGGCTTTGCGGTGAAGGGTAAGAAAGAACTGGTATGAAAGTTAAAGAAGTCTCTGTATCGGTTAAAATAGTCACCAAGGATGTGGTATAAGAAATTTTATACATTTATACGGGGACTTAGCTTCACTAGAAGCAAAGTAGATCATTGTGTGTATTTTAAATTAATTGGTGACCGTGTTATTTATTTGGTCTTGTATGTGGATGATATGTTGCTGGTTGGAAATGACAAAGAAATTATCCAGGATTTGAAGACCCAGTTGTCCTCCAAATTCGACATGAAATATCTTGGTGCTGCAAACTATATTTTGGGCATGGAAATTAAAAGAGATCAGGCAAAGAGGAAGCTTTGGTTAAACCAAAGGAAGTATGTCGAGACAATATTGCATAGATTTAATATGCAGGATAGTAAACCGGTGAAGGTTCCTATTCTTGTAGGTGTAAAGTTATCTGCTGAACAGTGTCCCAAGACACAAGAAGAGGAAGAGGACATGTCCCGTGTTCCATATACAAGTGCATTCGGTAGACTGATGTATTTAATGGTCTATACTAGACCAGACATTGCACATGCAGTGGGAGTATTGAGCAAGTTTATGTCAAAACCAAGAAAGGAGCATTGGACAACAGTGAATCAGGTTTTCAAGTATTTTCATGGCACTAGTGATTATGGTTTGTGCTACCGAGGAAGACTAGGATTGGACAGACTGTTGGATATTCATGGCTTTGTTGATGTAGACTGGGCTGGAGATCTAGATCAGAGAAGATCTACAAGTGGGTATGTGTTTAACCTATTTGGAGGTGCAGTCAGTTGGATGAGTAAGAAACAATCAGTAGTAGCACTATCAACTATAGAGGCAAAATACATGGCAGCCACTCATGCAAGCAAGGAAGAATTTTGGTTGTAGAGATTGTGTTCAAGTATGGGGTTAGTATAGGGAGCTATAAGGATAGAATGTGACAGCCAAAGTGCAATTTTATTGGTAAAGAACCCTGCAATCATTCAAAGACAAAGAACATTGATGTTCAGTATCACTTTGTGAGGGATATGGTAGAAGACAAAAAGGTGTTGCTGGTAAAGGTCGACACTTTGAAGAATACTGTAGATGCATTGACAAAATCTGTGAGCTCTGAGAAGTTCTCTTGGTGTAGAGAAACAATGGGTGTAGGGATGGATAAATGACTAAGCTCTCTTGTGGCCCCCTATGGAAAGAAAACAACAAGTGGGATAATGTTGGGTTGTGTTATATTCTTTCCACGACTAGCCCAAATAGTTAACTGGGGGGTTAGAGGGGGGCCGGAGCCCCCCCTTCATTGTGCCAATTGCATAGCGTGGGGGTCACAGGGGGTTTGAGGAGTGCAGGTAACCCCACTCTATGGGGTCTGGGGTAGTGCCCCAGAAAATTTTGGTTTTGGAACCTATGTTAGGTTGGGCGGACCCACCTATGGTTTTGTGCATGATTTTCACACATGTTTTTGGATGCGATGGTTTTCAATCCATGGTTTTGGATGCGATGGTTTTCGGTCCATGGTATTGGATGCTTCGGCATGTATAAATATGTATTATAACATTGAAAGGAAAATAATAAAAAATCAAGCTGGTTGTCCCGGTTTTGGGATCTAGGGGAAAATCTCTGTGTATATGTGTTTTATGTGTTATGCTCTCGCATTTTTTATTCTATGTGTTTTAGAATTTTTATGCAGGTAATTTCTGTAACGGTTAAAACCTACATCTGAGGTCTCACCAGAAGTAGTAAGGGAGGGTGCTGGAACCAAGTTTCTGCACCCTTGAGATGTCTGAGAGGTTCAACTGGTCCCACTATTTGTTCTTGTGCATAGGCCACATCGCGCACTTCCCTGTTCCTCATGCCTTGATATACTGCCTTTGCAAAACCCTAATTAGGGGTTGTGGAGCTTCCGTGCTGCTAGAGCCACACTGTACACTATTACCCGAGTGTTTCAGGGAAAAGTAGTGTTGATTCAAACTGCTAGTCCCAGTAACATGGGTAGCTATCTTAGAAACAAACAATGAAATCTTTTCAAGAGTTCCTTTAAGTGTGATAGATGGAAGAGAAGAAGAGAGGACCAACCTGGATCTTTTGCTTTGATCCTAGCTTGATTTCTCCTTTCCTTGATAGAATTTTCCACTCCTCTCCTACTTGCCCTGCTTCAAAGAGTACCTGTAGAGTCAAAGTAACAACAAACTATCAAAGCATCTCTATCTAAAACATCATAAACAATGAGGAATCAGAAACACATTGACCATACAATTGCATTCATAAACAAGATTCACAAATACACGATCATATGGAGGAAAACTCAAAGAACTTTATTAATAGTAATGTAAGAGAGGATTACAACCCAGCTGTCTGATCCAGCATCATCCTCCCAGTTGTAGAAGTCCTCTTCAACTCATGAACAAGCAAATCACCCAACAATGCAATGTCTCTTCTCACCAACAAACCAACAGCACTTCCTTACAAAATACAAAATTCCGGCCTTCTAGATCTCTAACATGAGGGATCCATTTATATATGTCTTACAAGGGTGTGAGTCAGCTTTGGGTTTTTTATTAGTGTCATTCCACTGATAGTTCTTGGTTTCACTTGGAGATTTCATGATCTCTTATCCCTAGGCGAATTCAGAGAGGCAAGTGTCACAGGAGAAGTTTCTGGAAGATTCCATGATCATCCACCTTGCAAACTGTCTCTGCCATTTGTTTATTCTCGGTCCTCGCACCCCACAGAAGGCCATTTCAGTATGCATCACACTTGGCCAATTAGGCAGCCAGTATGCATCGCACCTTGCCCATGGAGCATTCTGTATGGTCCAGTTTTGGCTAGTTCTGAGTAGTTTTTCAAGTGGAACTTCTGGGAAATGATGTAATCAGTTGACCATGATCCTTTAGGGTATGAAACAACACTTTTATGGTCTTAAGGAGCCCTTATTTTATGGACATATAAGTTTGGGGTTACAGTGCCCAAATATGTCTATAACAGCTGCCCCCTAAAGCATGAGGTTGTAAATCTTCTGATGTCAAGTGAAATGCTTTATTCATGAGGATCTGAGGTATTCATACTAGAAGGTGACCTGTATAAGATACAATACAATACATCATCATCATATTATTTTCATGATCTAGCTGAGGCGGGCATTCCCATGCTCAGTTTTATAAATTCATTTTCATGTACATAGGACAGACAATCGTCTGTTGTTGCAGACTGGTGATTTTTTGCATCAAGAGTCATCTTCCCTGGCTAGATGACTATCTATGCAGCTTCTGTGTACAATTGATGTCTTTATTTTCCTAAATATATTGTAGCCCAGATGGATGAAACTAGATATGGGGTCTTCAAAACTCATCCAATCTTCGCCCCATGTACAAGTTGATCCATGTGAAAAGATGTCCTGAAGTCAAACATGGAAAGACATCGCCTGATTACCAGCCAATGATGTATGTTGTTAACAGATGCGAGAGGAGTCACCGATAATGATGATGAATCAAGGTACAACAGTAAAATTCACATGGTGTGAATATATGAGCTGATGCCGAACACCACGTAAAGTCTTTCGGTCGAAGGTCATTGATGTAAACCTGTCGCCAGTAGTGAGAAACTTGCCATTGAGGCATGCAAGCTTCAAAGTATTGAAAGGGTTGTTTCTAAGTCAACTTCTTGGATAATGAGATGATGTCAACAAGAAGTGACCTGTCGTAGGAGGGCCTTGATGTATCCCACATCTATGATGCAAAACGGAGAAAATGATTTTTGTGGAGGTGAAAACGATCTGATGATATAAGGTTCAGGAATGGTGGCCATGAAAAATGAAGAGTGGATGTAATGAAATGCATGACGCATTTGCTGGATGGTGAATTTTCTGAATGGCTTCTCTTGAACATATTGATGACACTGATATGGACTGGTAGCATTAACCCCATGGAAGGCACGGCAGACCAATGGTGACGGTGAACGGAAAAACTCAACCCAACTCAATCACGGTGATGGAGTGAAAGTGTCATGTTCAAGAGCAACTTGCTACCAATAGAGTTCTTTAATTTTTCTTCCCATTTTTCCCTAGTCATTACTGACCAGTACCTCTTTATTTTTGACAAGCTTGAGGAGGATAACATATTCTTGGTCTATAATTTGCCCTTCAGGCAAACCTGTCGCTTTGTGTTTAGCGAGCCTAGCGTCAGTGAGACTCGTTCTTGTCTGGGTGGAAAAGTTTGTCGCTATTGTTTTAATGAGTTTAACAACAAAGATAACTCAGTCCTTTTCATGTTTAGAGAGTTTGAAAAGGGATGAAAAGGAGACTCCAATAGTCCTTTTTTGTGGCATAATACCTTAATTCCAAAAAAGTATAAAATAATACGAAAGGGATGACTTTTCGATAGTTTTAGCGAGCCGACAAAGACAAGTGCTCGATATTTTTGTTTAATAATCCCTCAAGTCCAAAAAGATTAAAATATATGAGAGGGATGGTGTTCCCCTTACTTTAACAAGCTGGAAAGGCCAATAGCTCGACAATATTTTTATATTTAATGAGTCTAAAAAGAGTTTAAAAGTGACTCATTTTTTAGGAACGAGTGGTATTCCTGGGTAGCAGTTGGTTCCACATAAGTTTGGAACTTCTCAAAACATGGCAGTGTGAAGAGGGTGGCAATTAGAATCACTTGTCGCAGATGTTCCTCAAAAGCGTAAACAATCAAGTGGAAGCGTATGGTCGGCAAAATGAATGGAGGTGATAGAAGGAACACAACCAAAGTTCAAAAGGGCTGATAGCAAAGCGATCACAAAGGTTATTTACCAAAGGCTGGTTTATTTTTTAATGAGCTTGAACCTTGTGCCAACATGTGCTCAGTGCAAGTTGATTTTTAATGAGCTTGAACCTTGCAGAAACATTGCTCATTTGTAGGTTTATTTTTTAATGAGCTTGAACCTTGCAGAAACATTGCTCGTATCCCTTTTTATGTAAGCTAGGAATGACCACACTATAAAGCTAAAAAGCTAAAAAAATGAAATTGTTCATTTTTGCTTGTATAAAAAGGTTTGCATGCCCCCAACATAAAAAAAAGTCTTCAGTAACCATATGAAAACTTACTGTGGTTAAGCAGGATGATTTTTCGTCGATACTTAGACAAAACACTTCCTGCACTTTTTCCGCCAAATAGACAAAGGTGAAAGGTCACTTGGATTGATCACATAACTTATAGGGAAACTTATCTCTATAGCTAGGTTTGTCCACAAAATAGACAAGGGTGCATGCCCCCTAAACTTCGTTACATTCACCAGTCTACTCACGGTAATTAGGGGGATGGAATGAAGGTTCCTTTACGGGATCAAGTGAAAGATTCGACTTGGAACTTTGCTCAGCCTTGTTTCATTTTTTAACGAGCTTGACACAAGACAAGGAATGCTGCTCAGATCCTTGGTTTCATTTTTTAACGAGGTTGACACCAGTCAACAAAATATCCTCTGGCGACCTTTGATCACAACTCATAAGGGGTCATGAAGGAAATATCTGGTTCCAATGCCCCTAGTACATATTGTACAACATCACTTAATTGAGTCATGTCAATCGGAATTTCAACTATGAAAACCTCGCTGTGATCAACACTATCAAAATGGTCAGAGTCCTTAATCTTTGATGATGTAGAAGATATCATATGATAGGTTTCCACTGTGGCCACTTCTACCAAATTACTTGGAGGTGGGAGGGAAAAAGTAACCATTAAGGATGAGTCTTTTAGGAGACCTACTCTGACATGTTGAAGTGATTGAGAACTTCCATGGATCAATGGAATGTTTCCAGTAGCTTGTGAACTGTTGGGGAAAAAGGTTAGTTGGTCAATGATTGTAATTCCACCTTGGAAGGGAAATGCAATCTTTCTAAAATATGTTGACACAACAACAGCCATAGCATAAATCCAGGGCCTTCCTAGTAGGATATTGTAGTCAAGGTTTCCATCAATGACCTCGACTTCAATTTCTACTATCTTGACCCGAGTTCGACTTTCAAGTTACTTAATATCCCATACAACGTGTATGTTCTCCCATCGAATGCTTTTAATGTTGTTGATGATCGTGACAAGGGTCGCGAGCCTAAAGTTTTCTAGCAACTCATTGACATAATACAGGTAGATGCCCCCTCATCAATGATTGTTCGATGAATAGTTTTGCTGAGGGTTTCTACCTGTATAAGGAAAGTGAGTTGGGCTGGTAACTGAGGTTTGTATCCTTTATGGTTAAAGGCTACAAGATTGGAATCTGCTGGATCAATCCCACCTATTGCTAATAATAAAGCCTGCTTTTGGGAGGGGCAATTCTGCAGTACTTCAAGTGTCGACATAGCAGATGGCGACTATATTATAACTCTGTGTTGGTCAAGCATGAGGATTAAATGTTGATTTATGTACTACTCCTTTGGGCGGCTTTATGGTTAATTTAGGAATGATGGGTGGAACAACCTCTGGTGAAGCTGTTGTCGAACTACTGGGTTGATATGTAGCCTTGTTATTCGACAACTGTGGATTCCCATAATATTTATTCCTTGTCGATATCAAAGCATCATTTTGTTGTTTCGGGATGGATAGCATAAGCACTTGGGATCTGGAAGCATGATCTATAGCAACCAGGTTAGTTTCTGGGTTTAGAAACGGATCAGTCAACATTGCTGAGGTAGTTGAAGTTTTTAAAAATTTCGCAACCTCAGCTCGATGTGGACAATCTCTCATGAAATGTTCGTCATTACATATTAAACATGGATAACGAGGTTTCTGTTTCCAAGCAGGGTTTCCAGAAGATTTTTCAGGTTTCGAATCTTCCTGTTTCTTATTTTTGTTTGTCCCTTTCTTCTTGCCCCCTAGTTACTTAGTATTTTTTCCCTTGTCAGTTGACATGGCATTGATCTCCGAGGCAAGAGGTTCTTCATCTGCTTTTTGACTAGAAACTATACGGGCTTTTTTAGATGTAGCCTTCACAATTTTCACGCTTGTGGTACCGATCACACCATCGGCGGCATGAGAATACTTGTTTGATTTAGGAGGGGGAGGAATAGAAAATTATGGTCTAGGAGCGTCAGGAATTTTGTCGTAGAGCGTGCGAGACTGAGTATAGATCAAGTCTAAATATTGTGCATGAGCAATGACTTGCTCTTAGTGACAACTCCTCCCTTAGCCACATCCTATGTAATAGAGGGTAACAATGAATTTATAAACCACTTAGCTAAAAGCTGATCAGGAACGTACATCTTCACCATTCTTTGACGACGCTGCCACTCATGAATATGATCAAATATGTGAGTGGTTGTTGTCTATTTAAAGTTGGTAAGGAGTTCTGTCCCTGTTTCGTACCTTATGGGTAATTGAAAATGGGTTAAAAAGGTAGTGGCAAGGGTGTTGAAGTTATCAAACGAAGCTCTAGGAAATTCAATATACCATTTAGCTGCCAGACTAGTTAACGTTCACTGAAAAAGGCAAAGCCTAATCAAATCATCATTCAGGGTGTTGGATGAACACCACAAATGGAATGTCATCACATGATTCGATGGATCTTTACCTGGATTTCCATTGAATTTAGGAAAATCAGAAGGAAGTTTATGAGGAATCACAGGCCACCAAGGGGCATAAGCAATTGGATCATTCATCAGCTGGTTTAGATCTGGTAATTCTAGAGTTGCTACAAAGGGCAACTATTGATTCAGGATAGGCGAAGCACACCCAGGATAAGATGGAATCACCTGAGCAGTAGGTCTTTGCATACCAACATAATGTATTTGATGTTGGTAACTTTGATAAGGTTGATGGGCATAACCATTATAGTATGGTTGTTGATAATTGCTTTGGAAATGTGGTTGCTCATTACTTACAAAGCCTTGTTGCTCAGGTCCTTGGTATGACTACTGGAATTGCGGTTGTTGATATTGCACTAGCCACGGTTGTTGGACCATTTGCTGTTGTCCAATACTGGATGATTGACCACGATGCGAAGTGATAGTACCTGTTTGAGCCTGAGTCACTCCATATAAGGAGGCACTAACCTGAGGTTGTGATTGAGTCACTAAGACGAGAGGCTGTTGTATTGCAACCCGAGAGACTTGAGGTTGGCATACAACAGGTAGCGCTTGTACTTGTGATATAGTCACAATAGCAGGTGTAGTGGGAATATTCGACACAAGATGGATTAGTTGCATTGAATATACAACCCTTGGTTGTTGGGGCAGTATTGGCACCCAACCGCTGGATGTAATTCCAATTTGACCTGAACTTTGTTGTAAACTCACATATGGCTTTTCTCCATGAGGTAACAATGAAAAGGCATACTGCCCCCCATATGGTGGACATCCAGTACTTAAAGGGTAGATTGGCCTTTGAATACATATTGGATCAACTTGTTGAGTTTCAACATAAGAAATACCAGTTGAGATTCCGGATGAAGAAATAGGAACAGACCATGTCATCAAAACAGTCCCTGATTGGACTCTGGCTTGTTGTTGATAACTAGCTGGGACAGATGGTATACCAGCAATCATTGTAGGAATAGCAGCAGGAAGCTCCGCCATAGCTGTGTTAGTTGACACAGTCCTGGATGTTGATGGTTGTTCAGACATATTTAGTCTACCCAAAATATTTCCTAGCGATTCGACAGGAACTTGCAATGAAAAAGAACTAACTTCTGTAGTAGAAGGATGTAACTGGATCCTAGTTCCAAAATGCACTGGAGTACTAGGTGGAAGACCCTCTACTATCTCTTCTATGGCAATCAATCCAGGTGGAAGAGGTAGACCATCAGGTCCATAAAATATTTCTGGAGCCGAAGAAAGTACAACGTCTGCAGTAACAGACACTAGAGGGGTGACACCTTCTGAATTCCGGAATTCAACTTCCAGATGTTCAGGAAAGTGAACTTCAGTTTCTGGATTAGTCCTAGGTGGAGCTGTTTCAGGAATAGAGGTATCTACCATTACACTAGGATCAGTTCTATTGTCCTCTTGTAACTCCAGAACTTCTTCTGTAAAGGCAGATGTACCAGAGATAATTAGAGTAATTGTAGTCTCTGATGATGTTGAAACACAAGTTTCAAATAAATCAGGTGAATTTGACATAGTTAAATTAGAACGATTTGCCTGAGATGGTTTTGTTTCCAGGGTCAAAGATAGTTGACTCCCTAGTCTCTGCGAACGATAGGGTTTTGATTGACTTTCTTCCACGATTGCGGATTACTTGATCAACTCAAAAAAATAAAGGGGAAAAGCTATTTCGATTTAAATGAATTTTAAGACACTTTGACTCAATGTTCTTTTTCAATTTTTAAGAGTCGAGAAAAAGCTAAAGGTGACTCTAGTCGCCTTCGATTTTTAATGAGCTTGAAGTGACAAGTGCTCAGATGGACCTTTTCTTTTAAGGAGTTGAAAAGGAACAAAAGTGACTGCTTTGGAAGTCTAGACAGAGGGTTTACCAAATCGATTGTAAAACTGCAAAACACACCTTGGTGATAATTGATAGAGAAATTACCAAGGACTTATGTACAGTAGTCAATCTTCCTGAATGCTGTGTTCAATGCATTACAATCAATAGGGCGGCAGACACAGCTTCCTAAGGATAAATGATATCATCCTATTATGGTCTCCCAATATATACTCGACGGTACGGGGAGCATAAGTCCGTACTGGCACTTGTCGTATCAAAGAGGAGGAATCACCCAACCTTCGATGAAAACGATAGTTACCAGGTTTTACGACACCAGAACACGTCTCTAGCCTAGACTTCTGGATGTGTTTTGTTAGATTCCAAAGCGTTTTTATGTTCATTGAGGTTTATTTTAGAGTTGATCTTTCTTAGAAATTTGTCTTTCAAGGCTCACCACGTGATGTAGATGTGAAATTCCTAAATATGCAATCTAAAATGATAAACAGTTGTTTATGTTCCTTTAGCAAGGAAAATCCTAGCTATAAAGGAAAGAAGATAATGATTTTATTTCAACAAAAACCATAGAGCACACACTAAATGCACTTTCCTAATTCAAATTTTGCATGCAGTCAAAATGCAGATGCACATGCATGTATTTGTTTTCCGCTTTGTTAATGTGTGAATGCCAAAAAGAAATATAAGTATAGATCTGAACTATTTTCTTTCAAAGCAACAGTACTAACAATTTTCTTTTCAAAATGAAAGGAAGACTAAGACGACACTTTTCGATTTCGAATTGAAAACTGCTTTCGACACTTAAAATACTAATAATTTCAAATCAAGTACAATGACAAAAGCATAATCAACTATCTAGAAGAGGAAGACTTTACGACACTCTTATTTTGATTCAGAATGACAATTATGACACTTGCATCAAAAATGACAGTTCGATTAGGCTACTTTCGACAAAGGAAGACTGTAAATGATTGAAAAATACACAAAAACATTTACAATTCCTAACTAATGGAGGCTGAAATAATGTGAAGGAAGATGGTTTCAGCAAGAAGGTACTGATCATGAACAACAAAAATACTGAATAAAGCTGAAAACAAGGAGGTAAAAACCAAATTTCAGAGAAGAAAATAGTGCACTCAATCATTGCACCTGCAACACAGGGAAACAGGGATGCATCTCACCTGCAACACATGGGAGGTGCGATGCATCTAGTTTGCACAGTTATAGATAGTGCGATGGGCCAGGGAGAGAAATTGAGATTGGTTTTTGCTCAAAATTTGTATCTAAGTTTAGTGATCTAGGTTGAGTAATGATGGAAAGTAAAAACAAAGCATAAGGGTAAGATCTGATGAGGCTTTGAGCTACCACAAGGGCACTTAGGATGCTTTGTAAGTGAGATGTTCAGTTCATAAACCATCCTAGAGATTGACTGAAGCAGCGTTTATCTACTTCGCAATTGCATAGCCAAGGCGTTTTGAAGGCTAGCTGGCTAACTTCAAGCTCCGTCTGTCGTTTATAACGCAAACAATAAACAAACAAAACAAACTATTCGTTCCCCAGTGGAGTTGCCATTTTGTTTCAGGGAAAACTAGTGTCGATTCAAACTGCTAGTCCCACTAAGATGGGTAGCTATCTTAGAAACAAACAATGAAAGCTTTTCAAGAGTTCCTTTAAGTGTGATAGATGGAAGAGAAGAAGAGAGGACCAACCTGGATCTTTCACTTTGATCCTAGCTTGATTTGTCCTTTCCTTGATAGAATTTGCCACTCCTATCCTACTTGCTCCGCTTCAAAGAGTACTTGTAGAGTCAAAGTAACAACAAACTATCAAAGCATCTCTATCTAAAACAACATAAACAATGAGGAATCAGAAACACATTGACCATACAATTGCATTCATAATCAAGATTCACAAATACACAATCATATGGAGGAAAACTCAATGAACTTTATTAATAGTAATGTAAGAGAGGATTACAACCCAGCTATCTGATCCAGCATCATCCTCCCAGTTGTAGAATCCCTCTTCACCTCATGAACAAGCAAATCACCCAACAATGCAATGTCTCTTCTCACCAACAAACCAACAACACTTCCTTACAAAATACAAAATTCTAGCCTTCTAGATCTCTCATATGAGGGATCCATTTATAGATGTCTTGCAAGGGTGTGAGTCAGCTCTGGGTTTTTGATTAGTGTCATTCCACTGATAGTTCTTGGTTCCACTTGGAGATTTCATGATCTCTTACTCATCCCTGGGTGAATTCAGAGAGGCAAGTGTCACAGGAGAAGTTTCTGGAAGATTCCATGATCATCCACCTTGCAAACTATCTCTGCCATTTGTATATTCTCACTCATCACACCCCACAAAAGGCCATTTTAGTATGCATCGCACCTGGCCAGTTAGGCAGTCAGTATGCATCACACCTTGCCCATGGAGCAGTCTGTATGGTCTAGTTTTGGCCAGTTCTGAGTAGTTTTTTAGGTGGAACTTCTGGGAAATGATGTAATCAGTTGACCATGATCCTTTAGGGTATGAAACAACACTTTTAGGGACTTAAGGAGCCCTTAGTTTATGGACATATGAGTTTGGAGTTGTAGTGCCCAAATATGTCTATAACACTGAGATCTTACTTATCTTCCTATACCAGTTAATTACATTCGCGTGCTTGGATGTCTTACGTTATAATTAGTTATACAAAACATTCATATAAGTTTGCGCAACAAATAAATAGTATACTTGCAAATTATACCCAATCATATATTAAAACAGGAAAAGATGCACATAAATATGGTAAACTTCTGTTTATTGATTCTTCCAATGGTTACAGACTCGACCTGCCTGCACACTCAGTTGCAGACTACTAGGCCTTTGTGCATTCAACTGCAGAGTCTTCCCCTATTGTACAACCCAACGACACACTTTACCCTTCTACTAAATCACTTAGACTTATCCTGCTCTTCTCCTCTCTTTATTACACTTAGAGCCTTGCTCTATTTATACAATCCCATGGTTCGCGGACCATGGGTAGGTCTATTAAGCCCGCATTACATTACAAAGTGAGGGTGTACAACCCTGTGACTCTATCATAATTTCTGCTATGTGCCCACAATTCACAGAGCTTTTACAAAAAGATTTGGTCAAAACTTGGGCTTTAAACCCCAAAACGTGCCTTGGGGGGATTCCATGCCTAACAGGCCCCCAACACAAACATCGTGACTTGCCATTGAGTCACTCTATAGGCACGGAGATCTTCACGTGGATTCCTTCCAACTCTGATCGAACTGCTGCAAGGTCGGCAGCGCACTCAGCTGCTACCTGCTGGATCTGTTGCATGCATTGTTCCAAGACCACGGTGTTAGAAGTGCTTCTCTGCATCTATGCCTATATCCCCTGCATGTGTGTGAGCTTGCCTTCAATTTTTGTTGTGATGATGAAGGCCTCATCGATCCAAGGCTGAACACATGCCTTCAATATTGCTTCCTTGTGTTGTGCCGTGTCCACCTGTTATTTCAACGCTTTGGCCTGTTGCATCTGCACAAGCATCTGAGTGAGGGCCACCATCTGTGTAGTCCCTTTGACACTATCATACTTCTGTTGGATTTCTCATCCCTCTGTCCCTAAGCGCTGGATATGGGGGTCCTCCTATAGATTTGTCAGGACCTCAAATGACTCTTCCAACATGCTGGTGCAGTCTCGCACTGCACTGCCAATCTCATCCAGTCCCGTTGTAATATCGCTAGAGTACTATTCTCTAACTTATGAAGGAGTGGATGGATGCGCCTTTAACTGCAGTTTGGTGACCTGAAGTTTCAACCCCAACTAAACCTTTGTTATTTCCTCCCATGCCTCACGTACCACTACTGCTAACATGTGGATGTGCAACTCTACTAGTGTGTCTGCTAAGATGGCTAGCTCTGGGATGCTTTGAAAAGCTTCATCTATTACCTGTACCAGTTGTCAATTCTGTGACACCACTTCGTCATGCTGCAAGCTCAACTGTTCCATGTTGATTTTCTGCTCACTGAGGACTTGCAGTGCACGGCTCTCCCTAGCCCGCAGTTTGGCCCTCGCGCGCCTTTGAGGCTACCTCTTGTGTTGTTGTTGCTGCTACAGTCTTTTCCTGTTCAGTTGTTGCCTATGCAGTGTCTCGTGCTGCCCGCACTTCTACTACCACTACCTCCTTCCTTCTCTTTTCTGCTAAATGTGCGATGCGTAGTTTGGCCTCTTCTTTCTTCCTCTGTGTCGCCGACTTCTCTATCTCCGCGATGTCTGGAGTGCACCACTCTGGTGGCCATGTCTCCAGTACATTAAAGATGACATCGTCCATGGCTACAAAGGGTAGCTTTCTCCATTGTTTGGTCGGGTCCTTACGCGCTCTGATGTATATGCTATGGATGTCCGCTTTAAATTCCGCAAAACTCTGCAGGCTGTTGTAGATAGTGGGCGACAACCGCAGCTTGCAGTTGATCCCCATTCTGAGGTTCATCTCCAAGAACACCCAAAATATTTTATTGTCACATATTCTATTGGCATCCTTTGTGGCCCAGAGCGAAGCGTACTTCGCGGCCTCCAGCAGATCCCTGTGAATTGTGGGGAATTAACTATCTTCCGAAAATTCCCCTACCACGAGCACTATGGACAGCATAAGCCATGCATAGTGGAACATTTTACCCTATTCCTGAGCTTTGCGGCAACTCTCCAAGAATTCCTTGCATAGGAAATCGGACCAGTTAAACTGGAACCCCTCTGCTCACTATTCAGCAAGTGCTACGACTGATGTGGGTACCTCATCCGCGCGGAACTTGCATATAACCTCACTGGCTAGTATTTGGGTTGCCACTCTCACTACCTTATCATTGATGCTGGATATGGCGTAGGCCCTTTTCTTCTTCGCCAGCTTGTATTTCTTCTTCATGGCCTCCGCGATGGCCAAGTCACTACTCTTCCCTTCCGAGATGTCTGTGGGACCTTCTCCTTTGCATGAAAGCCAGGAAATGTGGTGAATCAAGTTTGTCGTGATGGGGATGGGCTCTTTCAGCCATAAACACCCATCATGCACCAAGAAGAGCAGCTTTCTGATGATGAAAATTGTTATTGGGGCACGGTGGAAATGTGGCACCTAGAGCAGGTTAAGTAGCCTGGTCTTTTCAACTCCATACAACCACTTCCATGGCTCTAATTTTGTGACCCTTGACGCAGTGTTCTGCTTGGGCTTCATGAGGTGAGAGGTCTCAAGGTGAGGGAACTTCTCATGGTCAATGAGGTCCCAATCTTCAAATTTTAAGCTTAGCACCCATCCCAGGTGCATTCCATAAAAAATAATGTTTTCTAGGAGGAGCAGGGTCTGGAGCGAGCTCTTGGTCTCATCAAGGTCCTTGGGCACTTTAGCCTTCCATCTCCACGAGGGGACATAGGTGGGTAGCTTTGTTGGGGGGTGCGTAGGCTTAGTTTCCTCCTCCATGTCTTAATCCTTGTCCTCTTCGATGATAAGGTTCTCCAGGTCTTCTTCTTCCTCATCGGTTTCTATGGTGACAACTCTCCCCTTGTCCTCCATTGACAGCTTGGTGCACAGGGCGTTCCGCAGGGACACATGTATGGGGACCATCGCTTTTTTGTCCTTCTTTGGTCTTGGCATGCACAACGATTTCGAGATTTCTGCCACAATCTTGGTGCCTTCCAGAGCACCCCCCACAGTCAGGGCCTGCGCAACCTCTTCAACGGTCATTTTTGTTATTTCCATAACTTCCTCAGCTGCTGCCATCGTGTCCATCTAGAAATCTATTACTTGCGAACTCAAGTGCTCAATCAATGTTCGGCATAAAACAAAGAGGGCTCTGCTCAATAGCTTAATTCACAAATGACCAAGTGTTGTTTTTTGGGAAGCCCTTTGTAATTTATAGTGCTTTCTGAATTTGAATTCGACCGTTCCCCCAAATCTGGTTCATTAATGCTCCCTTGGTGGCAAATTTTCCCAAATCTTGTCCATAAATCGCATCTTAAATGCCTACCGCCCAATGCATTTGGTATCAAGTCGAGCATCCCATTGTAAATAGTGACTTCAATAATCACTTTCTGGCCAACCCATGCGGCAGTGCAACCCCTCATGTGTGGTCATGGACCTTGTGACTCTTCTCTTCTACGTGAAACTTCGACATCTCGTAGCTCCCGAGAAGAATAGTTTATAGTCCCGCGCTTCCTTTCAACTACTTGGAGTGCTAAGACTATACTTCCCTCGGCTAGTCAGGTGGTTGCACCACCTGTGTAAAGTTTCATCCTATCATCCATCATGTTTCTTGGAAAATACCCACCTTTTATTATTACGGGTGGCATCGCGCACTTTATCATTTGCAACACGCTACCCTGGTTGATTCGCTTAGTAATGTGCAGTCCAATCCAAGGCATCAGACTGATCAATTCGTGACGATAGGCCTAAAACTTGTCATCATGATCGTGCGCATCCTGCCTTATCACCCTGGTCCTTTTATCGAGAAAATATTCCTTTATCTTGTCCTCCAACTTCTTGAATTCTGCATCTACCAGAGCACTTTTCTTCCTTAATCATACCCTTTCTTCTTCAAGTTCTTGGAGCCTAGAATTTCCCTATTGGACTTCTTCTTCCAAGGTTCTGCAAACCGTCGCATCTACTGGTGTTATCATGCACACTCTAAGCTTTTCATGTACTATAGGGCTTACAATGGTTGCTTTATACTCGAGCCTTGGAGGTGCCTGCACGGTCCGGTTCTTACACATGGTCCTATAATACCATAGAACTGTTGGTATGCGCAGGTCCCAGTCAGTCCGCTTCGCATTGTGGACCTTGTTCAGTGCTTCGCGTACTTTGTTAAAGGCTTCTACGTGGATATCCTTCTTCAGACTTGATCTTTCCATGCTTCATGGTCCCAACTGGAGGGGTCGTTTGCACCATTGTCTTACCCACACCTGCTTACTGATCATGTCTCCTACTGTGAGGACTATGTGCATTCATACAGGTTTCACACCATATGGTTGTATCCACTTGGATAGGTGGTTTTGTGGGCCGTTTCATCCGACAATCTTGTCTGTTAATCACATAGGAGGCTTCCCAAACCATGTGTGCATCATTCTTCTGTAGTCACACCAATCCTCAAAACTTCTTTGGTGTATACCCCACCATCTTGCGGGTGTAACTCGCAGTACCCATTTCAGAGTGTTGAAGTGTTGTTGTTCCAGCACTTCTCTTTCAAATTTGTTCAGTAAGTCATCCACCTTGCTTAACTCGTCATACGTAGGCAGATCTCTTACCTCTGTTGCTACACAACACAACGATCTCATCATCATGTTACAGTTGAGTGTGGTTACCTCAAGTAACTAGTTCTGCCATCATTTTATCTCCTCGTTAGAACTTGATGTGTAGGAGCTTTCGCGCTCCCATGAGATTCAACCATCCGCGGTTGGATTTACCTAGTCTTTCTCCCACATGTTTATCTTGTAGATGCAGTCTAGATTATCGTCGCTGTCGTAGTCACGCACTAGCTTCGTGTAGCGCGATCCTTCTGTAGGGTCAAAAGGTACCACTATGCGCAGAGACTTTTTCTCAAAGATCATATTATGCTTCTTTAGATTTATCACTCCATTCATGTCAGTGGCCCAATCTATTCCCAATAGTGCAGGGTAGGTATTACTGTCATCAACAATCCCTATTACTTCGAAATCTACTAGCGCGCTTGCTCCTTCAATATCTACTGTGATTACTTGCAATCTCGCCATAGGTAGGATCTTTTGTTGGTTCGTCATTCATAGTTAGATAGGAGACCATTGCAACGTAGGCCTGCCTATGCGCTCCCATGTCTGCTTTGTCAGGACATTCACGTCTGATCCTAGATCCAAAATCACTTGGTCCATCTCATATTCCCTAATCTACGTGGTCAATCTCATTTCCCTTCCTGTTCACGTCATGTGCTTCCCAAGCTTTTGGACTATGTGCGGTTCTCCTGGCGCAGTCCCAATGCATGTAGTTATGAGTTCTTGCAACCCCTTTATAGCCTTGTTGTGACATAGCAGCTTCATGCATGTCTCCAAGCACATAGTAAGCATTGATGGGTCCATTTCCAGTTCTAATTTGTCTTTACTTCCTGAAGTGGAGGCATTAGAGAAGCTCCACTTAGCTTCCATTAAGGTCTCGTTAGAGCGCTCCAAATCAAATTTTGGTTCCTTTGTTGGAGCCTTGCGAACCCAGGTACTTTCTTCAGGCTTATTGCCTTTGTCATCCCCTATTGTAATTCCACTCCAAAGCACAATATTTACATTAGGGTCTTCCTCGTGTGGCTTAGACCTCATCATTTGTAGGTTCTGAGTCGGGAGAGGTTGGAGTGCTCCTTTATCATGCAACCTCGCTATTAGTGTGGGAAAATCCTCCATCTCATGATCAAAAAACGTAAAATATGATGAGCCTCATAAATGGGTAATTATACGGGCTCATTTTACCTCCTAACCTAGTCAAATCAACCATTCTCCTAGCTTATTTTATGATTTTCTGATTATATTTATGCTTATAGGGTGAGTTGAGTTAGTTATTAAGCCATGTGATCTAACATGTATTTAATGCAGATTATTGATGGATTTTGAGGTCAAATTCAAGGATCTAGTGGTCAAACTGCAGCAATAACTCGAATTAGATAGAGGAGAGGACTTATAGGAGGGAATCCCCCTCATTTAGTGCTCCTCACTTCGAATTCCCCTTCATTCAGTGCAGAGTACAAGCAGCTGAATCATGCACTAGAAGGCAGCTGAGCAAGTGGAAGATGATTGATAGTTATCTCGAGTTTTTGGAGCCAAGCCTTCCTGATTTTAAGGAAGATGTTGGTAGCTTCAGATGTATAAGTAGAGAGGCCTAGGGCCTCACTAGGGTCAACTTTTTTGCTTGGTAAAAATCTTCTCAAATTTCAAGCTTACTATTGTATGACAATTTTATGTAATCTTGTTATTTTTTGATAATGAAGATGGAATCCTTTTTGAGCTAGCATTGAGTTACCTCAGAGGGTTGAAGCTCTTGGGTTAGGGCCGAATCCAAGTAGCCAAGCTTCTCTTTACTTGTATTTGTATGCTTTACTTCAGTTGGTAGATTAGTTTGCTGTTAGATGTATTTCTCTTATGGTTAAGAATAGGTTGCTTTTGATGATTTAGTAGCTTGCTTCCATTTGTGCTTTTTGTAGTAGGTTAAGCAGTGATCATAGAAGATTCAAAAGGCTAGCAACAATGCCTTGGCCTCTCTTCCTCCCTTTGGGACCATGATTTGAGGCAAAGACTCTCTTGCTACCACAAAAACACGGATTTTCGTCATTCCTAGGACTTCTAGTGTTTACAGCTCTCTAGTAGGTTGATAGTCTAGTTTTGCTTTGCTTTAGATCTTCTTTATCATGTTCACTTCATAATTTTCAATAATCCTTTTGCATGCTTTCCTTTCTTACAACATTTCCTAGCATTTCCTTCTATACATCATAGTTTAGGCCATTTTAATGCAAAACTCTGTTTTTCCTAGGATGCACTCATTTCATTGGTTGCTCGATTTTCTTTATTGACTATCAGTTTCTATGCATAAAATCTCTTCTAGTAGTAGGCTAGCTTACCAAAAATCACACCCTCTATCTGATCCATGCCCTATAGGTTTCCCAAACCTCACCTCAATTCTGCCCTAGTTTCCTTCATTTTTCATAGAACTTCTTCCTCTCTCCTTGAGAAAATCGAATCATCTTTCTCTCCCCTGGTGATTCATAGTAGACCTTAGGTACCCTAAAACCTCATTACAACCTTCATCCACCTTTTCCACCCACTCTCACACCCTCAAAATAGAAAAAAATTCTCTCGGCCTCCTACTGTTGGCCTCCTGTAGTTTCCTTGTTTTCCTCCTGTAGTTTTCTTGTGTCCTCCTATAGTTTTTCCTGTAGGCTTTCTTTTGAAAGCCGGGTGTGGGAAAAGCCTCCAAAGTGCCACCTAAGACCTCATAGGACCCATCCACATCAACCTACATCCTCCCAAGCTCCAAAACCGCCCTCTAACACCACCTATTCGCTGCCACACTCACACACAATAAATTAGATGCATGTTAAATTCATATAAAAACACATAAAAATCCAAAAATATGTTTTCTTCTTATTTACTTCTAGAAATAGCATGGTTAGATGTTGTTTATTTCCTTTAGTAGGTAATGGCATTTCTTTCATGGTTTTCATAGTGTTTTTGGCAAAAGTATAATTAGCTTGTTAATTAGGGTTTACTAGGTTTTGCTTTACATTCCAGTCTTTCTCCTTTTTGCAGTTAGAATAGCATCTATAGAGTAATATTTGTTTCCTTTCATCACACATAGAACTTATTATGAAATATATAGAAGTTGGCTTGAGCTCCTAGTGATCTCGTGCTGACTGACCAAGTGACAACCTGCAGTGAGAACTAGTACTTGTGCATATAGCACCGATGCTTCCAAGTTTGTTACGAACTACCGGGTTGATAAAAGTAAAGTTGGTAGCCCAGGAGTTGCAGAATTCTTGCTGCAATAATGGCATCCACCACTTTTTGGTGTTGTTGTTGGAGAAGCGTCAGAGTATTCTGTGATCACTGCTTTCTTCTATTTCCTATTGCAACATTCTGCTAATAGTTTATTTCGGCAAAAGTAGATTAGTCATTTCGTTTCTTTCAGTTCTGCATTTCCTTGCTTTCCTTTTCAATTCTGCAAATTTCCATTCAGTAAGTTCATTTTAGCTAGTTGCAATTTGTTTTTTTCAATGAAAATTTCAGTCTCTGTAGGTACTTTCAGTGTGGGGAAAAAGAAACAAAAAACCAACCAAAAATATTTCCTTTCATGCCTCGTAGGAGTAGAGATAACTTAGGAAAATTTTTGCCCAACACCCCCACTGCTTCACACAGTGAACCTTCTCTCTTCTTCAGTGGTTGCAATCAAGAAGAACCCTTAGGTGAACATCCAAACATATTTGAAGAAGCTATAGGGGAAGAAGAATAAGAAAACATTCCTCTAGAGCCAATGGCTGAAAATAGAAATGCTATGGGAAATGGAGAGAGAATAGAGGGTACCTTCCCAATTCTGGAGACCAATGGGGACACCAAAATGAAGAATATAAGTCCTTCAGCCCCACCTAACTTCCATGGTCTCACTACAAAAGATCCTGACACCTTCTTGTTTGAGTTTTCTGTCATCTTGTAGAAGACGAGCAAAAGTTGAAACTGTCCCCTTCTACTCTCAAGGATGTAACATTGCGCTGGTTCATGGGATTACCTGCCAATAGCATCACAACTTGGGCTTAGATGCAACAAGCCTTTGAAAACAAGTATCGAGACTATTGTAGGTCAAAATATACTAAAGAAGAAATCTTCTGAATGACCATATGAAGTGATGAGTCCCAGGAAGACTATGAAGAGAGGTTCCAGCTCAGTTACAAAGGGCTAGGTGTACACTTGACCCTGAGTCTCTGAAGTTGGTCCTGCTCAGGGGAATTTGGGAAGACCTTTTAGACACCCTCCATCTATTGGCCGAGTGCGACATCTACCAACTATCCTATGAGAACATAAAGACTATTTTTAGAAACCATTCTAGAGCAGCCAGAAAGAAAGGAAGGGGGATTCAACCCATAGCCAGTACCTCTTCTTCCAATTCATCCATTAAAGGTGAAATTGGAAACATGCTAGAAGACTTCAAGAGTGAGATGCTATAGACTCTTGCCATGCAAATGGATACCTTACATATCAAAAGAAAACAAGAGGAAGCAAAGAGGGCTTTAGCCATATTTTGCCCTAGATGCACCAGGAGGAATCCTAGGAATGAATGCCCATTGAACTCTATAGAAGTTTGTTTAGTCCGTGAAGAAGATCATTCTACAAATAAGTGCCCTTCCTTTCCTGGACTTAAAGTTGTATACCAAGGGGCCGAAGGAGACATTGAATAGATCTATTACATAAACCAAAGGAGGCCGCATGGACCTAGACCATACCAGCAGGGGATGCAAGGGGCATCTCAGGCATACTACAACCCCAACCAAGTCACCTCCATACCTTCTTGGGGCCCCCATGCTCATCCTTCCTAGTCCACGCCTCATCCTTGGTCCTTCACATCTCAATGTCATGCCCAACCAACCACCCATTCATTTCAATCCTATGCTCAGCCTCAACCTTAGTGGAATGCATCTCATCAGGGGTGGAGGCCCCAATACAACTCTCTTCCCGTTCTTCTGCCTCCACCACCTACCCAACCACAACCGTTACCTTCTACTCCACCAAGGCAACCCCAAATGCCTGCCCAGCCAAATCTGAACCCGAACAACAGACAGGCCCCATCATGCCCAACTTATGCTGTGGAGATTCAAGAAATTAACTTGCAATCTGAGAAATTTCTCCCAGATAGCAACCTCCACCCAGGAAGGTTTAGGAAGATAAGAAGAAAGTGAACCTAAAGCAAATCCACCGTTTCCTGAGAGACTATCCATGACAATCCAGCCTACCCCAGAAGAGACTGAATTCCTGGGAGAATTGAAAAATTTATGTGTGAAGATACCACTTCTCCAAGCCATAAAAGATGTGCCTATCTACAATAGCTTGATCAAAGAGAAGTGCTTTAGGAATCCAGGAAGGCACAAGAGAAATGCCCCAACCATCAATGTCATAGGACAACTGAATGACCTGATGTTGGGGCAGATAATCTGTCCAAATATCTAGACCCTAGAAGCCCAGTAGTTGATGTCCACATCAATGGCACAATGGTCCCACATACCTTGATTGATTTGGGAGCTGCCATTAATGTGATGAAAAAGGACACAATGCTCAAACTTAACCTCCAAGGCTCCTTGAGGAAGACCACGACAGTGCTGCAGCTAGCAGACCACTCCACAGTGACCCCTGAGGGGATTGTGGAAGATGTGATGGTCTCCATTGATTCTTGGGAGTACCCTGCTGATTTCTTAGTTCTCCAGCCAAAGGCAAAGCTCACTAGGTATCCTCTCATTTTGGGAAGACCTTGGTTGGCTACGGCCGATGCCTACATTAGTTTCCGAGCTGGGAACATGACCATAAAGAACGGGCACATGTCCAAGAAGTTAATCCTATATCCTCCTACCCAACCCTTGCTAGAACATGATCTACCTCTTTGGTTGGAGGAGGAGGAGGAGGATGAAGTTTATTCTGAACCACTTTGCACATTAGAAATCGCCATGGGGGGGAAACAGTAAGATGAGGATGATATGATTGAAAATTTGATTCAAAATCCACCTCCCAGTGTATCACGATTAGAAGACATAGTAAGAGAAACCCAAAAAAACCCCTCAACTGAACTCTGTGTGGCTGACCCCACTTCTCTCCATGTTAAGAATATAGGGTTCAGCCCAAAAAGAACACTGAAAATCAATCCATACCTATCTACTTCCTAGGAGAAGGAGCTATGCAGCATACTGAGAAAACATCTAGATGCCTTCGCCTAGAGTTATAAGGAGATGAAGGGAGTGCACCCTTTAGTATGTACTCATCATATATACATCAAGGAAGATTGCAAGCCAGTCAGGCAGCCTCAAAGGAGGATGAACCCAGCACTTAAAGATATTGTTAAGGAAGAACTACAGAAATTGCTTGATGCAAGATTCATCTATCCCATCTCTGACAGTGAATGGGTCTCTCCTTTGGTGCTAGTGCCAAAGAAAAATGGTAAGTGGAGAATCTGTGTCGACTATCAGGAATTGAACAAAGCCACTAAAAAGGACCATTTTCCTTTACCTTTCATAGATCAAGTGTTAGACGGTCTAGCAGGGAAAAAGTTTTTCTCCTTCCTAGATGGGTTTAGCGGGTATAGTCAAATTCAAATCAACCTTGAAGACCAAGATAAGACCACTTTCACTTGTCCTTGGGGTACCTTTGCATACCAGGTCTTTCATTTTTGTTTGTGCAACACCCCAGCCACTTTCCAAAGAGCGTTCTTGAGTATATTTTCTGAACTGGTTCATGATGCAGTAGAAATATACATGGATGATTTTACTCCTTATGGCTCTGACTTTCAGGAAGCTTTATCTAACCTAGGAAAAGTTCTAGATAAGTGTATTGAGATGAACCTGTCCCTCAATCTGGAAAAATTTGAATATTTGATGACTGAAGGGATCATGCTAGGTGATGCAATATCTCAACAAGGACTGCAAGTGGACCCCAACAAAATTGCCATCATCCAAAGGGTCCCACCTCCTCAAAAGGTGAGAGATGTTAGAAGCTTCCTAGGCTTAGCTGGATATTACAGGAGATTCATTAAAGACTTTAGCAAGTTAGCCTCTCCTTTTTTTGGCCTCCTAGGCAAAGATTTTGAGTTCATATGGTCAGAAAACTGTTAAGAATCCCTAGATACCTTGAAGAGCAAGCTAGTGACTGCCCTAATTCTTAGAGGCCCAAACTGGACCCTACCCTTTCACATTCACACAGATGCCTCGAACAAAGAAATAGGAGTAGCCTTAGGACAAATTGATGAAAATTTACCTTATGCCATATACTTTATAAGAAAAAACTTGTCAAAGGTAGAGTTAAACTATACAATGACCAAGAAGGAACTCCTAGCTGTTGTGCATTCCTTAAACAAATTCAGACATTATATTATGGGCTATCAAACCTTTAAGCACACTAATCATGCTACAATTAGATATTTAATGAACAAACCAGATGTAAATGCTCGCATTATTAGATGGTTGCTTTTACTGCAGAAGTTTGATCTGACCATTATTGATAAGCCTGGTAAAGAGAGTGTTATTGCTGACTTTTTGTCTAGAGTAAATTTGCCTGCAAGTGAAGAAGGAATGGTGGACGACCAAATGCCAGATGAACACCTATTTTCTATATCATTACTCTCTCCATGGTTTGTTGATATAGCAAAATACTTGGTTTCAACACAGTTCCCACCACACATATCCTCAAAAGAGAAGAGCAAGATAGTAAGGAAAAGCGCCCCTTTCGCCTGGATTGGAGGAAATCTCCTCAAACTTGGCCTAGATCAGATCTTGAGAAGATGTGTCAGGGAGAAGTCTTTGACATCCTCCTTACCTGTCATGACGTGCCTTGTTGAGGTCATTTTGCAGCAAAAAGAACCGCCTTCAAGATATTGCAAGCAGGCTACTACTGGCCCACTCTTCATTGGGATGTGAGGAGATACATGAGCCAGTGTGATTGGTGTTATAGGATGGGGAAACCCACTCCAAAGGATGAAATTCCCATGCAACATCAAGTGACCTTTGAGCCATTTAAGAAGTGGGGCATGGACTTTGTGGGGCCTATCAACCCCCCTTCAAAGCAGAAGTAGTACATTATTGTATGCACTGACTACCTGACAAAGTGGGTGGAGAAAAAAGAAATCAAAGTAGCAACAGAGGAAAAAGTAGCTGAATTTTTAAGGGAAAATGTATTCTACAAGTTCGGGTATCCGAGAGAGTTGGTCACAGACCAAGGCAGTTAGTTCACTTCCAACTTGATTGAAGACCTGCTCACACATCATAAGATCAAGCGCAGGACTTCCACCCATTACCATCCACAAGCTAATGGGAAAGTGGAGGTTACTAACAGAGCATTGGAAGGGATCCTAACCAAGGTAGTGAGTAGTAGCAGAAAAGACTGGGTGGACAGATTAGTTGAGGCCACTTGGGCCTACAACACAACATGGAAGACCACCATGGGGTTCACACCCTATGAACTGGTCTATGGGAAGAAGGCTTTGTTGTCAATAAAGTTTGAATTCAATACCCTAAAGATGGCATCTCAGCTGGACCTAGACCTCAGCCATGCACGGAAGGAGAGATTTCTTCAGCTTAATGGATTGGATGAATACAGATTGCAAGCCCTTCTCCATACAGAGGTAGTTTAGCTTCAGAGAAAGATATGGCATGATAGAAATATGAGGGACAAGCAATTCCAAGAGGGATATTGGGCACTACTCTATGATTCAAGATACAAGGATTTCAAAGGAAAGCTAAGGATAAGATGGCTGGGACCCTACACTGTGGAGAAATGCAATGACAATGGTTTAGTTATGATTAGAACCATTGATGATGAAGCCATCCCCATGCTTGTTAATGGACATCGGTTGAAAGTCTACAAGAAACCCCTCTCCAAGCGAGAGTTTATTGAAGATTTGAATAAAACAGTGATGGTAGTGGAGCATGTCTTAGCTTCCACTTCACCCACTCACTGAAGAAAAAGAGAAAAAAATAAGGACTCAAGTGAAAACCTCCATGAGGCGCTTGAGTCCCATCATTGGGTTGAAAACCTCTTCTGAGGCGGCCCAGTGATGTCAAAAAAAAAGGGAAAAGAATAAGATCCCTGGGTGAAAACCTCCCTTGGAGGTGCCCAGGGTAGGCAATTAAGGTGAAAACCTCTCTGAGGCACCCTAGTTGTTTTCAAAAAAAAAAGGAGTGAGAAAGAAAAATGAATTTTTATTGCATTGCAAGTTTGCAAGAGGACTACAAGGAGCAGAAGAAAGTTCCAAGGGAACCCTGACATTCATAGTACATACCAGCATCCATCTCATCTTCTCCATATCTTCCTCCATCATTTTTGGCATCTCTTTCACCTCAGTGTACCCTTTCTTCCAAAACTGTGCTTTCTACAGGAGGCTCTGTTTTTTCTACAGGAGGCTCATGTAGGAATTACAGAGAGCCAAAAGTGTTTACAGGAGGCAGTCTGAGGGACAAGAAAAGCTTCATGAGGAACCTATAATCCCTCTTACCATATTCAATACTCCTTTCCATCATTTCCAAGCCTGCATCACACTCCAAGCATCATTATTGTTTTTTTTCCTTTCCAAGAAAAAACACAGAAAAACAGTTTTTCAGTTTTGAAAAAAAAGAGAAAAAATAAAAGAAGGAAAAGGCACCATTAACTTTACCATAATCTTACCTACTATCCCTCCATAATTCATCTCCACCTCTGGCATCATTCTCGAGCTCCAAGCACGGGGAAATAACTAAAGTTTCAAGCGGAGAAGTAGCTACATGAGCTCCTGTAGGAATTCCTGTAGCAGTTGATCCCATAGAAGTCCAATACTAGCAGCAAGGGACAACACATCTGAAGGCTGAAAAGGCACATGCAGCTCAGCTCTAGCAAAAGAAGAACCTACAAAAACACACAACAACACATCAACAAGTAGAGAAAACATGCATGAAGTAAAATGAAGGCATGTAGCAGAGAAAGCCATAGCACCTCACAGTCGATGGCAACAAATACACTTGGATTACAAGTAAGTAGCTAAGTCACTCCTCTATCTGCATTTGTGTAATTAAGAATCATACGAAGGCAATGAGATGGTTGAAATTGAAAGAGGGAAAGGTGGCCAGTTAACTTGGCCACCTTCATTTAGTTGACTCCACTTGATCGAGATATCACCCACACGTGCGCACAGTCAACTCAAGCAAAAGATGCGAAGGACAGGTAGTGGGAGGAAGAGTTAACTCTGATGCAGTAATGAGGGGATGATTACAATGGGGGGTCATGATGACCAAGCAGGTGGGGACCAATGGTCCTAATCTGGGCAACGTACACCTTGCCAGCTCAGCGCTCATAACTGAAAAACAACCATAAAAGGTAATGAGCACTCCTCGCCATGCATTCTCGCCACCTTTTCTTCAGTTTCTCCTCGTAACTTAGCCACACAATAGTCTTCTTATTCCCCCACAACCTCGTATCCACCATCCTCCATCGATTTCCTCCATATTTTTTCTCTCGGCATCTTCTGCAGGAGCACCTGCAGGAAATCTACAGGAGGGACACCAGGTGTTACACTAAAATTTGTCACCATGACTATTTACAGTTAGTATGGCTCCATCAACTGTCATACTATCCTCCTTGGCAAGTCTCATACCTCTACTCTTCATGTCAAACTCCAAGAAAGAGAGAAAGTCTTTAAAAATCTATATATCTCTGGGTACGCAGTTTCTCTTAGCCTTACCTGCGTGTACGCACCTCAAGTTCACAATACCTGCGTACTTGTATGCTCTGTCTGTAAAGGGTTGGGTGCGTACTCCTGTAAAGGTTAAAAGGCGCAAGTTTCACTTCAAAAAAGTTACTTGTGGTCATTTCTAGAGCATTCTAGAAGCTTGTTTGACGTGTATTGAGCGCCTCCAGATGGTTCATGTATCCCTATGAAAGAGGAACTTATCCCATCAAGAGGGGAGCTATCCCATTCAAATAGGGGCTTATCCCATTGATGGTGGACCTGATTAACTTCCTCTAGAATACTATAAATACAGGCATTGGGCCAGAAGGAGGGGAGGTTGAAAGCTGAACATTCCTAAGGGTAGATGCTGCTGGAATTAGGACTCCCTTATAGAGCTTGAGAGGAGAGATTCCCATCCTTTCCTAGCCTTATTTGGAAGTGGGTGAGCTGATCAAAGTAAAGGAAAACTCTTGCTGGACCCTAGGAGGGACCTGCACAACACCAAGGCTCAGGTTGTAATGGTTTCTTTTGTTTCCACTTAATGCAAATAAACTCATTTTTCTCAACAGATTGTTATTCATGATTTGTTTCATATACTCCTTGGTCTGTATGATGAATATGTGTTATTTTATAAGTTTATCAGGTGCTATGTAATCTTTTGGCTTGTTAGTGAATGCAGGTTTCGAAGAGAAGGAGGAGCTCATCCGGATCGGCGAGGCTGGACTACTACAAAGCGTTGGACTAAAGGTATGTTACAATCACCTGATTACTTGTATTCTAAATGCATATTTAGAGAAAGGTAGTGTTTATTTGTCTTGTTTGTCACTAGAAAGCCTTAGCTTCTAGGGAGGTCAGTTTTGTCCGCAAAATTGACTCTTTCCGCATGACAAAATGGCGACCATACTGGGGAACTCCATTGATGTGAATGATTTTTCCTTTGTGTGAAACTTTGATCTGAGAAAATTCGTTTGTTTTCTGGTTTTTGGCTGTTTGACTGTGTATTTGGGTGGGCTCGCTTAGGGTTAAATTAGATTTTAGTTTTTCTTAGTTTTGCTAGCAGTACGCACCCTCTGAGTTAAGCACAGTGCGTACCTGTACACACTGCAGCTTTGTGCATAGAGCATACACGCACTTGTGCAAACAGGTTGCCTGCGTACCCTATCAAAATTGAGAAAATTACAATTTTTTTCTTTTTTGCCTTTTGCTGCCCAGATCCACTGGTTATCTGCCATCAATTTTCACCTAAGCTTGTTTCATCAGTGTCAAGAGTTTTAGTGAAATTCATAGAGATTTTGCCCTAGGGTTTGATTTTTGCACTGGTCCTGTAGTGACTTTGGCTTTAGAAGTTGTAAAACCTTGGATCTCCCTAGTTTTGTTCAGTCTTCTTAGGAGTCGGGCCTTTCATAGAATCCACCCTTGTGAGAAACCTACCTTTGTGTTCTCTCTTTGCCGAATCTCAAAAAAGTTTGTTGATTAAACTTTGAATTTTATTCTTAAGAAAAAGAACAAAAGATTTTGATTTTTGTGTTTGAGTGGTTTTTGATTCTGCATTAACTAGTCCTTAGTTAAATTTTGACTGAGTAAAACATCCTGGAATCACACTTGGTAGGCTTTTGCCTCATTAGATTTACTTTTAGTTGCATTTCTCTTGGATTTGCTTTTGTGTGAAATTGAGTTGATTTGATTGCCATAGATTTTTTAACTTTGATTTTTGTTAAAGTAAGTTTTACATGTTTTGTTAATATAGGGAAAAATACAAAAAAAAACTCTTTTGAAGAAAAGTTTGCTTTAGTAGCATTTGAGTCTTTGACAAGAAAAGGAATTTTCGTGAAGTAATTAGTGGTCATGTGTTGTATGCTTTGGAAAAGATAAAGAGTTTGTTTCTTTGATTTTCATTGCCAAGAAAGTTGTCTTTATATCAATTTTGCATTTTCCAACTCTCTTAGCTAGGGAATTCATTGAAAAAGAAAATTAGTATAAATCATCCTAAGTGGATCTTTTTAGTGGATTTCAGTCGAGTCTACACACCATCAGTTTCATCTCCACTACCTTTTGTCCTAAAGAAAAGCCATAAAAATTAACGCTTAAAGTAAAATCAACTTAGTAACTTTTTATTTACTAGGGCTCTGAAACACCAATATAGATCAGGCTAGTGTCTTGGAGTAGGAGAGTAATTAACTCTCCAAGACAGTAAAACCAAACAAGTAGCTCATCTTGTGGTAGGATAAATCCAACTGTTTCATTTGTACTCTGGGAAAGCTCCTCTTAAAGGAGAAGCATGAGACTGTGTCCGAACCAGTGAGGGGATCAATCCTCCTTCATTGGGAAAGACGCCAGATACGCACGTACTACAAACGGTAAACCTCGGATTATTGTCGAGGAGCCTGGGGTCACTTGTCGATAAACCTCGGATTATTATCAAGGAGCCGGCAAGGGGATTGAGCTTGTTACTCTGCCCTTGCGTGCTATCGGGTCGTAGACTGTTCCCCCAGGTATATTTGTTGCTGTTGGTAACCTTAGTGACCATTATCTTTAGGATTCTACCAAGGTGACGGTGGAGGGAAGATCCCACTGTACCTGGAGCAGACGTCGGCTAGACTCACTTGGATTTTTCCGGGGGGTTCACTTCACTCGAGACGGTTAAAGTGGAGGAACTTGTGCCGGTCTATTCATTAAGCAGGTTGCCGGGGTAACTGTTCCACCCACCACTTCTGTAATAAATTCGGCGATGTTGGGTTTCATCTCCAACTAGTGTTTTCGGTCCGGAAGGCTACTGTTTCTGTATGGTTTGACGCCCTAGATTCTTTAGGCGTGTGATTCAAATTTGTTTGGTTCTTTAGAGACTTTAGGCAGTTTGCTTTGAGATTTTACTTTGTTTGTGTGTGCAGTAGTTAAAAGTTTTTAACTGTGGCTGAATTACCAAGACAGTCTCGCAGACTTTGGGGCAAGTCTCCTGAGATTGTTATCGTGGCTGATTTGTTGAGGAAGTCCCGTAGACTTCGGGGCGAACCTCCTGAAGACGTCCTAGGTCATTACGAAGGTTTGAAAGTCCTTGTAACTCCTAGTGGCAGTAAAGTAGGTTCACCTGAAGAAGGAGAGTCATCGTTGGTAGTCCATCCAGATTACCAAGGTCTAGAAACAGGTTATAATCCCGAAGCTGTTGCAGTTTCTGAGCTTGCTGGTAGTTTTTCATCTACTAGTGATATAGGCGAAGAACCTGAAATATCTGAACCTGTTACTCCAACTTCTAGTGCTCCTGATTCACCTAGGGTAGTGTTGTGGTCACCAACAACCCCCCCTTCTTTGCTTGACGTTAGCAATAATGTCAAGCAAAGGGGGGACCCTGAACAAAAATCCCAAAAAATAATTTGTTAAATTTTTGTATTTTTCTCCCTAAGGCTTAAATCGCATCGCAAAGAAAGGTCGAAGCATTACTTAAAGCGCGAAAAGTAAAACTGCGAAAGAGCGACGCGAAGTTCATCGCGTCGCATGCATCTCACACGCGCTCTAAAAGGAAGACCTCCAAGAAGCGCCGATCGCTGATATGCGACATCGCACATCGCAAACGTCATGCTATGGCACCATGAACCATTGAATAAAATCTGCGATCTGCGATCTGCGATGACTGCGATATGCGATATCAGTAAACTGCGATCTGTGATCCGAAAAGACTCATCACACGATAAACCCAAGGTCAAGTGCACTCCTTAAAGGAAATTAATGACCGCATGCTTAAGTATCAAGGAATGATTGCATCGCATTTATCGAAGAGTCAAGTCATGATACATGTCAGGATTATGCATTCATTAGAGTTTAATTCTTTTATGTCAATCTTTTCATTTCCCTTCTTCTTTGCGTAGACTGCAAGACACGCAACTGATATAAATCTATATGCAGGAAACATCTGAGAGAAAGGGGAAAGTGCCAATTAAATAGCAGAGAGAAGATGCCTCCGCAAACGAATGCCGCATGCAGCAGGACCGCGGATTCCAGACTATCAGACAACCGGCACTGATGAAATTAGACTATCCATGACTCAGAGTCAAAGGCGCACAAAAGCAGCGTGTTCACAAAAGATCTTGAAGCTCAGACTGGGTAAAGCAAAAAGAGAAACGCAAAAGAAGGAGGACGCTCCAGAAAAGCCTGGAACAAAGAGCGGAAACAATTCTCGAAACAGAGGGTTGTCCATACAGCGCGACTCCTAACCCACTCAGTCATTCGCACGACCGGAAACCGAAACAACAACAGCAAAATCAGTTCGAGAAGAACCTGGGTTGTGCTAAGTATACACGCGGCGAATACACCCAGCTAGAGAAAGGTTTTTGAAAATATCTTCTGGTCTGTCAGAAGGAGGTGTCAGCTCTTGTTATTTCCACTTTTATCTCTCAAGCAAAAGAAGAAGGCAGTCAGCCGACTCTTCCCAGGAAAGCGTTGCGCAGTTGACAGCACTAAAGAGAATATACAGAAACGGTCAGAAATTAGATTTAAAGTTTTAGAAATAAATTTGCTTTTAGTAAAGGGTGGTCATTTGAAGCCGATTCCCTAGATTCGTGTAATTAATATCAATTAGCTAGTAGTATTTAACCCTTCTCATGGCATTTGGAGAAGGGTCCGGAAATTTGTCAAAAAACTTATCCTCAGAACATGCACTTCTGCACCCTCAGAGGAGGTTTTTGATGAATGGATGGATCGAGATTTATTTATGTTTGCATTTTAATGTCTGTTACTAATGTTGCACTTCTGTACTCTTAGCAGATATTAGAAACAAGTAGAAGTAAATCATTATTGCTTGAAGTTTATTAGTGAAATCAGTCATAAATGGTACTTTTATCTCTTGACTAAATTCTGCTAGTATCCCTAAAGTGATATACAACCGAGTTCTTTATATGTTACTGTATGAATGTCTGTATTACCATTTGGCACTTCTGTATGGTGGAGTCATTTATTTATGCTTGACATATAGAAAACTGATTATGCGATATGCTGTTCACAACTACTCTGCCTAACTTCTTATGCAGAATGGTTTATCTTTATCGATTTATATTCTGATAACAGTTGAATGATCTTTATTACCAGCTGTTGTTAGAAATCTTTCTAGATCGCATAACAAAAGAGAACACCCCGGGTTAGCGTAGATTAGATGTATTGTTTTCTCTTCATTATATCACATTAGTATAGAAGTAGTTTAGCTGTTAGAATTAAGACTAGTTCAGAGAAATCTTTTAGATTAATATCATCAAACTCTACACACACACACACACCCTTCACATTGGGAAATTTGTCCCATTACCCCCAGTCGGACCCGCTACTCCAAACGGGCAAGGAGCCGCCAACCAGGTTCTGGACCGGGTGGGTATCCCCCTTGTTGTTGACCTGACTTCGGGGCCCTCAACATTTCTGGTGCTAGAAGGAGGGTACGAGCTATGAATGGCACATAATTCAAAATCCAAATACCATTCTGAGAGAAAATCATCCTCACCAACTTCCCCGACTTATCCAGTACAACTAAACTCAGAACTAGAAGTCGCTCGGACATCCACCGCTACTATACACCCCGATACATCAGACCGTCCTATTATCGATCCCCCTGAAGTTCAAAATTTGATCCGTAAACTCCAGGGATTCTCTATTTTCACCCAGAAGTCTGATAAATCTAAAGGCAGCCTGACTTCGCAATACAACCCTGCTCATCCCCTGACCCGATTGAAGAGTGAAAAGTTTGGCATCCAGCCAACTGAAACCCCTCTCCCTACTAGGAAAAGAGCAAGGAAAGCACTTCTAGAGTCTGACAGAGAGACTCTTTCATCCACTTCGTCCATCTCAACTCCCTCTCCGCGAAGTCTACCACCCACGTCGTCACCTCAAAACACTCATCCATCTCCCACAACCCTTCCTCCGCAATCGTCGAAGGTCGTAATATCTCCATCTTCTCAACATCAAAAATCATCTTCTGCACTTTTGTTAACTAGTCACTCAGCGATGGCCCAATCTCCATGGAACAATCCTGGGGCGGTTTTAATGCCTCCACCCCTAAGTCCAATACCTGCCCATCCTGAGAAATGGCTGCCGAAATTCAATCCGGAAACAGGAATGCTAGCTGAAGAACATATCAATAATTTCATGCTTTCTGTTAATCTCAACAGAGTTACCAACGAAGATGTCGTGGTCCGACTTTTCCCCTATACAATGCAAGGGACAGCCGGGTCATGGTACTTTTCGCTGCCCTCCGGATCTATCACCAGCTGGGACATTTTTCAAAATCAATTTCTCACCAAATTCGGCGATGATATATCGACAGCGACACTAATCAACGATTTATCCAATCTCAAAGCTGAGGCTAGAGAACCCATTAAAGATTTTAACTTACGGTTCAACAAGATCCTCAACAAAATCCCCACTACTTCTCAACCCAGCGAGGAAGTAAGATGCGAATGGTACATCACGGCCTTACCTTCAAACTTGGCCATCTTCGTAGATAGGGCGAGCAAGAAAACCTTAGTCGAAAATTTGGCTGAAGCGTTGGCAGTTGAAAGACGCGTAGTAGCCCTAGAAAAGAGATCTACAATCGAAGAGCGTAAATCTAAGAAAATCTCTTTCAAAGAAGACACCAAGAAGAAGCAAACAAAAGATCCTTTCGACATGGAAGGATTACAAAAGGTATTAAAGGCCATGTCCAATGAGATGATTGATATAAGGAAACAAGTAGCAGAATCGTCCCCAAGAAAGCCTTTTAGGAGTTTTAAGAGAAATCCTCCTATGGAGACGAAGCCACCCAACGTGGTCTCAAACGTGGAATCTGACGAAGAAGAAGAGAGCACCATCGAAATGCAGACTGACGATGAAGAAGTGGTGGAACTGCAAGGAATGTGGGATTTCATCCTCCCACAAGAGGAAGATTAAGAAGCACTTCCGGTCAGTACACGAAGCAGAAATCAGCTTGATCCTCCCCAGAATATCCCAAAACAGAAGGGCGCAAGCCCTGCAGCAAAAGAAAGGATCGCACCAAAGAAAACAACTGCTAAAGCGACCTCTTTTAGCCCAATCCAATCAGAGCAAACGCCTCCATCAAAGACACTAATAGTGTCGGATGAAATGGAGTATAACATCATCGATGACATGAAAAAGACTAGGGCTAATATCACCCTGTACGAGTTGAGCAAATTGAAACACCAACAGAAAATCATGATGAAAGAGTTACACGCCGTACCTACTATGCCTTTACCTACAGCCGTAGCTTCCCATAATATAGGAAGACCTCCAATCAACACGATCAATAAAATCGATCCAAATGACATCGCTTTGATTGGAGGGAGATCTAGATCTCATACTCCTCCTTTCCTCCTCACTTATGAAATATTTAACAGAAACGTGCACAACTGCTTGGTTGATTCTGGTGCTTCAACCAATATTCTACCCAAGTCAATATGTGCTAAACTCAACGTTCAACCGCAAAAATCCGCAGTGCGCATAGTTCAACTTGATCGATCACAAGTCGAAGTGATAGGCGAACTGAATCAAGTGACCATAAGACTGTCGTCTAACCCCAAGGTATGCCAAGTTATCGACATCCTAGTGGCTGACATCCCTGAATTTTATGGCCTGATTCTTAGCAGGGACTGGTCCGAGAAACTCCATGGATACTTTTCGACCGACTGGTCGCACATGTGGTTACCCTTCAACGGGAAACCAAATCAAATAAAGGTTGAACGAGAATTGCACCAAAAATACATAGTGACGGATTTGGAAGGAGAGAACGAAGCCATAGCATACAACAGTAGCATCATAGGCAACTACTCGGTAGACTCTTTCCTCGGAAATTTCAATGCTCACATATCACCATATTTAGAAAATTCAGTTTTGTCCCAAGTAGAAAACTTTTCCCAGACTGATGATTCAAAATGTGTTAGTTTCTTAGATAACCCTGTAAATACTTCTTTATTTTGGAAATTATATTTTGATGGCTCTAAATCCAACGAGGGAGCGGGAGCAGGATGCGTTTTGATTAGCCCGGACGGAAATAAGACCATGCTCACATGCAGACTGGAGTTCGATTGCACGAACAACACAGCGGAATACGAAGCCTTGGTGCAAGGCCTATACAAAGCAATCGGCTGCAACGTCAAATATCTTCAAGTCTTTGGAGATTCCGAGATCGTCGTCAAAAAGGTACGTAACACCATACACTGCCTGTCTGGTCATTTAAATCACTATCAATCTTTAGTACAAGATCTCACTGCACATTTTACAGCGTTCAATATTTCATCAATCCCGAGACTTCACAACGCAAGCGCAGACCCGTTAGCTAACGTAGCCTCCAGACTCATTCCCTCCGAAGACTTTAGTCCAGATAGGTTTTCGATAGAATTGATTTTTAAACCATCTATCCCTGACAACATCACTAACTGGAGAGTATTCAACGACGACCCAGACATCGTAAGTTTCCTCACCTCTGAAGGATCCTACTCAAACCAGATAATCGACGAAGACTGTCATGACCACCAGATACAACAAAATAGCACTGATAATGCTATACCCAAATCGGTGGTCAAACTAGAAGACTTATACGACTTGAAAAGTCGGTTCAAAAGGTCAGCTAATGCCAAACTTTACAGTTCGACTCTGAACTATGAATCAGTGAACCTAGGAACCGATGAGAAGCCGCAAAACGTCAATCTAGGCCAAGGCCTGGCTCCTGAAGAAAAATCAGCATATATCCGTCTTCTACGACAATACAAAAACATCTTCGCCTGGAATTACGATGAGCTGAAGACCTACAACACTTCTATCATTCAACACACTATCCCCATGATTGACAACGAGAAACCTGTCCAGCAGAAGCTCAGGAAAATCCACCCCAACTTGGAAAGTCAGACAAAAACTGAGCTGAATAAATTGTTGAGAGCCAGAATAATATTCCCAGTCAGACATTCCAAATGGGTATCCAATATGGTACCCGTTAGGAAGAAAAATGGAGATATTAGAATCTGCATCGACTTCCGGAACCTCAACAAAGCCTGTCAGAAAGACAATTTTCCCCTCCCACCTATGGAGCAAATATTACAGGCAGTCGCAGGCTCAGAGTTAAAGTCTTTCCTGGACGGATTTTCAGGATATAACCAAGTGTTGGTACACCCAGATGATCAGTTAAAAACCACCTTCCGAACCAAATGGGGTACCTACGCGTATTGGAAAATGCCGTTCGGTCTGATCAATGCCGGCGCTACTTTTCAAAGGGCCATGGACATCGCGTTTAAAGGTTTAGTCAACAAATCGGTATTGATTTACCTGGATGATATAACTGTGTACTCCAAGGAACGAAATGACCACCTCAAATATTTGAAGCAAAACTTTTAAAGATGTTTAAGGTATGGGATCTCGCTTAACCCGAAGAAATCTTTTTTCGCGTTGAGTGAAGGAAAATTACTAGGATTCATAGTGTCCAAATCTGGCATTCACATTGAATCTGACAGAATCAAAGAAATTTCCGAGATATCCATGCCCCATAACAAAAATACCATGCAATCTTTCCTAGGACAGATCAATTTTGTCAAAATATTTGTCCCAGATTTTTCACGTATTATTTCTCCTTTACAAAAAATGATAAAAGAGAATTCAAACTTTAAATGGGGTCTAGACGAGCACGAAGCATTTAACTTAATCAAACAAGCCATCATCAACGCTCCATCTCTAGCAACCCCAAACTTTTCAGAGCCTTTTGTCTTATACACGTTTGCCTCAGAGAATTCTTATGCTGCAATCTTGACTCAAGCGAATCAAGAAAAGGTAGAAGCTCTGATCGCCTTCTTTAGCTCAAACTTACAAGGTGCTGAACTGAAATATTCGGACGTAGAGAAACAGGCATACACGGTTTTTAAAGCGATTAAATATTTTAGACCATTCTTGCTAAATACCCATACCAAGGTCATAGTACCGTTCCCAGTGGTAAGAAATCTCCTGATACAGAAGGATGTGGGCGAAAAGAGAGCGAATTGGATCACCGCCTTGCAAGAATACGACCTGGAGATCAAGCCGACACACATCGTTCGAGGCCAAGGCTTCTGCAAGATGTTAGCTGGAGCATCGAAAATCCCCAAAAAATCGTCTGAAGAGGTACACGCGTATGAGGTAAGCCTAAACGACGTAGAATCATTATATGCTGACATCATTTATTTCCTAAAGAACGGGCATGCCCCATTTCACCTGGATCACATCAAGAAGAGAGCCCTGAGATTAAAAGCCAAACAATACCAACTCGTGAATGATGTCCTGTTTAAAAGAAATTATGATTCTGTGCTTCTTAGATGTCTTGAGAAAACTGAAGCCGAAAAGGTTTTGCAAGAACTCCACGATGGACCAGCAGGTGGACACTATGCTGGAGAAGCCACCGCGCACAAAATCTTACGTGCAGGATACTACTGGCCCACGATGTTCAAAGACTCGTACAATCACGTAAGAAAATGCCAAGTCTGCCAGACTGCTGTAGGAAAACAAAAGAAGTCATCCATGCCACTGCAGCCGGTTAACATCGAACAGCCGTTCAGCCAATGGGGCCTGGACATAATAGGTGAGATCGTTCCTCACTCCTCTAAACAGCATAGGTATATCCTCACGGCAACTGACTATTTTACTAAATGGGTAGAGGCAGTTCCTCTCAAGACAGCTAATTCTGAAAATATTATTGAATTCATAGATCAATTTATCATTACTAGGTTTGGATTGCCAACGGCCTTAATATTCAATAATGCTTCATATTTTTCTGGAAACACCATGACTGAGTTCGCACTCAAAAGAGGGTTCAAACTGAAGTATTCTGCTAACTACTATCCACAAGGTAATGGGTTGGCTGAATCAACGAACAAGAACCTAATCAGGATTATCAAAAAGACAGTCGACCAAAACCAAAAGAATTGGCATAAAGCGCTAGTAAACGCCCTATGGGCTGACAAAATTACAAAGAAAGCCTCTATCGACACTTCTCCCTTTAATTTAGTTTACGGGAGAGAAGCAGTTCTTCCTACTCACTTAGTCATTCCCTCCTTGTCCTTAGTACAATACATTGATGAAGTATCTACTTCTCCCTTACAACTAAGGCAAACGGAAATAATCAAGCTAGAAGAACAACGAGAACAGGCCAAGAAAACCCATGCTCACCACCAAGCGCTGATAAAATCCTCTTTTGATTCGAACATAATGACCAGAAAAAACTTTCAGATGGGAGATTTAGTTTTGAAGTGGGATAAGGCACATGACGAAAAGGGCAAACATACGAAATTCCAGAAGCTGTGGCTTGGTCCTTTTCAGATTGTAGAGGTCATAGGCCCGTCGACTTTCGTGTTGCAGGACTTGACAGGCAGAAGAGATTCTCTGCCTGTGAATGGACAGATCCTCAAAATGTATTTTCCATAGAAGGTTATCCTTCTAATTTTTGTAAGATAATTTTAGTTTTATTTTAGTTTTATTTTTATAAATAAGGTTGGTTGTGAGTGATCATAAATTGTATTTATGAAGAATATACCATTTCTCTATCAGATTTTGATTTCACTTGTATAAGTAGTAAAACTTTTCGAAAAATCTGACTTTTATTATTGACAGATAGAGTTAACTTTAGCCTGAATATGATGTTAGTTTCAACTTCGCAAAGAAATCTGGGATGAAAGTAACTTTTGGCAAAAAATTGTTTTATGCCAACGCAATGAAAAGTACCATCAATAGCAAAACAAGTATTCTCTGCAAAACTGCTGTTCTTAAACTCTATTATTGTCGTCCAGAGCTTTCTTAAGGAAAAACAATGACTTCCTCCCTGTTAAGGAAAATCACAGAATCCAGAGAAACAATCCAAGAAAACACTATATCTCAAAGAATAAGAGGTCTCATCACGAGCCGGCTTATCATGATCACAGATATTATAACTTGCTGACTTTGCCACTACTGTCTATCAAAACAGGGCAACGACTCAAGATTGTTGCAATCAAAAGACAAGGGGTCTCATCGCGAGCCAGCTTGTTCAGCAAAAGTGTAAATAAAGTGAATGACTGTGTCATAATTTGGCCACCAAACCAAGACATTGTTCTTTAGGGAATATAAAAAAAAAAAAAAGTGTCAAAGCGATTTTTCTCTGGAATGTTCTAGATAACCTCAAGCAGGAAAAAGGATCATTGCTGGATAATATGGTAACCCTGTCGAGGCTATGGACGCTTGCGGGCAGCAGAGGCTCTACCTACGACAAATGAGCATACTTTACAAAGCCAGTACGCAGAGAAGACCTTATTTTGTCTTTGAAAAGACTGAGTAATGTCTAGGTGTGAATACAAGAAATAACCCAGAGGAAGCAAACAATCGGAATGAAATAAAAAGTTGTGACGAAACATCATTGACAGGATAAGGGGTAATACTCTATCCGTCCATAACAAAATTTAGACATAAGAAAATTTTTCTGTTTTGGAAGTGAAAACGCAATAGAACAAGCAGAGATAACACAGTGAATCGCCATTGTTGTGGTCACCAACAACCCCCCCTTCTTTGCTTGATGTTAGCAATAACATCAAGCAAAGGGGGGACCCTGAACAAAAATCCCAAAAAATATTTTGTTAAATTTTTGTATTTTTCTCCCTAAGGCTTAAATCGCATCGCAAAGAAAGGTCGAAGCATTACTTAAAGCGCGAAAAGTAAAACTGCGAAAGAGCGACGTGAAGTTCATCGCGTCGCATGCATCTCACACGCGCTCTAAAAGGAAGACCTCCAAGAAGCGCCGATCGCCGATATGCGACATCGCACATCGCAAACGTCACGCTATGGCACCATGAACCATTGAATAAAATCTGCGATCTGCGATGACTGCGATCTGCGATATCAGTAAACTGCGATCTGCGATCCGAAAAGACTCATCACACGATAAACCCAAGGTCAAGCGCGCGCCTTAAAGGAAATTAATGACCGCATGCTTAAGTATCAAGGAATGATTGCATCGCATTTATCGAAGAGTCAAGTCATGATGCATGTCAGGATTATGCATTCATTAGAGTTTAATGCTTTTATGTCAATCTTTTCATTTCCCTTCTTCTTTGCGTAGACTGCAAGACACGCAACTGATATAAATCTATATGCAGGAAACATCTGAGAGAAAGGGGAAAGTGCCAATTAAATAGCAGAGAGAAGATGCCTCCGCAAACGAATGCCGCATGCAGCAGGACCGCGGATTCCAGACTATCAGACAACCGGCACTGATGAAATTAGACTATCCAGGACTCAGAGTCAAAGGCGCACAAAAGTAGCGTGTTCACAAAAGATCTTGAAGCTCAGACTGGGTAAAGCAAAAAGAGAAACGCAAAAGAAGGAGGACGCTCCAGAAAAGCCTGGAAAAAAGAGCGAAAACAATTCTCGAAAGAGAGGGTTGTCCATACAGCGCGACTCCTAACCCACTCAGTCATTCGCACGACCGGAAACCGAAACAGCAACAGCAAAATCAGTTCGAGAAGAACCTGGGTTGTGCTAAGTATACACGCGGCGAATACACCCAGCTAGAGAAAGGTTTTCGAAAATATCTTCTGGTCTGTCAGAAGGAGGTGTCAGCTCTTGTTATTTCCACTTTTATCTCTCAAGCAAAAGAAGAAGGCAGTCAGCCGACTCTTCCCAGGAAAGCGTTGCGCAGTTGACAGCACTAAAGAGAATATACAGAAACAGTCAGAAATTAGATTTAAAGTTTTAGAAATAAATTTGCTTTTAGTAAAGGGCGGTCATTTGAAGCCAATTACCTAGATTCGTGTAATTAATATCAATTAGCTAGTAGTATTTAACCCTTCTCATGGCATTTGGAGAAGGGTCCGGAAATCTGTCAAAAAACTTATCCTCAGAACATGCACTTCTGCACCCTCAGAGGAGGTTTTTGATGAATGGATGGATCGAGATTTATTTATGTTTGCATTTTAATGTCTGTTACTGATGTTGCACTTCTGTACTCTTAGCAGATATTAGAAACAAGTAGAAGTAAATCATTATTGCTTGAAGTTTATTAGTGAAATCAGTCATAAATGGTACTTTTATCTCTTGACTAAATTCTGCTAGTATCCCTAAAGTGATATACAGCTCAGTTCTTTATATGTTACTGTATGAATGTCTGTATTACCATTTGGCACTTCTGTACGGTGGAGTCATTTATTTATGCTTGACATATAGAAAACTGATTATGCGATATGCTGTTCACAACTACTCTGCCTAACTTCTTATGCAGAATGGTTTATCTTTATCGATTTATATTCTGATAACAGTTGAATGATCTTTATTACCAGCTGTTGTTAGAAATCTTTCTAGATCGCATAACAAAAGAGAACACCCCGGGTTAGCGTAGATTAGATGTATTGTTTTCTCTTCATTAGATCACATTAGTATAGAAGTAGTTTAGCTGTTAGAATTAAGACTAGTTCAGAGAAATCTTTTAGATTAATATCATCAAACTCTACACACACACGCACACCCTTCACATTGGGAAACTAGTCCCATTACCCCCAGTCGGACCCGCTACTCCAAACGGGCAAGGAGCCGCCAACCAGGTTCCGGACCAGGTGGGTATCCCCCTTGTTGTTGACCCGACTTTGGGGCCCTCAACAGGTAGAAAGAGTCATCACCGAAAATCTTCCTGCTGGTTTGATAGCTATTGAAGAACTTGCTCCAGAAGAAGAATTTGGCGTCTCTATCCTTGAAGATCAACCTACTATTGATCTAAGGGAGCGTGAATCCATCTTTTACAGTCCTCCTAGAAGCACTACTTGGTATCTTTCGTTAACTAATTATTTAGACAACTCAGGGTCAAGTTTTTCTCCACCTCGTATTCCTTATCCGCCTGGAGGTATATATACTCCTGTAAATATGTCTGGTATGTCGTCCGTGTTCACTCAATCTCCTGAATCTTTCTTGTATGGCGGTCCTTCTGTTCCCTCTGGGTATCAGTCACTTTCTGGTACTTTTGCGGGAGCATCTTCTCAACCCATTGAACATGGGTTATTAGCTGGAAACAATGGTAATAAACCATTGGGTGTAGGAGACATTTACATGATGTCAAGTTCAGTTCCCGGTTCTCAACCTCAAGGTGGCCAGTTACCGCCTGGGGGGCAGCCTCAATTAACGCCTGGGGGACAACCTCAAGGTACACAAATTGCGTCTGGGGGTCAACCTCAAGGACAGTATGTACCCATAGTACAATACATTCCTCAAGGTCAACCCCAGCCTCAATATGTACCCCAAGGTCAACCTCAGTATCAATTTATAGCTCAAGGTCAACTCCAGTATTAGTACTTACCTCAAGGGTATCTACCTCAAGGTTAGTACTCGAATCAAGGTTATCAACCACCCCAAGGTCAATCTTATGGTCAAAGTACGGGAACTATACCTTTCAATTATCAATCCTACCCTCAATTCGGTTATGGATCTCAATATCCTCAACTTATTATGGGTCAATACCCCGGAATGAACATAGTGTGGGATCCATCGCAAGTTCAACAGGTATTGCAGCCAAGTGTACAGTTGTCATCTCAAGCTGGACAACCCTTAGTTTCTGGTTCACCCCAGCAACCAGTCCAGTCTAATGTTCAAACTTTTGTACCTTCGGTAGTTACTCAGTCGCCCATTGCACCTAGTACTCCATCTCAAACGACTGCTGCAACTACCGCAACATCTGTTCCTTCCACCACACTTACTTCTCGAGTATCGACAACTCCGGTTTCTACTATCTCTGCAACTACTCCTCAGACATCTTTACCATTGTCTGGATCCATGAATCAAACTACGGTTCAGATGCCTGTAGGACAGCCTGGTTTAAGTACGGTTGTCACTAGTCAACCACAATTCATTTATCAACCGTACCAGGGACAGTACCAATACGGGCCTGCTGTCCAACAGCCTGTTTACCAGTATCAACCGTATCCTGGGTACACTTATCAACAACCTCAGCAACCCCAGTACAGTCCAGTTAATCCTGGTTTTCCAGGAGGATACAATATCCCGAATGCGATACCTATTCCAAGTTATCCTAGATATCCTCCTCCTGGGACTGGTCTTGTGACCCAGAGCTTTAGGGATCCCAATCGGAAATTACTGTTTATCGCAACTTTGGATTGACCGGACTTGTCGCGCCTAATGAACGATCCAATAAATTATCTTCCGTTTTGGCTGCCAATGCCAAATAAGTTGCCCAGTGACATACCCAAGTTCGAAGGTAAGTCTGGAGAGGATTCGTCAAATCATGTGATGACTTACCACCTCTGGTGTGCTTCAAATTCCATCTCAGATGATTCGATCCGCTTACGTCTTTTCCAGCGTATGCTCATTGGTCTCGTGGCCAAGTGGTACATTGAGTTACCACGGGCCTATTTTTACAATTTTAGTCAGTTAGCCACCTCGTTCCTAACTCATTTTCAGTTGCCGGTCAGATATGATAATGGCACGGAGCTACTAACTTCATTAAAACAGTCGACGTCCACTTATATTTCCGATCATATACGTGAATGGAGACGTCGAAGGCGATTAGTGAAAGTTTTTATCCCAGACCAAATCTTAGCTGAATGGTTTGTTAAATCATTATTACCAAAGATTACTGAAGACATAGCTAAGGCCGGAGTAGTTACTAAGGAGCAAGTGATTGCTCAAGCGCAGTACCTTGATTTAGTTTACACTCAGTCAGGTACGTTACACGAAAAGATCCCAGATCTTCCAAAGTCAAATCAAATCGCTGTTGCTCCTTCGGGATCTCATGCTGCTGATGGCATGATTGGTACGGTGAATACTAAAAGCAAGAAGAAGTCTTCAAAGAATTCTTCGCCCATTATAACCTTACTAGACTCCCCGACAGGAGAATCTTCTCCTGAAGTTTCCGCTGATATTCACGCTGTAGAGTCATCTACGGCTAAATCAAAAAACGGTGGGAAGAAGAAAGGCAAGAAGAAGAATAAAGCAGACAAGACTCCAAAGGAGAAAACGGAAAAGTCAGAAACCAATGACGAAAAGTGCAAACCTCGATATCCTTGTCTTATTTGTGAAGAGGATCATTTTACGAGAGATTTCCATCATCGGGCCGAGGTTGTGAAAATCGTCAAGGGTTCCCCAACTCCTGCTGTTTTGAAAGATCCATTTCCAAAGCAGGAGAGTAAGATGATAGGTTCTTCCTCGAGTGCCAGTGAAGAACCCATATTGATGATGTCTCATGTAAGGATTGCGACTCAATCACGAGATTATGGTAGTAAAAGTCCTGTTGATGGATCGAAAGAAGCAAAATCTTCTCATTCAAATCCATCAACCTCAGCTCCCGGTTCCGATCCACTGCAGATCGAGAAACCTAACCCTGACTTAGTAATCAAACCGCCCGCTAAGGGTGTACTTCGAAGGTCTGCTTTCAATCCACATGCGAGAGCGGCCCAGAATTACAACATTGTTGAGGATTTAGCTGTTTCACCCTCAGCAATGTCGGCTTTAGAAGTGCTGCAATCATGCCCAGCACAACGAAAATTACTTTTGTCGGCTATAGGAGTTGTTGATGTTCAGGACCTGAAGCTAATAATCTTTGATCTAGAAAATAGTACACCGCGTTTGCCTCATCAGATGGCTTTCCAGATGTTATAGACATTTTTGTGCCTTACAGCATTGAGAATGAAATGTCCATAATCTAAGGGAGCCAAAGTCCCTAAACATGTTGTTCCTACCCCTAGAGGAACAAGGCTAACAAACCACAGCAATTCACAGAAGTTCTCCACCAGAAAATGCTAAAAAACAAGTCAATTCAGGATCATTTCAGTGGCTACACTAGCTGTTTGCGCTGAATGTCAAAGCCAACACTGGCTACCTGCATTGAATGTCAACTAGAACACTGGCTACCTGCGCTGAACGAGAGTGGACAAGTGGCAGACTCATTTCTCAAGGTGTCAAAACCCAGGAAGCTTCCAAAATGACACTTGCCTCAGGGAATTCGACTGGTGATGAGTAAGAGGTTCCAAATCTCCAAGTGGAAGCAAGAACCTCCAAGTGGACTCAAGAACTGATAGAGGGAGAGGACACTAGTCAGATCTCAAGCTGACTCATCCTCTCTCCAAACATATATATATGGATCTCTCCTCCATGAGATCTATAGGCTGGAATTTTGTTATTGCAAAGAATTGTTGTTGGTTTGAGATTGGAATCATTGGGTGCTTAATGCTTTGAAAGGGGTGAAGATAGGAATTCCATTTGCTGGGAAGGAGATGCTGGATTGGAGCCCTCTGGGTTGTATCTCTTCCTGAACCTTGTTATTCATCAATAAAGCTATCTTGGTTTCTCCTATATGCTGATGTATTTTTGATGTATGAATGCATTAGTGTATTTAGTTTATTTCTAATCCTAAACTAGTTATGAATGTGAATATCTGTCTTTGTGTAGTGTTCTTCTCTTGTCGCAAGTAGTTGTTCTCTTGTGATCTTGCAGGAACCCGTTGAAGCTGGGCGAGTGAGAAGGCAAGTAGCTGTGAACACCCAAAGAGGAGAGAGACCAGATCGAGGGACAAACGGAAGACACCGGTAAGTCCATTCATCTCTCTTCTTTCACATTTCATAAAGGAAGAAATCAGAATAGCTGTACTCGTTTGTTGCTAAGGCACTATCACACCTTAGGTGGATAGGATCGTCCTGCATAGGCATTTTTCCCCACAACAAATTGGCGACTCCACTGGGGAAGATTTGTTTAGTCATTTTATTTGTGTTTCTATCATTGTTTGCTTCATAGACTTGACAGCAACAATTGAACTGCATCTTTCCGGGATGCAAAGTAGACAGTTGCTGCTTTGATCCAGTCACTGGACTTGTCTATAATCTGAACAATGGATTCACAAATGATTTGATGATCCTTGTGATAGATCTTAGTACCCCTCAAAGCATCCCTTTGATTACACCTTGCTTGTTTCTTTTATTTGGCCTGAAACAGTGAATTAAATAGCAATCTGTAACCCAGAACCTGTGGGAAACGAGAGTTTCTCCTTCAGCGCAGACCCAGTGAAGGGATTCTGCATTTCAACGCAGTTCCCGTGAAGGCTACCTGCGCTGAATGTCAAAACCCCTGTGTTGAGGTTGCGCTGAACCAGTTTTTCCTTGTGCAGTTGGGGTTCTCTGCTCTGTTTTGCCTTGTTTTGATCTCTGATTTTTTGCAGCCTGTAACCAGCATAGGTACCAGTCTGATAAATCCTTTTCTCTGCTTAAATTCTGCCTCCTTTTGTACAAAAAGACTGTGAGTGTTTTTATGTGTTTGTTGCATCATTTACAGTTTTCCGTTGCATGAGTGAAATAGTCATCCCGTATCCCTTGATTCAGATCTGTTGATTGTGATCGTAGAAGAGAGTTCATTGGCTGTTTACAGATTGATTATACATTTACTTTTGCATTTGGTTTGAGTTTGTCTCTTTTAAGTGTCAAAACAAGTCTTCATTTCGAAAATCGTTAAGTGTTGTAATCTCTTCTACCCTCTCTGATTTTGAAAAAGTAAACTTGTTTGTGTTTATCATTTAAAAGAAAATTCAAAGTTGTACAAAAAGCTTTCTTTGTAGGCATCAATACTAAGAAAGCGGAAAACAAACACCTGCATTGTGCATTTGCATTTGATAGTTTGCATGTTGGATTTAGGAAAAGTGCATTAGAGTGTGTTGATTGCTCTTTGAGAAAAGATGGTGTCTTTCTTTTCCCTTAGTAGCTAGGGTTTTCAAAGTTGAAAAGATATAAAGCTTGCTTATCATCTTTAGATTGCATTTAGGAATTTGTATCATACATCTCGTGGTGAACCTTGAAAGACAAACTTTAAAAAGATCAACCTAAAATAAATTGAATGAACTTAACAACGCTTTGTAACATAACGCACAACATAGAGGTCTAGGCTAGAGACGTGTTCCGGCGTCGTTAAGCCTGGTGACTGTCGATCTCGTGGATGGTGGGTGATTCCTCCTGAGGGACGATAGCTCCAATACGGATTGTGCTCCCACGTACCGTCGCGTATATATTGGGAGACCCCTATAGGCATAAAACCTTTATCCTTAGGAAGCCGTGTCAGCCGCCCTACTGATCACAATGCACTGAACACAACATTCAGGAAGATCAACCGCCCGTACCCTAAAAAGTATTCTGCGGTTTTGCGAAAAGTTTGGCACACCCTCTGCCTAGAACTCCAGAGCAGTTCCTTTTGGCCTTTTTCAGACTCTATAACGGAAAAAGTCCATCCGAGCATTTGTCACTTCGGGCTCGTTAAAACATCGAAGGAGACTAGAGTCATCTTTAGCTTTTTCTCGACTCTTTAAAACTGAAAAAGCAAGTTGTGTCTAAGCGTCGTTAAAAATTTATTTTAAACAGAACAATCACCCTTTATTCCTGCGTTGATCTTTAGGTTGAAAAAATGGAGCACACCAACCAAGGAATTCCCCTTGGTGGAAATCCTAGTCCCTTATCCTCTCGGGGAGATGTTGGTGCGCCCCATATGGCCACATTGTCGCTTCCAGGACTGACAATTGGCCTGCCGGTCTGGCTCTTTTCAACCAATGTCGTTCAGAACACCACCATTCCTGAACAGTCGAGTCAACAGTTAGACCAGACCAGAGTTGCCAACCAGCCTTCTACTTCATCTAACTCTTCCTCTCCTCCTTCCTCTTCGCTTGACGGAACTGGTAAAACAAAAAACCAGGTTCCTAAGGAGAAGAAGGAAAATAAGAAGAAAGAGAAGAAGAAGAAGGAGCCAAAGGCGACTGGGGGCAAACAAGTGTCGTCTGACAAAAATCCACACACAGCACTGACCAGGCCTAAATCGCCATGTGTCATATGCAAGGGAGACCACTTCCACAGAGATTGTCCCTGCATCCCTCGGATATTAAGGGACTGGTCCCCCCGTTTGCACAATTCGGTAGCATCAACCTCTGATAGCCATGTTGACTGCTCACCATCGACTAGTGAAAGTGAAGTCCCAGGACAGAGAGGGAAAGCTAGATTTCCCTGCAAGCTGTGTGAAGGCGACCATGCCATCCACCGTTGTCCCTTCTTAGACGAGGCTAAAAGAGTTCTGGAAGATCGCCCGATTTTACGAGCACAACTTCCTCCTGGATATCAAAAACTCCTGCCAAGTCCTTCACTAGTTGAGAACCCGGCTGGCCCGCCCAGGTGGTCAGCCGAAGCACCTATCATTGAAGATGAACCGTCTGGATCCATGCCTGACGAAAGTCAAAAGGTTGAGACGGTAGTTGACCCGGTTTTTCCTTCAGAGGCTCTATCTTTGAATGATACCATCATAGAGGAGAATAAAGATGACACCGTCCAAATTCTCTTCATCAACACTGACTCTGATGAGCAAGGGGGCAATGCCCCCATTCCTTTATCGCAGGAAGGAAGTTCGTCAGAGCGATATCCGGCCGTTTATTCGGTCCCACCACCAAGCAACCTGGTTGTGTCCTTCGACTGGAACCAACTAGGCAGACCCCGATTGCCAGCAAGCATACCATTCAGAATTATCGTTCAAATATACAGAATGGTAATGGCTGGCACTATCATTGATGAGGGGGCATCTGTGAGTATCCTTTCCTCTATTGCTTGGAAAGCGCTTGGTTCGCCAACGCTTTTGCCTAAAATGAGAAATCTATTAGGCTTTGATAAAGGAACCAGCCGACTTTTAGGGATCCTCCCCAATGTGCCCATAACATTGAAAGGGAAGACCGTTCAAATGAACGTGATGGTCATTCAAGGACCCTTGGATTATAACCTACTCCTTGGACGAGACTATATATATTGCATGGGAGCCATCGTCTCCTCACTCTTTAGAGTAATGTTTTTTCCGCACGAAGGAAGAGTGGTCAAGCTCGTAGACCAGCTTTCATTTCCCGGATCACGCATCGCAAATAGTCGTATACCATCCCTAAATGGTCTCTTCACGAAAGAAATGTTTCAACCCACGGTCCGTCCTCCTGATGAGCGCGAGTAATCCGGGAGGATACGACTGGAACCCAGGGGGCATGCGTCCTGGTCTGCTTCGGCAGGAAAACTTTGGGTATAGAGTAGGTTTCCGCGGGAGAATATGACTAGTCTGTACCCTGCCCTTGCTGGAGAGGGTTTATTCTAGAATAAGATTATTTTGTCAAAGTTACGTGTTTGGCACTAAGTTCATTCACCTTTGTCTATCTCGGTAGATATCGCCGAAGAAATGTTTTGTTTGAAAGATTAACGAGACAATCTTTGGGTAGCCTGAAAGAGGTAGGCCTTTCCTGCTTAAACAAGTGTTTTGGCGGACGAAGTAGGGGTAACCTTGAAATCATATTTTATACCTGGGGGCATGCAAACCTTTTGGAGTGCAAGCAAGGGGCGGCTATTTATTTTTTTAAATTTTTAGGACCTCTAACCCTTTAAACTCGTAGGATTAGTCGTTTCCAAACTTGCATAAAGAAAGGATCCGGAGCAAAGCTTAGTGAGATGAAGCTCCATAAAAAATAGGATCTTGATGGGACACTCTTATCATATGACTGGGTAATCGAGCAGTTTTAGCACACAGTTCATGCTCGTTAAAAAATAAACACAAGATCCGAGCAGTTTTAGCACATAGTTCATGCTCGTTAAAAAATAAACATAAGACTGAGCAAATGTTTCCACCCGCGTTTAAGCTTGTTAAAAAATGAACTATCCCAGTAAATAACCACTATGAATGTAATATCATCAGCCATTAAAGCCTTGGTCGTGTTTGCACCGTCACCTCCACTTTTCATTTGGCCGATCGTTCACCTCCATATGATTGTTTACCCATTTTGAGGAACAACTGCGAAGAGTGATTTCACCTAGCCATCCTTGTGACACTGCCGTGATTGGAAAATTCCAACCTGTACCTGGAATCAGCTGCTAACCCTGTTTATCACTCGTTCCTCAAAAGACAAGTCTTCTTTAAGCTCTTTTCAACTGACTCGTAAAATATGAAAATATTGTCGAGTCCTTGGCCTTCCAGCTCGTTAAAGGGACAAGAAGAGCTATCCCTCCTCTAGATTTTAATCTTTTTGGACCAGAGGGTTTATTGCAAAAAACGATCGAGCGCTTGTTTTGTTCGGCTCGTTAAAACTATCGAAAACTCATCCCTTCTGTATTGTTTTATACCTTTTTGGACTTAAGGGATTAGATGACGAAAAAGGACTTTTGGAGTTAACTTAATGTACCTTTTCAGACTCTCTAAAAATGAAAAGGACCGAGTTATCCTTGTCGTTAGACTCGTTAAAATCATTAAATAGCGACAAACTTGTCTTTAGACGAGAATGAGTTTCACTATCGCTAGGCTCGTTAAAACATAGCGATGGGCTTGCCCGAAGGGCAGGTTATAGAACAAGCATATGTTATCCTCCTCAAGCTTGACAAAAATAAAGAGGTACTGGTCAGCAATGACTGGGGAAAAATTGGGAGAAACTAAAGAAAACTTTGATGGTAGCAAGTCGCTCTTGAACATGACACTTTTCCTCCGTACCACAATCGGGTTGGGTTGTTTCATTCACCGGTCACATCCATGGTCTCGCCATACCATCCATATTTGGGGTAATGCAACTGATCCATCGTATCAGTGTCGCCATATGTTCAAGAGAAGTCGTTCAGAAAAGTCAACCGTGTCCCATCCACTGCCATACATTATCCTTCATCCTTTCATGACCGCCACCCTGAATCATATGTCACAGATCGTTTTCACCTCCATTAAAATCATTAGCTCCATTCTGTGTCACTGATGTGGGATTCATTAAGGCCCTCCTTTGATGGATCACTTCTTGTCGACATCAACTCATTATCCAAGAAGTCGATCTAGGAACAACCCATTCAGTACTTTGAAGCTTGCATGCCACAATGGCAAGTTTCTCACTTCCGGCGACAGGTATACGTCAATGACCTTCGACCGAAAGATTTTGCGTGGTGTTCGACGCCAAGTCCTTTATTCACACCACGTGAACTGTACTGCAGTACCTTGAGGGTCATTATCATTATCGGTGATTCCTCTCGCGCTTGTTAACGGTTTACATCATTGACCGGTAATCAAGCGATGTCTTTCCATGTTCGACTTCAGAACATTTCTCACATGGATCGACTTGTACTTAGAGTGAAGATTGAACGAGTTTGAAGACCCTGGATCTAGTTTCATCCATCTGGGCTGCGATATATATTCAGGAAAGATAAAGACATTTGACATCATTGCAGCAGATAATCATCCTACTCAAAGGATGATAATTTCATCAAAATTATCAGTCTACCATCAGACGATTGTCTGTTATATGTACAGAAAAATGAATTTATAAAGCTGAGCATGGGAATGCCTGCCTCAGCTAGATCATGAAAGCAGTATGAAAAATAATGTATTGTATTGTATCTTATTACAGGTCTCCTCCCAGCATTGGATGAACTCCGGATCCCCCTGATAAAGCATTTCGCCCGATAAACAACCTCATACTTTAGGGGGCAACTGTTATAGACATTTTTGTGCCTTACAGCATTGAGCATGAAATGTCCATAACCTAAGGGATCCAAAGTCCTTAAACATGTTGTTCCTACCCCTAGAGGAACAAGGCTAACAAACCACAGCAATTCACAGAAGTTCTCCACCAGAAACTGCTCAAAAACAAGTCAATTCAGGATCATTTCAGTGGCTACACTAGCTGTTTGCACTGAATGTCAAAGCCAACACTGGCTACCTGCATTGAATGTCAACTGGAACACTGGCTACCTACGCTGAATGAGAGTGGACAAGTGGCAGACTCATTTCTCAAGGTGTCAAAACCCAGGAAGCTTCCAAAATGACACTTGCCTCAGGGAATTCGACTGGTGATGAGTAAGAGGTTCCAAATCTCCAAGTGGAAGAAAGAACCTCCAAGTGGACTCAAGAACTGACAGAGGGAGAGGACACTAGTTAGATCTCAAGCTGACTCATCCTCTCTCCAAACATCTATATATGGATCTCTCCTCCATGAGATCTAGAGGCTGGAATTTTGTTATTGCAAAGAATTGCTGTTGGTTTGAGATTGGAATCATTGGGTGCTTAATGCTTTGAAAGGGGTGAAGATAGGAATTCCATTTGCTGGGAAGGAGATGCTGGATTGGAGCCCTCTGTGTTGTATCTCTTCCTGAACCTTGTTATTCATCAATAAAGCTATCTTGGTTTCTCCTATATGCTGATGTATTTTTGATGTATGAATGCATTAGTGTATTTAGTTTATTTCTAATCCTAAACTAGTTATGAATGTGAATATCTGTCTTTGTGTAGTGTTCTTCTCTTGTTGCAAGTAGTTGTTCTCTTGTGATCTTGCAGGAACCCATTGAAGCTGGGCGAGTGAGAAGGCAAGTACCTGTGAACACCCAAAGAGGAGAGAGACCGGATTGAGGGACAAACGGAAGACACCAGTAAGTACATTCATCTCTCTTCTTTCACATTTCATAAAGGAAGAAATCAGAATAGTTGTACTCGTTTGTTGCTAAGGCACTGTCACACCTTAGGTGGATAGGATCGTCCTGTATAAGCATTTTTCCCCACAACACCAGATCCCAGTGATAGTCAAAAACAGGCCTATTCATCGGACTGTAATTGATGAGGGAGCTTCCACGTGTATTATGTCGATACAGTGCTGGAGATCGCTTGGTTCTCCTTCACTAAATCAATCCCCAACAATTCTTAAGGCCTTTGATGGCCGTGGGTTCCATCCGTTTGGCATTCTACAGGATTTGCCTATAGGGGTTGAAGGAAAAACCGTTAGTCTAGATGTGGAGGTGGTTGATGCCCCTCTAGACTACGACCTTCTCTTGGGTCGAAGTTGGTCTTACGCTATGACAACGGTCGTTTCATCTGTCTTCAGAGTAATAAAGTTCCCACATAATGGCAAGATCGTAACCATAGACCAGCTGGCTTACTTTTCATCCCACCCAGCCTCTTCAGAGAGTATCCAGCATGTCGGTAAAATGACTATCCCTTACAAGGATGTTGGCGTAGGATTAGTTAAAGATGTCGGTTTACTGGGAACTTTTCCTTTTCCTCCAATCAACGCCATGTCTTCATTTGCATCTATTCATATGATTACTTCAGACACCATTGTTTATGATGATCCTTGGATCGTTCCTTCTGAATCTGAGATAGACTCATTTGGTGATGCAATGCCTTTGAGTCCATATGAAATTGCCTATGAGGCCGTGCAGTCTTTTACCGACCCGAGTTCAACCAAAATCGACCAAATGAATGTGGTGTGTGAGGAATCCCTTTTCACGTCAACCTCGGAGTTAATAACATTTCCCGAAGTTGTGTCATCTGACGAACAACTTTGTGAAGTCCTGTGCGTAGACGATTTACCATGGGAAGATCTCCATCATAGATCTTCGTTTTTACCTGAGGATGATTGTTTTGAAAACGATTTCTCATCAATCTTTACAGCTGAATATGTCAAAGAAGCTCAGAGTCCAATGAAACATCCTAATTCAGAGCTGAATTTGGGAAACATTTCTTGCACTATTCCCATTGACATTTCAGTCAAGCCCGGAATTGTTGAGCACATTCATATAGGTGCCTCGTGTTCATATGACGAAATTCAGACATACAAGGCCCTATTTCAAGAATTATGTGACGTGTTTGCCTGGTCTTATGACGAAATGCCAGGAATTGATCCCGCGATTGTTGTCCATGAGATCAAGACTTACACGGATGCTAAACCCGTCCGACAACGTTTGCGTCAGATTCACCCACGAAAAGCGGCTGCAATTAAAGAAGAAGTTGAGAAGCTGTTGAAAGCAGGTTTCATTTATCCGATCCCGTTAACGGATTGGGTATCGAATATTGTTCCGGTTAACAAAAAACAGGGAACAATAAGAATATGTATCGACTATAGGGATATCAATCGTTCTTGTCGCAAGGACAACTACCCAATGCCCTATATCGATCAAATAATTGATGATTGTGCCGGCAGTGAAATATTTTCCTTTATGGATGGTTTTTCCGGTTACAACCAAATCAATATTCTACCTGCCGATCAACCAAAAACGGTTTTCATTTGTCCATGGGAGACATTTTCTTATTGTAAATTACCTTTTGGGCTTAAGAATGCCAGAGCAACTTTTCAAAGGGCGATGTCTTATGCATTTCATGACATCAAACACATTGTGCAACCGTATCTCGATGATTTGCCCGCTCACTCCTTACATCGAGCTGATCACCTTGTCCATTTACGAGCAATATTTATGAGGTGTAGGCATTATCATATATGGTTGAACCCACACAGATGTGTCTTCTGTATAGAAGTGGAACGCTTGCTGGGATTTGTAGTCTCAAAAGCCGGCATCCGTATCGATCCCTCGAAGGTAGAGGCTATCATCAAATTGCCTCCTCCTTCGAGTCTTCACCAACTCCAAAGTTTGCAGGGGAAAGAAAACTTTTTACGCTGATTCATTCCTAACTACGGCGAGATTACCAAGGGTTTTACCCAGTTGTTGAAACAAAACGCTCAATTCTCTTAGGATGAGATAGCTCAGAAATCTTTTGATGCACTCAAGCACGCGTTGACCCATGCACCGTTGCTGCATCCTCCCAACTACAACCAGGATTACTTTTTGTACCTCGCCACCGCTCATTCCACCATTGGAATGGTCTTAGTCCAGGAAGACGAATTCAGAATGGAACATGTGATCTATTACCTTAGTCAGACATTAAATCCTACTGAACTCAAATATTCACATGTGGAGAAATTGGCCTTGGTAGCCGTTCAAGCTGTCCAACGTTTTCGTCACTACATTCTTCTCCATAAAACTACAGTCATTTCGGATTGCAACCCTATGATCTACATTTTGACTAAACAATTGCTAGGGGGCAAGTACTCTAAATGGATCGTTATCCTGCAGGAGTTCGACATAGAATTTGAAAAATCTAAGTCTAAGAAATCTTTAGTTTTTGCAGAGTTGATGTGTGATTTCCCGCGTGCTGACACGGAAACTGTGGCAGAGGAACCCATTGCGGACGAATCTTTGTTTCTCATCAACACTTTAGATCCGTGGTATGGGGACATAATTGTCTATCTCCAAAGCCAATCCTTTCGCTCGAATTTTCAAAGTCGGAACGTCGGAAAATTTGATTCCAGTCCCAACAGTACAAAATTATTGGAGATACTCTTTATCGCCGCGGGGCAGACTTGGTTTTTCGCCGTTGCTTAACTCACGAGGAAGCTGAAATGGTTTTGAATGACTGTCACTCTGGAGCGTGTGGCGGTCATATGTCTGGGTATGCCACAGCCCAAAAGATATTGCACGCTGGCTACTTCTGGCCGTCCTTGTTTAAAGACTGTATTATTGCGGTCCGGAAATGCCACAACTGTCAAGTGTTTGATCACAAGATGCGCGCACCACCTGCTCCTCTCCACCCTATAATTTCCATTGGTCCTTTTGCCAAATGGGGTATCGATTTTATTACATGTAACCCTCACTCGGCCGGGGGGAATGCATATATCATCCTTGCGGTTGATTATTTTACTTAGTGGGCCGAGGCGATGCCTACATTCGAGGCAGACGGCAAGACAGCTGCAATTTTCGTATTCAATCACATTATTGCTAGGTTTGGTGTCCCAAAAGCGATAATCACTGACCATGGGCACCATTTTCGAAACGTTATGATGACAGAACTTACAGGCCAGCTTGGTTTGCGTCACAATAGCTCAACTCCTTATTATCCACAAGCCAATGGCCTAGTTGAGTCCATCAACAAAGTTTTAGTTATCATGATCCGACGAATCATTGGTATTCACCGGTTGAATTGGCACAACATGTTATTTTCCGCGCTTTGGGTGTACCGAACCTCAGTGAAAACATCAACAGGGTTCACTCCTTTCCAACTAGTTTATGGTTTGGAAGCAGTGCTGCCCATTGAATGTGAAATCCCGTCACTTCAAATGGTTGTCGAATTACTTCCAGCTACTTTCGAAGAGGAGAAGCATCTATTATACTTAGCTCAATTAGATGAGACTCGACGTGACGCTGCATTGGCAATCGAGACTCACGCAAAACGTATGAAAGCTCAGTATGATCGAAACGTGACCCCTCGAAATTTTTCGAAAGGAGACCTAGTGCTATTATATGATCAAGCTAACGATAAATTAGGTGCTGCAAAATTCGTTCCTATGTGGCATGGGCCCTACATTGTCAAGCGAAAGCTAGCAAAAGGGGCCTATGAGCTGGTAGATTTTGACGGGGACTCTTTGGGTAAACCTAGAAATGGACTTTACCTAAAGAGGTATTATGCTTAAATGATGGGTATGGAGATTTTAGTTAGGTTAGCTTTTTCTTTCTAGCTGGTGTGTTTGTTAGTATAGACAATGTGCTTAGCTTAGAGAGTTTGTTTTTCGTTGTTATTCTAGCTTATCTTGGTTTTACTCTTGATATTGCAAATGTCGACACCTCTCCAAACGTACATTGGATTCACTGAAGGTGCTTGTCGTAGTACACGGAATATCTCTTCCGCAGCTTGGTTTATCTATTCGCCCTCTGATGAGTTAGTTTCTATGCATGGGGTGAGCCTCGGTCAAACAACAAACAACATTGCAGAATACAGTGCAGTGACTGAATTATTGTCTGAATCTATTTCGTTTGGGATTCGGAGTTTGATAGTGAGGTTAGATTCTGAACTCGTTGTATTACAGCTTAATAGAGTGTATGCCATTAGAAATCCAGTGTTATTAAGGTTATTTTTGAGAGTGCGTCTCTTGGAACGTGAATTTGATTACATTGAATATAAGCATATTCCAAGGTCTTTAAATACATTAGCAGATGCAATTGCTTTTCGAATGTTAGACAGACATTTGCGATAATCATACATGTAAATTTAAAAACATTTCATCACACATGTTTAACAAGATAAGCCGGTAATAATGATATATATAGATAGGAGTGTGTCAAAAATACATCGTCTTCGATCATAGGTTGAAAAACACCTTATGATCGGCAAAAATGATAAGTACAAAAAACCAAAATGTCACATGTGTCTACAAAAGTGACCATCCAATCACTGTTGGTGCTCTCTATACGACACCACTGCACGGGCTACCCTACACAAGAACCTCCTAAAAGGTCCTGGGACCGCGACCACATAGCGCTAAGTCTGATAGGAATATCATCTATAGTCGTCTCTGGTATGTCTGCCGTAAGACGCTCTAGGTCTTGTTCCAACACAGCTAAGGTCTCTGCGGTCGCGTCCTGTGGGGCCGGTGCCGGTGCAACTGGTACTCTCCTTTCGAAAGGCCGGAGATTGGCTGGACGCTGTGGGCCTACACCTGCATTTTGAAAATTGTCACTGTCAGTTTTGAGACGATATAAAAACAAAAAATAAATAAATAAATAATTTAAAAACTTGTGGAAAATGAAGTACCTGTGTCATCCCACTGTTCTCCCAGTGGAAGAATCATGTCCGGATCTCCACGAAAATCAACTTCGACATACGGAAAATCCTGTATTGAGAAGACCTGGTTCTCTAACCAGTGAAAATACTCCGGTCTAAATCGGACAACCTCCGTGCCCTCGTTAGGATGACGGGCCATCACCGCAACCCATCGCGTCAACTTAGGCTCTCGGGGAGGCCCAACCTCAACAGTGAGCTGCTGTGGGATCAGCATCGGAACCCTCTCTAGAGAAAAACTCACAACTAAAGGCCCATAACCAAAAGTCTTCAGCTTTCCGTTTTTGGTCCTAGTCAGTTGGCCCTTTAAGTTGGCCAACACAGCATCGCACCAGTTGAAAATGGTGCCCTGATAGCAATCAATCGCCATCCGCATCTGGGATCCAATGGCAATGTGCAAAGCGGCAGCCCCGCAAAGTCTGGTAACTGTAAAGGCAATTACCATAAGTTTAGGTCGGGATATCTTTTTGATTTCTATCCCCTTATCCTGGTTTTGGTTATTACACCACTCTCGTCGGAGACTAGCAATGGACTGGCCACCCGGCCTAGTCCCGGACAGAGTCAATTGTTCGCCCCTCTTGGGCAAACCAGTGAGAAAGTAAATATCAGAGGGCTTTATCTCGAGCTGGTGCCCTCCAATGTAAAAGCATTGATCCTGAACGTTCCACCTTTCAACCAGCCACTCTAAGAAAGTGCACCTGGGCCCTCATGCTAGGTATGGCCCAGTATTTGTAAAGACTGCATGCCTTCAAAGCATCAATGGAAGGTTGGTGATTAATCGCGGCCAAATCAACATCTTCGTGTTCTCTCTCGCGCCAATCAAGCATGGTGGGCAATCTACACACCATAAAACATCTGTTAGAGTCCATAAAATTAAAAGTTTTTGGTTCATTTTGGAGAAATGGGAGTTTCAAAATCCATTCCGTGGTGTACGCAGCCCGCCTTTAGAGACAGGGCGTATGTATGCAGGTTCTCTTAAGGCAAGCTGCGTACGCCTGGCATTTTCCCAACCGAGAAAACGTCGGGGTATGCAGGTCACCCATGGGGCACCTGCATACCCCGAAAAGCAGACCTTGAAACCCCCAAGGCCTCCAAAAAATAAAACTAAAGCTTGAAAACAAATTCTAAACGGATGGAAATGCAAGGGAGGATGTTGTAGAATACCTGATGAGACGGCGTTCGGTTTCGACAGTCGGATTCTCCGCAATGTCCACAGGAAGTTTCTTGCCAAAAGCCCTTTTTCTCTCCTCAACAGTAAAATGGTAAAAATGAAATGGTAAAAGCCCTTTTTATAGGTTTTTTGAGTAAATAAATGTCAAATTTGTTTATTTTCCACCATGAAAAGGTATTTTTCAAAGTATTTTTATCTATCTTTAAACATGTATGAGTAATGTGTTGGTTTTTGCGCAGGATAAAAGGATTTTCAGGGAAAATTTCATTTTTCACAAACAAAAACATCAGAGTCATCTTTTAAGCCCTTTTCTGACTCCTAAAACATGAAAAGATTGCCGAGCGTTTCTTTTACACTCGTTAAAACGGAATTAAAAGACGGTCCTCTTATAGCCCTTTTCTGACCGTAAAAACAGGAAAATATTTCCAAATTTTTGTCGTTTCAAATTCGATACTGGAAATAAAACGACGTGTCCTTGATCGCTTTTTACTTTTCAGGTCAAAGACACTAATCATGAAAGTACTCCTTGGTTGCAAGATCAAGCGGTTCTCTCAAGTATTATTTTATACTTTTTCGGGCTTGGGAGACACAAATTTACGAAAAAGTTCAACCCTGGAGTCTTCTTAAGTTTTTCAGACTCTCTAAAATTGAAAAACGCCAAGTTTCTCCTATACTGGACTCGTTAAAATTTCACAGTAAAGGACCTGTTCGATTACAAACAGGAACAGACCACTCCTTCTTAGGGTTCGAATCAAAACTAAGTTGGACTCATCTGAAGGATGAGCTTATAATCAAGCATATGTTATCCTCCTCAAGCTTGTAAAAAATAAAGAGGTACTTGCCAGAAATGGTGGGGGAAAAGAGAGAAAAATGAGCCTATTTGTTATCCTTTGTCTCAGAATAAGCCTTATCACCACTCTTGAACACGACACTTTTCATTCACCTGGGTTGGGAAATCCTTTGCCTCACAGTTGATCAAACCACATTGAAAGTATTCAGCCGAGTATTAACTTTGGGTCAAATGTCACCAAGCCATCTGTTGTGTCGTTATGTGTTCAAGAGGTCACTGCAAATAAACCATTCATCTGCAAAATACCCGTCATCCATCTCGACCATCCCTGAGTCAGTCCTTACAGCTACATTTCTTCAACTTGATCTATGATTTCGTGTTGTGGGCTTACCTGCAACGGGTCGCTTTCTATCGACATCAGCACATTATCTAGAAAGATGACCTAGGAATCGTCAGTACCTTGAAATCTGCATGCATCAATGGCAGGTTTCTCGCCTTAGACGACGGTTTACATCATTGAATTTCGATCGAAGGATTCCGTGAAATGTTCGACATCAACTCATTCATTCACATCTCATGGATTGTACTAGGTACTTTGAGAACCATTGACATCACTGGTGGTATCTCTCACACTTGTTAACAGTTTACATCATTGACTGGTAATCAAGTGGTTTCTACCATGTTCGACACCAACTCATTTATTCGCATGGATAGAATCGTACCTGTTCGGGAAGTAGAAATGAAGACCCTGGATCTAGTTTCCACCATCCAGGCTGTGAGGAGTTTTGTATTCATTATACAGTGGACTAATCATAAACAGATGGCTGCATCCATACTGTGTCTACAAAAGTCTATGATTATGATGTACTGCAAAATCATTCCTGTATCAGAGCAGTAGTTAGTTTCTTAGTTAAAGTTTTCAATCTGAGTATGGGAATGCCTACCTCAGCGATGATATGATCTTATATATGTATTTTGTGTTGAATATTTGCAGGTTCCGACTGGGCTCTCCACAAGATAATCCTTGAAATGATAAAGTACTTCACCCTTCCTGGATGATATGAAACCCTAATCTACTACAGGCTTCGCACTTTAGGGGGCAATCTGTTACACTAAAATTTGTCACCATGACTATTTGCAGTTAGTATGGCTCCATCAACTGTCATACTATCCTCCTTGGCAAGTCTCATACCTCTACTCTTCATGTCAAACTCCAAGAAAGAGAGAAAGTCTTTAAAAATCTATATATCTCTGGGTACGCAGTTTCTCTTAGCCTTACCTGCGTGTACGCACCTCAAGTTCACAATACCTGCGTACGTGTACGCTCTATCTGTAAAGGGTTGGGTGCGTACTCCTGGAAAGGTCAAAAGGCGCAAGTTTCACTTCAAAAAAGTTACTTGTGGTCATTTTTAGAGCATTCTAGAAGCTTGTTTGATGTGTATTGAGCGCCTCCAGATGGTTCATGTATCCCTATGAAAGAGGAACGTATCCCATCAAGAGGGGAGCTATCCCATTCAAAGAGGGGCTTATCCCGTTGATGGTGGACCTGATTAACTTCCTCTAGAGCACTATAAATACAGGCATTGGGCCAGAAGGAGGGGAGGTTGAAAGCTGAACATTCCTAAGGGTAGATGCTGCTGGAATTAGGACTCCCTTATAGAGCTTGAGAGGAGAGATTCCCATCCTTTCCTAGCCTTATTTGGAAGTGGGTGAGCTGATCAAAGTAAAGGAAAACTCTTGCTGGACCCTAGGAGGGACCTGCACAACACCAAGGCTCAGGTTGTAATGGTTTCTTTTGTTTCCACTTAATGCAAATAAACTCATTTTTCTCAACAGATTGTTATTCATGATTTGTTTCATATACTCCTTGGTCTGTATGATGAATATGTATTATCTTATAAGTTTATCAGGTGCTATGTAATCTTTTGGCTTGTTAGTGAATGCAGGTTTCGAAGAGAAGGAGGAGCTCATCCGGATCGGCAAGGCTGGACTACTACAAAGCGTTGGACTAAAGGTATGTGACAATCACCTGATTATTTGTATTCTAAATGCATATTTAGAGAAAGGTAGTGTTTATTTGTCTTGTTTGTCACTAGAAAGCCTTAGCTTCTAGGGAGGTCGGTTTTGTCCGCAAAATTGACTCTTTCCGCATGACACCAGGCTTCTACAGGAGGGGAAGTGAGTCATTTTGAAGGGAGGAAACGTGATTTTTGGCACAAATTTCAGTCTGAAGAGGTAGGGTTCATGAATGCCCTTTGTTGAATATAAAAATGTGAAATATTTGGTCTTAAATTGAAGATAAAATGAGTCTTTAAGAGGGTAGAAATACATAAAAAAAAATTCTGTTTAAAAAAAAAAGAAACACAGTCCCCTTTGTTTTTCTATTTCACTCAAAATTCTTTGTATCCACCTCCATATATGGTTTTTAAAAAGAAGTACAAGCAGTATGACAGGGGGGTTTATAAGAAAAGAGCCCACTAACTCCACTAGACTCCATGCACATCCTCAAGTGGTGGAAATATTTACAAGGGAAAACTATATGAATTTCTTTGAGAAGTTTAGAGGGTTTGATGATGAAATTGCCCATGAATTTTCTCTCTCTCTGGTCCCTCACACAAGAACTCATGCTATTGTAACCATTAGAGGGCTCTCCATTGAAATAACCCCTGAATTCATCAGTAGGGTCACTACCCTTCCTCTTGGGCTGCCTTGGAGTAAAGATGAGAAAATAATTGGCCAGACTACTAAGAGGAAATTTTTCCAAGATAATGAAACCCTTGTTGAAGAAAAAAATGGAATTAGGAGGGCTAGTGTAACATATCCCTGGGATGAGGTTAGCTACCAAGTGATCAAATACATTTCTTGTGAGGGGAGGCATAGTATTGTTTATGGATATCATTTAATAATTCTCCAAGAATTGAGATATGGCCTGGATACCCCAACACATCAAAAGCTCAGTATCCCTTACTTTCTCCTTCAAGCCCTCATTGACTCCAGCACCTAGGTATAGGAAGGAAATTCATAGCAGCTATCTCACCATGGCCTAATCAAGATCCTAGTAGAAGAATACCTCCATAGCCTTACAATCCCTATAGCATGGGAAGTTTTCATAAATATGACAGCTGAGGACGACATCAAGGCATTAACCTATGATGTCAGTCTTGCTATTAGTGAGGAGGGAGAATAGCAAGGAGGAGAAGATGAAGCTAGTGGTGACATAGCAGAGCAAGAGAGGAAGGAGGAAAGAAAAGAAATAGAGGAGGGGAGAGTTGAAGAGACAGAACAGGAGGTAGAAAAAGAGACAGAGCAGGAGGAGGAAAAAGAGACAGAAGAGGGAGAAAAGGAGGCAGAGAGGGCAGAGCAAAGAGAAGAGTCCCCTGAAACTTTGGAAAGAGAAGCAGCAGCTGCCCTCACTTCCCTCAATACACTAGTCAAGCAGAAGCAGAAGAGGAAAAGAAAAACCTCCATGTATTTCAGGGCAAGGAAGAGTACTAGAATTAAAATAGGCAAACCTCAGCCCTCATCAATGACTCCCATTAACATTGAAGATTCACCATCCTCCAAGATGAAAGAATCTCCTTCCAAGACACCCATAACCTATGAAAGTAGGACTACAATATCTTCTATATGGAATGGAAATGCAATTCTACAGGACCCCAAACCAGACCTACAGGAGGCTAAAACAGTCCTACAGGAGACACTATCCAAACTACAGGAGACACAAAAACTTGAGGAAAAGATAGGAGGATAGCTAGAGGTGAAAGACGAAGCAGAAGAGCTACAAGAACTTGACCCCTAGCCTAATCTTGAGTCCTATTATAGAATACTTGATGGAGGCAAGATAATTCCACATAAATTTTCAATTCCACTGTTTTTCGAATTGGAAAACGAGAGAGTGAGAACGCATAGGTGGATGCAGATAGCTAAGTCCAAAGGAGTTGAGGATATTGGCCACATGGAAGACAAACTCTGGGAAATGGGCAGGGAATTGAGTGCTCCCAGAGACAGAGAAGCCATTACAAGAAGCCACCTTGAGAATGAGAATTAATTACTAAGGAGGTAGCTGTAGGAGAAAGAGACTCATTTAGCATACATGGCCAGCTTATCCATAGAAGCATTACAATGCAGAACACCAGCCAAATCTTATGGCCTCTATCTAAAGGATCAATGGCTTCAATTCGAAATAAAAACTCTATCACAAAGAGGCATAATGCCTTTACAAGACTATAGGCAGTTCATGGATTTGTGTGACCAAAGAGCCTCCAAGGAAAAAGTGAAGATGGCAGAGTTCTATCTACACAACATGGCCCTCACAGACCTGAATGTGTGGGACCCCAATGCCAAGCTAGGGGATCTTCAATTAATGGACATGGTGTCATGGATGAACCATGAAGAATTGAGGGAAACAGAAATGAAAAGATTGTTGATAAAAGAGCATAATGAACCATTGATGATAAGAGCTGAGCCATCAGATCCTATGGCACTCATCAACACACAAAACCTTCTTACCAATGACCCTCAGATTGCCCCTAAATATCTAGCCAATGAGGAACAAGCCACTACACACTTTGAAGATATTCTTAGGCTACTTGGGTATGGTTGTGTACATGCATGCATGAGAAGATGGAACACCCTACCCCATAGCTTACAGATCAGAGAATACCATTCCCCCATGAGGCTGAAGGAGGCATTGAAAAGAGTGACAATGTACAAGTGCTCCATGCAAAGGCTGAAGGTCAACTGGATTGGCCTCAAACTAAGTCCTCCACTCATATTAGGCATGCTGGAAGGCAGAAGGGAAGAAGAAGAGATGGATCGATGGAAGGATATAGACAGAAAGGCAGGATTTTATGGAGAACATGAACAAACCACATCAGAAGCTTGGAATGCTAGGGAGGCCACCAGGGCCATGAAAGACCAAGAGATTGACTAGGTTGCTCAAAGGATGAGCAACACCTTCAGTAAGGGGGTGATGATGAGCCTCATAAATGGGTAATTATATGGGATCATTTTACCTCCTTACCTAGTCAAATCAACCATTCTCTTAGCTTATTGTATAATTTTCTAATTATATTTATGCATATAGGGTGAGTTGAGTTAGTTATTATACCATGTGGTCTAACATGTATTTAATGCATATTATTGATGGATTTCAAGGTCAAAGTCAAGGATATAGTGGTCAACTGCAGCAATAACACAAAGTAGATAGAGGAGAGGACTTATAGGAGGGAATCCCCCCTCATTTATTGCTCCTCACTTTGAATTCCCCTTCATTCAGCTCAAAGTAAAAGCAGCCGAATCATGCACTAGAAGGCAGCCGAGCAAGTGGAAGATGGTTGATAGTTATCTCGAGTTTTGGGAGCCAAGCCTCCATGATTTTAAGGAAGTTGTTGGTAGCTTTAGATGTATAAGTAGATAGGCCTACGGCCTCACTAGGGTCGACTTTTTTCTTGGGAAAACTCTGCTCAAATTTCGAGCTTACTATTGTATGACAGTTTTATGTAATGTTTCTATTTTTTTATAATGAAGATGGAATCCTTTTTGAGCTAGCACTGAGTTACCTCAAAGGGCTGAAGCTCTTGTGTTAGGGCCCAATCCAAGCAGCCAAGCTTCTCTTTACTTGTATTTTTATGCTTTACTTCAATTTGTAGATTATTTTGATGTTAGATGTATTTCTCTTATGGTTAAGAATAGGTTGCTTTTGATGATTTAGTAGCTTGCTTCCATTTCCGCTTTCTATAGTAGGTTAAGTAGTGATCAGAGAAGATTCAAAAGGCTAGAAACAATGTTTTGGCCTCTCTTCCTCCCTCTAGGACCATGATTTGAGGCAAAGACTCTCTTGCTGCCCCAAAAACACAGATTTTCCTCATTCCTAGGACTTCTAGTGTTTGCAGCTCTCTAGTAGGTTGATGGTCCAGTTTTGCTTTTCTCTAGATCTTCTTTATCATGTTCACTTCCTGATTTGAAATATTCCTTTTGCATGCTTTCCTTTCTTACAACATTTCCCAGAATTTCCTTCTATACATCATAGTTTAGGCCATCTTAATGAAAAACTTTGTTTTTCCTAGGATGCACTCATTTCATTGGTTGCTTGATTTTCTCGGTTGACTGTTAGTTTCTATGTAGTAGATCTCTTCCAGTAGTAGTCCAGATTACCAGCAATCACACCCTCCATTTGATCCATGCCCTATAGGTCTCCCAAACCTCACCTCAATTATGCCTTAGTTTCCTTCATTTTTCATAGAACTTCTTCCTCTCTCCTTGAGAAAACCCAATCATTTTTCTCTCCCTTGGTGATTCATGGTAGACCTTAGGTAGCCTAACACCTCATTCCAACCTTCATCCACCTTTTCCACCCACTCTCACACCCTCAAAACAATGAAAATTTCTCTTCGCCTCCTCCTGTAGGCCTCTTGTAGTTTCCTTGTTTTCCTCCTGTAGTTTTCTTGTGTCCTCCTGTAGTTTTTCCTGTAGGATTTCTTTTGAGGGCCGAGTGTGGGAAAAGCCTCCAAAAGGCCACCTAAGACCTCCTAGGACCCATCCATACCATCCTACATCCTCCCAAGCTCCAAAACTGCCCTCTAACGCCACATGTTCACTGCCACACTCACACAATAAATTAGATGCATGTTAAATTCAATTAAAAACACATAAAATTCCAAACATATGTTTTCTGCTTATTTACTTCCAAAAATAGCATGGCTAGATGTTGTTTACTTCCTTGAGTAGGTAATGGCATTTCTTTCATGGTTTTCATAGTGTTTTTGGCAAAAGTAGAATTAGCTTGTTAAGTAGGGTTTACTAGGTTTTGCTTTGCATTCCAGTCTTCCTCCTTTCTGCAGTTACAATAGCATCTGTAGAGTAATCTTTATTTCCTTTCATCACACATAGAGCTTCTTCTAAAATCTATAGAAGTTGGCTTGAGCTCCTAGTGATATCACACCGGCTGACCAAGTGACAACCTACAGTGAGAACTAGTACTTGTGCATATAGCATCGATGCTTCCAAGTTTGTTACGAACTACCGGGTTGATAAAAGTAAAGTTGGTAGCCCAGGAGTTGCGGCATTCTTGCTGCAATACTGGCACCCACCACAATACAAGCATGATGGTCGCATTGGATTCATACAATTGCAGGCATAATGCCCTAGCCCCCCACAATTGTAACATATCAGCTATCTGCGACATCTTCCAAGTCCCCCTCGACCTCAGCCTCTTCCACACCCCTGAAATTCGGTGCGTGCGATTCCTGCGTTTTGATCGAGGGGCTATGTTTCGTCTTGAAGTCTGTAGGTAGGAGTTTGATCCATCATTAGCTCATAACTTCTACAGGTGCGCTCATCATGTCCCACAGACCTACAGAAAATACAGTACAATTGTTGTGAATTCTACGTATCCTTTTGTAATAGATGGCAGTTATCTGTAGCATGCGTTCCTCCTACCTAACAATTCATACACCATAGTGCAGGTGCTGTGCTTGGTCCTTCTTGTGCCTCCAGTCTTAGTGGCATTGGCCCTCCTCCTACAAGGTAATTTGAAAACACCAGGAAGTGGTCTTGTTGTGACCCTAGCCCTTGCATTTTACGCACCATACCTCATCGTGCATCTCTAGGTGGGTTGTCCTGTCTTGTTTCAAACTCTGTATCTCAAGGCACAAGTTTTTTAACTGTGCATGAATCTACTGAACTCCCAAGTTGGGATCTTATATCGGGGTCTCGTGCAATCTCATCATGACCTCCAAGGCCTCAGCTTGAGTGCTTAGCCTCTGTTGCGACAACGTGTTCCATAGATCTGGCGTTAACAATGCTACAAACCATTCGTGGTATTTCCCTCTGTTAATGTCATGTTCACTTCGCGAATTGTGCACTTCAATATTTGATCCAACTCCCACGGGGTCTTACCTAGTAGCATTGTGATTTCCCTGAATCCAATGATCGACTGTGCCTTTGACTTTGACCTGCTAAATTCTTTATTTAGCGCAGCTTGGATATCCAAGATCCCCGCATTTGGATCGTCATTGGAATTCTTAATGTACTAGGTCAGCGCGTGATCTTGCAAAGTGTTGACCAACATTGCCTTCTTTATATTGTCATATGTGACTCCATGTGCTTCCCATACAGCTTTTATCACGAACCAAAACTTGTCCAAATCTTCATTCCCTACTCCGTTGAAAACTGGTAGCTTTATTGCGCTTTCCATACTGCTTCACGATGCGGGCCGAGGTGGTATGGGTGAAGACGATGAAACTGGCGGTGGTGTGGGTGGGGGTGGTATGCACAGAATTATCTGCCTTATCAGATTGATCGCACTTTTTGGTGAGAAATTCATGATCTCTTCTTTGCCCCCTCGTGGAGGTGAAATCAAGGGGCTAGTTTCTAGTTCTGTGCTACCTTCATTTATATAGATTCTCCCACTTCATGTAGCCCCAAACATCAATTTATTCACATAACCCATTTCTCACACAGTAGCATTTTAATCCCAGTGTTCAAAGATTTAACGTACTTACCTCGCAGTCCTTTTGTTCGAGATCAAATGCACAGCAAACATAAAAAAGCATATACACAGCTATTAAAAACATGCACAGGAGACACAACTTTTTAACATGGTTCACCCAACCAATCTAGGCTACGTCCACCAAACATAGGCATCGGCAATCTTTATTAATCAAATAGGAGATTACATAAATCAAATCTTCACAAACTCTCACCCTCACTCAAAAAACAATCCGTATGAATACCCGTTTTATAGCAAGGAGGATCTAACTACCTCATAAATCCTCTCAACTCAAATTTAGGATGCATTAACTCCCTCCCAACAAACTGGAGCTAATCTAGGAACTAATTCCTATTGTTGTCATCTACTGAGATTTTTCCTATTTTATTCAAAACAGAAAATCTCAACAATCTCCACCTTGACAACAATTAGCCTGATGCCCTGTTATTATTATTTTATCTTTTCTGCAAGCCAAGAGAAGCCAAACACCAACGTAGCTTCTCTAACAAAACTGGTTTCGTGAACATGTCTGCACAATTCTCCTTTGTATGCACCTTTTCAAGAGAGACTCCCCTTTCAGTGATAACCTGTCTTACAAAATGATACTTAATTGGAATATGCTTTGATTTACTATGATAGGCCGGATTCTTAGCCAAATGTATTGCGCTTTGACTATCACAAAGTAACCTGATGTTGTCCTGTAACCTACCAAACTCACCAAGAAAACCTTTCAACCAAACCGCCTCTTTGCAAGCATGCGAAGCAGCAATGTATTCTGCTTCAGTAGTGGATAAAGTGACAATGTTCTGTAGCTTTGACATCCAACTTATAGCTCCACCTGCAAGAGTAAAGACATACCCTGAAGTTGACCTTCTCTTATCCAAGTCACCTGCAAAATCGGAATCAACATATCCACAAACAAATTCACTACTCTTATTGTAAGTGATACAATAACTACTTGTGCCTCTCAGATACCGAAGCACCCATTTCACTGCTGACCAGTGTTCTTTACCCAGATTTTCCATGTACCTGCTGACAACCCCAACTGCATGTGAAATATCTGGTCGCGTACACACCATCGCATACATTAAACACCCTACTACATTAGCATATGGAATTCGAGACATAAATTCCTTTTCTTCATCTGAATTAGGACATAAACTAGAAGAAAGCTTGAAATGGGAAGCGAGAGGGACTGACACAGGCTTCACGTTATTCATACCAAACCTCAAAATTATTTTCTCAATATACTTCTGTTGTGATAGCCATAGCTTACCATTGCTCCTGTCTTTGAAAATCTCCATGCCCAAAACCTGTCTTGCTGCTCCTAGATCTTTCATATCAAATGTCCTTGCCATCTGAGCCTTCAACCTGTTGATTTCTTCTATGCTTTTGCTTGCTAAAAGCATATCGTCAAAATACAATACCAAGATAATGAATACGCCATTATTTAACTGTTTAAAATAAACACAATGATCATATTCACTTCTAACATATTTCTGACTCAACATGAAAGAATCAAACTTGTTATACCACTGCCGAGGCGACTGCTTCAGGCCATATAATGACTTCTTGAGCCTGCAGACAAATTTCTCATTGCGATGCTGAACAAACCCTTCCAGTTGTTCCATATAAATTTCCTCATCTAAGTCACCATGTAGAAATGCAGTCTTAACACATAATTGTTGCAACTCTAAATCAAGCAAAGCCACTAATGCTAACACAATTCTAATTGAAACAATTTTAACCACTGGTGAAAAAATCTCATGAAAGTCAATACCGGCTTTCTGAGAAAACCCTTTTGCAATCAGCCGCACTTTGTACCTGTCTTCCGTATCATTCACACCCCGTTTCAGCTTGAAAACCCATTTACACCCCACAGTTTTCCTGCCTTTCGGAAGCTCAACCAGATCCCATGTGCCGTTCTTACCCAAGGCCATCATTTCATCCTTCATGGCTGCTTTCCACTTATCACTTTTCGAACCTTCTATTGCTTCTTGATAGCATAGAGGTTCATCATCATTAGCAGTAAATGCAACAGAAGTGACATAATCATCATACCTTCTTGGTGGTCGTTTGATTCTTATCGACCTCCTTAATGATGTTTCTGGTGCTTCCTCAATTGGCTGACTACCATCTGTAGGAACTTCTTGACGATCAGTATCTGAGACCTATTCATGATCTAGACCTGCACCCTGTTCATGATCTGATTCTGAAACCTGTTCATGGCTAGTATCTGAACTATGGTCATCATGACTATCATTAGAAATGTTATGAAACTGAATGTGTTGAAAATCAGATACATCATCCTGTTTCAATCTACTATCTACATCTAACTGTACAAGAGAGGATTCATTAAACTTTACATCTCTGTTGATGATGATTTTGCGGGTAGTAGGATCCCACAATCTATATCCCTTTATTCCAACGCCATACCCAACAAAGATATACCTTTTCGACTTTGGATCTAATTTAGTTCGCTGATGTTTAGGCACTAGAGCATATGCATCACAACCAAACACTCTGAGTTTAGAATAGTCACAAGGTTGTCCTTTCCATACCTCTTGTGGAATCTTGCAGCCTATCGCCGTTGATGGAGATCGGTTTATCACATAACAAGTTGTTGCCACTGCTTCCGTCCACAACTCCTTTTGCAACCCGGCGTTACTCAGCATACTCCTTGCTCTCTCTAGAAGAGTCATGTTCATGTGTTCAGCAACTCCATTCTGCTGAGGAGTATAAACCGTGGTCTTATGTCTCTCGATCCCTGCATCCTTGCAATAGCTGTCAAACTCCTTGGAAGTAAACTCACCACCATTGTCAGTTCTTAAACATTTTATTGTTCTACCAGTGTTGTTTTCTACCAATGCTCTAAACTGCTTGAAAACTGAAAAAACATTAGACTTCCTTTTCAACATGTAGACCCACACTTTCCTAGAAAAGTCATCAATGAATGATACAAAATAAGACGAACCACCATAGGAAGTTGTAGGGGCTGGTCCCAAACATTTGAATTGATATAATCAATTATGCCTTTACTAGTATGTTTGCCTGTTTTAAATTTTTGATTACTTTGTTTTCCAAACAGACAATGCTTACAGAAATCCAACTTTCCAGAGTTTAGATTTGGAAGTAACTTGCAATCAGCCAAAATTTTTAACCCTCTTTCACTCATATGCCCCATTCTTTGATGCCATAAGTGAATGGAACTACTGTCATTTTCAGACACCGTAGATACATAATCTGACCCTGTACTTCCTTCTAACTGAAATAGATTTCCTACCTTCTTAGCTTTCATAACTAGTAAAATACCTTTGTAAATTTTCATTACTCCACCTTGAATTACAATTTTATATCCATTTGAATCAAGTGCTCCTAATGAAGTCAAATTTTTCCTTAAATCTGGTACATGCCTCACATCAGTTAATATTTTTGTTGTCCCATCAAACATTTGCAGTTGTATACTCCCAATTCCCACAATTTTACATGTTACATCATTACCCATGTACACAACACCATCATCAATTGATTTATATGTCTTAAACCATTATTTATGGATACACATGTGGTTTGATGCACCGGAATCTAACAACCAATGTTGACCATGATTTGACACATTAACTGATAATACTTCATCACTCATACCTGAACCAGATGTCGAACCTGTATATGTCGTATTTGCCTCCTTCTTCTCTGTCGAAGAATCTGCTTTTGAATTTTGCTGCTGTCGTTTCCAACAGTCCTTCTTTAAATGCCCTGATTTGCCACAAAACCAACACTTTAGCTTACTCTTCTTCCCTTTCGACTTTGAACGTGAGTCGCTCGGCCTCCTGGAGTGTCTTTCTTTCGAACGACCTCTAACCATCATAGCTTCTGATGTAGAGGTTTCGGAATGCGACCTTCTCCTTGTTTCTTCCGATAATAAGGATGCAACTACATCATCAAACTCAATAGTTTCTGATGAACTAAGACTTATAGAAGTAACAAAATGATCCCATGATTCGGGCAACGAGCACAATAAAGTAATAGCTTTATCCTCGGATTGAATATTTAATTCTATACTTTGTAATTGCACAAGAAGAGTATTAAAAGCATTTAAATGATCAGCAATCGATGTACCTTCCTTCATTCGCAAACTATACAATTGTAACTTCAGGAGAATCCTATTGATCAAGGATTTGGTCATGTACAGTTTCTCCAGTTTCGTCCACAAACCAGCAGCTATTGTTTCTGACACGATATTAAACAGGACATCATCAGCTAGACACAGTCGAATAGCACTTATCGCTCTTTTATCCATCTCGGCCCACTCATTATCTGTGATGTTGTAAGGTTGTTTGTATTTTCCCAACAATGCCTTTGCCACACCATGTTGGACAAGCAAATCGTACATTTTCACCTTCCATATCTCGTAATTATTCTTGCCATTAAACTTCTCAATTTCAAACTGGGCACTTTGAGTTTTCGCCATTTTGTATCAGCAAAAAAACACAATAATCTCCAAAAAACCAACTTTAAATGAATGAAGTTTGTTCTTTAAAAAATGCCTTTGCCTTTAAAAAACAAGCAAATATCTGCCCTTGTACTTCACATACAAATTTCTGCCATATGCCTTTGCTTTAAACAAAAACAAACTTTTTTTTGTGAATTACAATACATAAAACTCAGTACCAAATTCTACCAATTTGGCAATTTTTGTGGCCATAGAAATACCCTTTCGGTTTTCAACGCACAGTGTTCAACACCGCACCAAAAAAAAATACATACACTTTAAATATCTCTCAACGAGCCATTCTTCAAAGTTATCTCATGATAGAATTTTCCTTATTATAAGAGTCTTTTAAAGGAACTCCATTTTCATTTTTAAATTCATGTGGAGTAATTAAAAAACTGCGCTGGCAAAATAAAAAACGCTGTAAGTGTAAACAGAAAAGGTTTCAAACCTTACCGCGCCTTTTTCCAAAAAAACAACGCAGCACCAGGCAATTCAAACACAACTCCAGCGCATTCCATATGCTCCACACATTCAAACACAACTCCAGCGCATTCCATATGCTCCACGGATTCAAACCAGCTCCACACATTAACACGCAGGACCTCCTCCAGGCAGCAATCGATTTATACACTGCAACCTCCACGCGCGGGTTTGAATAGCGCCCTCCACGCAGCACACCAGGCAGCACTAACAGCTATCCACCACAACACCGTTCAACGCTGTCAGGTAGCTTTGGACCACGCACGCAACAATGTATTAATACAACACGCAGGTCACAGACACACGGGTTTGGAAACTCGCCATCATGTCTTTAACCTTCAATCTGCTCCAAATCAAGTGCTGGGCAGCGCCACGCTCCAACATGCTCTGATACCAATTGTTGGAGATCAGATGCATAGCAAACATAAAAAAGCATATACACATCTATTAAAAACATGCACAGGAGACACAACGTTTTAACATGGTTCACCCAACCAATCTGGGCTACGTCCACCAAACATAGGCATTGGCAATCTTTATTAATCAAACAGGAGATTACATAGATCAAATCTTCACAAACTCTCACCCTCACTCAAAAAACAATCCATATGAATACCTGTTTTATAGCAAGGAGGATCTAACTGCCTCATAAATCCTCTCAACTCAAATTTAGGATGCATTAACTCCCTCCCAACAAACTGGAGCTAATCTAGGAACTAATTCCTATTGTTGTCATCTACTGAGATTTTGCCTATTTTATTCAAAACAGAAAATCTCAACACCTTTGAGGAAGCTTCATTTTGCCTCGCTATAATTGACTGAAGTATCTACCCCGAATTCAGTGATGTATCCTCCTATGATTTGATTGAGCCAGTGATCGATGGCATGCATAATCTTATCTTCTGATGCTTCTAGTCTGCACACCAATTCTGGAGTCCACACAATAGATTTGTCGAGTTTACACCTTCCTTGGCTATCTGCTAGCGTCGCAATCCACTCATACAACTCAGTGGGGAAGGATGCAGAGAAAATTTCGTGGATCTCTGTATATAAGTAGCAGTCTAACCACTCTTCCTTTGATAGTTGTGGATTCTTGTTTTCCCGTGCCACGAATTTGTGAATCTTCCCATCCAACCAATCTTCAATTCCTTTCTTTGTTGGATTCCAGTGATACAACATCAAACATCTCTATGAAGATCCTGGTCCCGAAAATGGAACCATTTGTTGGCCTTTTGGGGCTTGACCCAAGTTTGAAGTTAATTAGCTAAAAAAATACCTATACTACTGGCCCTTTCAACAATAGTTTGCGGAGCGCGGATTGAGGTCTCACCTGAAGTAGTATGGGAGGGTGATGGAACCAGGTTTCCACACCCTTGAGATGTCTAAGAGGTTTGACTGGTCCCACTGTTTGTCCCTACGCACAGGTCACTTCGCACACTTCCCTGTTCCTTGCGCCCTGATACACTACCTTCACGCAGCCCTAACCAGGGGTAGTGGAGCTTCCGCGCTGCTAGAGCCGCACTCTGTGCCATTACCCGAGATCTTAATTATCTTCCTATACCAGTTAATTACCTTCACGTGCTTGGATGTCTTACATTATAATTAGTTATACAAAAAATTCACATAAGTTCCCACAACAAATAAACAGTATACTTGCAAGTTATACCCAATCATATATTAAAACACGAAAAGATGCATAGAAATATGGTAAACTTCTCTTTATTGATTCTTCCAACGGTTACAAAATCGACCTACCCTGCGCACTGAGCTACAGGGGTCCGTGCACTCAGCTACGGACTACTAGGCCTCTGTGCACTCAACTGCAGAGCCTTCCCCTATTTTATGACCCGACGACACGCTTTACCCTTCTACTCAATCACTTAGACTTCTCGTGCTCTTCTCCTCTCTTTATTACACTTAAAGCCTCACTTTATTTATACAATCCCATGGTCTGCGGACCGTGGGTAGGTCTATTAAGCCGACATTACATTACAAAATGAGGGCAGACAACTCTATGACTCTATCATAATTTTGCGCTCTGCACACACAATTCATGGAGCTTTTACAAAAATATTTGGTCAAAACATGGGCTTTAAGCCCCAAAACATACCTTGGGGGGATTTCATGCCCAACATTTACGTAGATTCTAGTCTCGACAACAAAACCAATTTTTGGCTTGAGGGGTCCTGACCCAGGTTCAGTGTTAGTTAGCCAAACAAATCCCTACACTACTGGCCCTTTCGGCATCAGCCCGCAGAGCGCGGACTGAAGTCTCACCCGAAGAAGTATGGGGGGATGCTGGAACCAAGTTTTCGCACCCTTGAGATGGATGTGATGTCAGTTTATTCTGGCTATACCTACCTTCATGCAGGTTGCTTAGCCCTCTGTTCCACCCTTTAGTACCTTTGCGAAAGGGTACAATTGGCTTTCGCGTAGCCCTAACCTGCAGTTCAGGGACTTTCGTGCTGCTAGGGCAGTGAACTGCGATATCTCCCAAACTAGGCTAAGTATTTTACTTATCTTATGAACTCATCTTAGTTAGCTTCGTGTAAATAGATGTTCTTACTTGCATTCACTTAACCAACACATTTGCATACATTCACGCATCATATAAGCATTATAAGTGAAATTCATACCCAACATAACAAGATGCATAAACAAGAAATAAGATGCAAAAATTGTAGAATACTTCTCTTTATTGATAATTCTGGACAATTACAGACTCGACCCACCCTACGCACTCAGTTGCAGAGCCTCTACCTATGCTATGACCCAAACTTAGACTTCTACCTCAGAGCTATCTCTCATACATGTCGATGCCTCATTCTTGCTTTCCTTTTATTATTCTAACTACTTAGAGCTTAGCTCTTTTTATACAATCCCATGGTCCACAGACCATGGGTAGAACTTTTACAGCTGACATTACATTTCCCAAATAAGGGTGGACAACCCTATGACTCTTCAACACCTACGCGCTCCGCCACCACAAAATGCGGAGTCTTTACACTGGGATTACGAAATTTGACCATAATATGGGCTTTTAGACCCAAAAATTCCCTTGGGGTATCCCGTGCCCAACACCCAATCTGCCAGGTATGTTTGCAAACAATTACTATGAAATATGTCGAAGCTTTGGAATCAATGTCGCATATGTCCTATTTTATAGAAGTATTCAAATGTTCTAAATAACTTGTTTTGTGAATCCTATGCATCCCCTAATCATCATATAGACCAATGTCGGTCCTTGGATTCATTAGCGAACTGTATGAATCATTCTTCCTTCCATGTCAATGAGTCTCCATGAGGGTAAGGAGGAGGAGTTCCAGGGGGGGAGTACAGGTGGAAGAGGTTTGATTCAGTGTTATAATTGTGATCAAGAAGTCCATGTGGTGAGATTATATCCTTTTCCATGGAGACCATGGTGTTGATACTATTGAGTAAACATGCATGCAACAAAAGAATACCCTAAACATATTTCTCGATGGGAAGAAGAAACTAGGAAAATGGAGCTAATTTAGTCTATGCAGAGCCTCGGGTTCCTAGTTATTCAATGTAGCCTAATATCAATGTTGTTACGAGATGATGAAAGAGGATAGGAACTGATACTGGAGTCCTTGATCAGCCAACTATTGTAAAGTCTACATCTCCAAAGAAATCATATGATCCAGACTAGAGAGAGTATTATAGGGATGCAATTGAACTTTTTTGCTAGTTAATATCCTCACAGGGACCTCGCAATAGGTTGCAAGAGAAAGTGAAAGGACATTTGGATACACATTTTGGAGAAACGTCCCAAACTATAATAGATTGGTTTAAGTTATTCCTACATATTATGAATGATGAGCAGCTCACTAGGCAGATGCGAAAGAGATTGAAGACCATCGTTAAGGATGATGTATTCTTTGAGGAACTGATTTTTGTAAATCTACCTGAGAGACATTCCAGATTGGTGCAGAGGAATAAGAAGAGGACTGGAAGGGAGTTTTGGGTAGATGTTGAGATTGCAGGGTTTTAAATCAAGGAATCCATGATGGATTTGGGATCAGATGTTAATATTTTTCCAAGAGAGACTTGGGAAGCTCTTGGAAGACTCAAGTTGGTCCTATTCCCCTATTCAGTTATGAATGGAAAACCAATACTACATTCTTCCTATTGGTAGACTAGAAGATGTTGAGGTTGATATAGTTGGTGTTAAGACTTATGCAGATGTCGAGGTTATCAATATTATTGGGGATAAAGACCCATATTCAGCTTTATTGGGCTTTTAAGAACTATGTAGTCATCAAATCAAAGTGAGAGATTATGGCTTTTGAAGTGGATGGTATGCGTGTTATACAACCTCTTGATCCATATCAAGGTCTGAGGTTTACTAAGCCTGGGAATGATGTTGAATCCCCTAGTTTAGTAGACTATTTGTATTAATTGATAGCTGGAAAGCGAGAAGATTGCATTAACCCCATAGCAGATGATTCTATTAGTTAGAGGAGTATCCAAAGTACTGAAGTTGGCTCTGAGGCTATGATGAAAGACTGGCAATAGGGCGCCCATGAACTCAACTCCAAACATTGCGCTATTGTACAAAGTGTTTGCTAGATTGGTATTAAGGTATGAAAGTATCCTATTTTTAGTGGTATTAATTATGTTGTACATTTTATTAAAGAAATCAATTCTTGTATAGAATAAGGTAAGAATATCCTTGTATTGAGTGTTTCTTTGCAAGCTACTCCCATAAGGTGGTGGGAAGCACAATGAGATTAGCTGCAAGAATGGAGTACCATTAAGGTTGTTTGGTTATATTAGTTCTCTTCGCCAAACAAGATGATGAGAAATATTCCTATTTATAGTTATCGTACTTCACCACAAGACCATATTGCGCGTTTATCTTCAGCATGGAGGGTTGATGGGTTAGCAGTTGAGATGTAGCCTCATCTATTTATTCATTCTTTGGGAAATATTCTGTAAGCCTGGTATTTACAGGAGGAGCTAAAATTTCAGAAATCAGATTGGGATGTGCTAACAACTCAGTTTTGTAAAGATTTATCTTTTTCTACTACCGATGAGAAGATAGTACAAGTTCTTAAGGCTATTAGAGGTGTATTGTATTTTGGATAGGATGCACTAGCAGAATGAAATGGGTATGGATACTTTGCACACTAGTATGATTCAGGATTCCATGAAGTTTTTGTTTGCAGTAAAATCAACAAAGATCCAGATGATGATTTAGAAGAGTTAAGGAACCTAACTTTCAAAGAGTATGAAGGGGAATAAAAAATTAAGAGGATCCTATAAGTGATGCCCCACACCTACAACCACTTAAATTGAAGAAGATGAATATTGGAACTGAAGAGAAAGAAAAGCTTGCCTCTATTGGGGACTACTTGGATGAATAAACCACATGGGAAATCTTCAACCTGCTTAGAGAATTTGAAGATATTTTCCCTAGTTCCATCTTAGAGTTGAAGGGAATTAAAGGTGATCTGGGAGAAATGAAAATCACACTAAAGTCAGATGTAAATCCTGTCAATCATCGGCCCTATAGATTGAATCCACGAGTAAAGGAGAAGGTCAAGAAGGAAATTGATAAGATGTTAGTTGCCAGTCTCATATTCCCTGTGGATGAAGTTGAATGGATAAGCCCCATTGTCATTTAGGATAAGAAGGATTCAAATGAAATATGGGTATGTGTTGATTATCAAATTCTCAATAATGCATGTGTGCATGATCCATTTCCCACCCTATTTAGTGATGAAGTCTTGGATAATGTTGGGGGAAATGAAGCATATTCCTTTACTGATGGATTCTCGGGCTATCATCAAGTCTGTATTACTGAGGAGGACAAGAAGAAGACCACATTCACCACTGAATGGGGGTCGTATGCGTATAATGTTATGCCTTTCAGGTTGAAGAATGCTCCAGTTGTTTTCTCTCGCATTATCATTGCTAATTTCCGTGAGTATATACACAAGTTCCTAGAAGTTTATATGGATGATTGGACTATTTACAACTTACTTAAGAATCACCCGAGTTTGTTAAGGGTAATGTTTCATAGGTGCAGGCAACTTCAGATATCCTTGAACCTGAAAAAATGCATTTTTGTTGTACGTTTTGAAATGCTATTGGTGATCCAAGTGTCTGTAGAGACACACACAAGACAAACAAGGGTTATGAAGCCCTAAAATCAAAGTGATCAGAATGATTTCAAACCAGGACCAGAGCGTAGATCTCGTTGTCCTAATCTCAGTGGTGTGAATGGTTCGTCAAACTAAGTCTGTATGCGAAAGTTAGAAGCAATCAAAGTTCGGTTAACTTTTGCTGGCTGGGCATGTTTAAGGAGGCCGCAATTTGCACAAAATCCAGCCATCGTATTTTGGCCAACCTGGGTCAGATTCTAGGTGAAATTGTCACCTTGTTAAAAAGACTCCTTCAGCCAATGTTCGAGAATTTCCAAAATTACATTCTTATATATAAAAAATCAAAAAAAATAAAATAAAGGAGGTGGTGGGCCACCACCCCCACCACCCCACACCTCTCCATATAAACATATGTATTCCATCACATCGATATGGAGGGGCCGATGGGAGTTGAACCCACGGACGGTGGGAGGGCTGGCCTCGCCCACGTTGTGGCCCCACGGTACACCAACACAATGCTTTTAAACAAAACTACGCAACCACCAAACAATAAAATTTAATACAAACAATGCCCATTTAATTTTGTTATGGAGGTTATGGTGTCGGGCCACCCAATGTTGACCAGACTCCCCAAAATAACATTTATGCAGGTTGTAAAAAACTATAATGCATTAAAATGGGATAGCCGGGGATTGACCACCCAACCCCTCCTCCACTAATTTCCTTATTTACCAACGTCCCACAACGACCTTGTTGGTAACTCCGCCTGGAAAATTATATAAATCTTCATTTCACTAGTGCACCCAGGCAGCATGGAGGAACCAAGAGTGGACATGGAAATCGAGGTGAATTTTTAATTACTTTATTTGCAAGTGGAACCATGATTGAGAAAAATTTCCAGGAGGGTGAAATTTTTGCAGTGTCCAAATTGGACAAATTTTATGTCGATCTTACACCTCTTAGTGACATGAACCTGATGGCATAGTCAGTTTCTTGATTTGAGCAACATATTTGAAAAGGAGCCAGAGGAGGGAATCTTTGAGGAATGTAGGGGGAATCTAAAGATTCCTTGAGCGCTGGAATATAACCAAGTTTATAGTCAATTTTCTTAGATTTTTGCAGGGAAGATTATTGCGAGGTTGGATTTGCCTTTTGAGCAGTAGTTTTGTAGATTCCCAGTGGAGGAGAATCTTTGAGGAATCTTGAGGGAATCTTCTAGATTCCTTAGAGGCTGAAATTCACCATAGCCAGAATGCAACCAACTTCATACTCATTTTTCTCATAATTCAGAAATTTTCGACAGTTGATTTTTCACTATTCGACGCCACAAATCTGATGGTGTGTTCATATTTTTCATTTTCTCATTCTATTCTTCAGCCACTTTTCTAAGTGGAGTGCAAGTGTCAGCATTTATGTGCAAGCAACCATTTCCATGTGATTGATGCCATGAGGTTTGGTGGCACGAACAACTTTAGTAGTTTGACATTCGCTTCTTCAGATGGCCCTTCGATGTGAGGTATATGCAGTTTATTCATGTACTTCTTTTGCTATGCATTATGCTACATAGATCCATGTTTGATGCTTAATGTGGGATCTTGTTTCTTACTTGTTTTCCTGATTCATGTTGATGTGATGCAGAATCATCAATGTGATGTACTTGTTGTCGTGATTTGTCATGTTGTGTTTGGAGATCCCTTTGTTGTATGTTGATGGGATACTCATGTTTTCATCATGCATGTTTGCATTGAGATCCCTTTTTATGCCATGTTGGCGGAATGCTCATTATCATCATGCATGAATTTGTGTCATAATGATAGGAGTCTTTTGACTGAGAGTTCCTATAGAGGAACATCTATTGGTGCCACTCATGCGTGAGGGAATTATCCTTGTATGATAGTGACATCACCTCTATGTACATCATATTAACAACACTTAATGTAGTGGCCTACACCATCTTGACACCAGGGCCCGAAGATGTAGTCCCTCCTGGATGAACTCCATTATCAACGGCTTATGTTTTTATGTTGCTAATGATTGACATGTTCCTCTTCTTTACAACATGCACATGCATTCATTTATGTTCTTTTAAAAATGCAATTTAACACATCATGAAAGTAAAAGGACTTGGAAGGGTCCTTTATCACACTCGGACCTAGATCAAGTGGAATCAGAGCGGTCTTTGCATGGATGTGAATTGCAAGTGTGAACAATGGAATGTGCAATGACAAAGGATGAAAAAGCAATGTACGAAACCATTCTCAAAATTTCCAAATGGGTGGAAATAATGTATGAAACTCTACAGAAAGAGACAAAGGAAAAGGAGTGATTGCAGCTTCAATTACAAGCCATGGAATAGGCCCTAGAAGAACTGAAGCACAACAGCCAAAACCTTCAAACAAAAAACGTTGAATTCAAGATGCATCTATAAGAATAGAAGGAGGAAAAACATAGTTTACTATGACAGCTGCAAGAAAAGGATGAGGCCTTGGAAAAGCTACAGCGAGACCCATGTGAGGTAAAACGTAGTTCTCTGAATTCATGTATGTTTCTTGATGATGATTTTGCTATTTTCGAAAATCATACAACAGGAATTGGCTCCAAACTATTGAAGAAAATGGGGTATGAAGGAAAGGGCTTCGCCATTAATGGACAAGGCATTATCAACCCCATCAAAGTAGAGGAATTACCATGTCGAACAGGACTTGGGTATGTCAGAAAGGAAGTTGGGGAATGTGCCACGATAGTTAGCGAACCACCAACAACAGATGATGAGCAACCCTCATCAGTTCTTTCCAAATCGACAGAGGAGGTAAAAGATGTTGATTTCCTTTCGGTTTCATCTTCACATAGTATGCTTTCTATTGGAGATTTGGAGATCCCAATTATAGGGACAAACATGAGGCTTCTTACAAGGACGAGGCACAATGAGGAAAAAGAACTTGGTGTTAATAACCAAGGCAAGGCTCAACCATTGGAGGTTGTGCAAAAACCTCAATTTGCAGGCTTGAGATACACCAAAGGAGAATGCTCGAAGGTGTCAGATGCTTTCGAGACATCATCGAAATCGTTGAGGAAAGAGAATGATGGGAACACATCCCCATCATCCCATGGAAGTTTCCATGGAAAGGAAAGAGTTGAGGCAAGCTCTCATCGCCATAATGACATCAGAGACAGCAAGGGAAGGTATAACCACTCTCGACATTCGAATGTTCATTTCGATTATAATCATGTTTTTAATGATGGACATAAATCAAGACATCGAAAAACATGTACCTTTTGTGGATTACATAACCATACATTTTCTAAGTGTTGGAAAAGAATGGCAGCACACAAAAGGATGAGGCATGAAAGACCCTCTCAACAACAGGTTAAACAGATATGGAGAAAGAAGATGTATTGCAATCATTGCGATAGAAGTGGCCATCAAAGAGCCACTTGTTGGAGGCTCCATCCAGAATAGCGCCTTAAAGATAAAGTGTCAGTGCATGAACCAGGTGAAACGATTGTTCGACAAGCAAAACTGCCACAAGTAGGCGACCCATTCACATTGATAAGTGAAAAATGGTTTCTAGATATGTTGTCTTGTCATGGTCGTGCTTTTGTAAATCATTTGTTGCATTTCAAAATGTAAAAGTGATGATGTGTTTTCCATCACTTGTTCAGCAACAATGATGTCTGGTCTTACTTTGAGTTGCATGATAAACTGTGAAAGTGATGTCGTGTTTCCATCACTTGTCAAAGAAAAATTAGTGTTTGGCCTTATTGTTGTAAATCATGTGTTGCAGTGATAATGTGTTTTCCATCACTTGTTGAAGCAACAATGATATGTTGGCCTTGTTTTCATAGCTGGGGTATAGTGTCCATCTTGATGTAAACATGACCACTGAGTATGTGTTATAAACTTGTGGCAAGTGTGGGATGCTTGGGTCATTAGTTGGTCATGAAAGTCAGGCATGTAATTTACGAAACAATGTACTACAAGTGCAGAAGTTGCAGAAGTTGCAGGCGTTGGCTCATTGCTTAAGGCTCCGAAGGACAAAGGTGAAGGAGATGGAAGTGAGGCCTTCAAGACGTTTTTGATGCAGGCAAGGTACAAAGAAGTTGTAAATTATTTTTCGTGATTTTGGAGGACCAGAAGCTCCTCAGTGGGGGGGATTAATCCATGTGGCTCTAGAGACACACAGGACAAAGAGGGGTTACGAAAGCTTGAAAATCAAAGTGATCAAAATGATTTCAAACCAGGACTAGAGCGTAGATCTCGTCATCTTGATCGTGGTGGTGTGAACAGTTTGTCAAACTGAGTCCGTATGTGAAAGTTAGAAGCAATCAAAGTTCAGTTGACTTTTGCTGACTGGGCAGGCTTAAGGAGGCTGCAATTTGGACAAAATCCGGCCACCGAATTTTGGCTAGCCTGGGCCAGATTCTGGGAAAATATTTGGCCTGGTTAGTTTTACTCCTTTGGTCAAATTTTAAAATGTTCGAAAAGGCCTTATGATTGTTTAAATTTAATATATATATATATATATATATATATATATATATATATATATATATATATATATATATATATATATATATATATATCAGGGAGGTGGTGGGCCACCACCCCCACCACCCCACACCTCTCTATAATGAACATACGACATAATTAAAAGGGGCTAGTGGGAGTTGAACCCATGGCTGGTGGGAGGGCCGGCCCCGCCCACACGGCAGCCCCACATTGAACACCATAAACAACGCACCCATAATAAATGCAAACGGTACCAACGTACCAACTCTTTCAATGTGCCAATGGAATGGAGCTGCGGAGGAGTATGGGGTGGGCTGCCCAATGCGGACCCGACCCCCAACCATAATGATTTGTAGTTGTAAAAATGTAATAAAAATAGGGAGGGGTAGGATTTGATCCCCCGACCCCTCCTCAACCATTTTCCTATTTTACCAACATGCCAAACTGATTCATTGGAATATCCACCCGAAAGTTTTTATAAGAACCCATTTTTCTTAGTGCATGGAGGCAGATGGAGGAACCAGGAATGGGCATGGATTTCGAGACAGAGAAGGCAGAACCCTGACACGCATTTTGAGGCAGAATATTCTTTGATGCCCAAAGATTCTCCAGGGGGGTAAAAATTATTTTTGTTAGAATATAACCAAGTTTATAGTCAATTTTCTCATATTTTCACAAGGAACGCTATGGCGAGGTTGGATTCACCTTTTGAGCAGTATTTTTGCATATTCCCAGTCGAGGAGAATCTTTGAGGAATATTGAGGGAATTTTCTAGATTCCTTGGAGGCCGAAATTCACCAGAGTCAGAATGCAACCAACTTCATACTCATTTTTCTCAAAATTCCACAAGGAACCTGATGGTGCAGTCAGTTTCTTGATTTGAGCAGCATATTTGCAAAGGACCTGGAGGAGGGAATATTTGAGGAATCTAAGGGGAATCTAAAAGATTCCTTGAGCCCCAGATTCGCACTTTCTCAGAATTCAGAAATTCGACAATCTATTTTGCACTATTCGATGCCACAAATCTGATGGTGTGTTCAGATTTTTCATTTTCTCATTATATTCTTCAGCCACTTTTCTAAGTGGAGTGCAGGTGTTAGCATTTATGTGCGAGCAACCATTTCCATACAATTGATGCCGTGAGATTGTTGGCATGAACAACTTCAGTAGTTTGACATCTGCTTCTTCAGATGGCCCTTGGATGTGAGGTATATGCAGTTTATTCATGTACTTCTTTTTGCTATTCATTGTACTGTACAGATCCATGTTTGATGTTTGATGAGGGATCTTGTTTCTTACTTGTTTTCATGATTCTTTCTTGATGTGATGCGGAATCATTTGTGTGATGTACTTGTTGTCATGGTTCGTCATGTTTTATTTTAGATCCCTTATCGTTATGTTGATGGTATACTCATGTGTCGCCATGTATGTTTGCATTGAGATCCCTTTTATGCTATGTTGGCGGGATGCCCATTATCATCATGCATGATTTTTTGTCATACTGATAGGAATCCTTTTTTGACTAAGAGTTCCTGTAGTGGAACATCTCTTAGAGTTACTCCTACATGAGGGAATTTTCCTTGTACGATAGCGATGTCGCCTCTTATGTACATCATCACTATTGACAACACTTAATGCAGCGGTCTACACCATCTTGACACTAGGGCTCGGAGACGTAGTCCCTCTTGGACGAACTCCGTTATCAATGGCTTATGTTTTCATGTGTTGATGAATGTCATTTTCCTCTTCTTTACAGCATGCAGATGTATTCATTTATGTTCTTTTAAAAATGCAATTTAACACATCATGAAAGTAAAAGGCCTTGGAAGGGTCCTTCGTCACACCCGGACCCGAATCAATTGGGGCATATTGTTTGCAAGAAGGGAGTTTGTGTGGATCCTAATAAAGTTGCGATGATATTGAATATGCCTATGCCCACTTCAGTTTTTTAGTTTCATTTTTCTCTGGGACACACTAGTTACTATCGAAGATTCATTCAAAATTATGGTTCCATTACAACTCCACTAGAGAATCTCCTTAAGAAATCTGAGTGTCTTGAGTGGTATGTGGAATGCAATGATGCATTTGACATACTGAAAGAAAAGTTTGTGATTGCATCAATTTTGGTTTACCCTGACTAGAAAAAGTAGTTCCATGTCCATATCGATTCCTCCAGGATCACTTTGGGTGCTATTTTGATGCAACCAGGTGAAGACAACTTAAACCACCCTATTTATTTCGAAAGAAGAAAAAATTCTAATGCAAAGAAGAACTATACCACCACAGAACGAAAAGCCTTAGTGATGGTATACTCTCTTCATAAGTTTTGCCATTCTTTGTTAGGAGGTTCATTCAAGTATTTTATAGACCACTCAGCGTTGAAGTACTTAGTTAATAATCTTGTGCTTGAAGGAAGAATTTTTCATTAGTTCCTGTTGTTTCAAGAGTTCACATTTGAAGTCATTATCAAGATAGGAAGGTCAAATGTGGGGCCAGATAATCTATCCAGGTTGGATTCAGGAGGGTTTATCGATGATAATTTTGATATTCTCATTTGTTACGCATTGAAGTTTTCCATGACTATTTCGAATAATTTTCTACCTTTCTTTCCATAGGATAGTGCTCGTAAAATTACACTAAAATGCAGAACAAGAATTTAGTTATTTGAGCAGCAGACTATAAATTAATTACAACACAATTATATAAGATGGGGCTTGATCAGATTCTACACCATTGCATCCTTGATCATGAATGGGAAGGAATATTGTGGGAATTCCATGCTGGAATCGTTGGAGGACATGTTGGAGGTAAGGCCATTGCTTGAAAGGTCTTATAAGTTGGTCTTTGGCAGCCAACTATTTTCAAGGATGTGAAGGAGTATGCCAAAACTTGTGATGTGTGTCAACCAGTTGGTCGACCATCGCGGTGTGATGAAATTCCCCTGAATCTGCCAAAACTTGTGATGTGTGTCAACCAGTTGGTCGACCATCGCGGTGTGATGAAATTCCCCTGAATCTGGTACAAGAACTTGCTACATTTGAAAAGTGGGATGATGATTTTATTGGACCTATTAATCCTCTTTCTCATCATTCTCATGCCCGATATATTATTACAACAATAGACTATCTCACTTGTTGGGCAGAAGCTGCTCCTGCTAAAGACTGTACCACGAATACAACCACTAGATTTATTTTTGAGGATATCATTACTATGTTTAGTTGTCCTCGCAGCCTAACAAGTCATCATGGTTCTTATTTTATTAATGAAACAATTCAGTGTCTGTTGCAAAAATTTATGATTCAGCATCATAAATGAACCTCGTACCATCTGCAAGAAAATGGAACTGTTGAAGCATTTAACAAAATTGTGTAGAATGCACTCACTAAGGTTTGTTCTATGAAATGTGATGATTGGGATGAAAGGGTTCCTGCTACCTTATGAGCTTACAGGACTACCGTCAAGATATTGAATAGGTATACCCAATTTGAGCTAGTTTATGGAAGAGAAATTGTTGTTCCTACAGAGTTTATTGTTTCGAATCTCTTTATTTCTTACGCAACTAAAATGTCAGAGGATGAATCTCTTCCTGATCGAGTCAATGAGTTGTTGCAACTGGATGAATCCTGATTCCTTGCATATTTCCATCAGACAATTGAAAAGGAGCATCAAAAATATTGGCATGATTGTCACATTAAGAAGAAGTCATTTAATGTAGGTGACCAAGTTTTACTCTATGATAGTAAATATTATAAACATCATGGTAAGCTCCAAATGTGTTGGCTCGGTCCTTTCTATGTTACAGTTATTAAATATTGTAGTGTTATCAGGCTCACTCAACTCGATGGTACTCTATTTTCTAGATGGGTGAACGATGCTTGCCTGAAACCCTATTTTTTTGCTTCAACTTCCAATTAAAGTGATCTCTCCTTGTGAGAGTTGTAGGTAGGTGTTAGGATAGTCATGTCATTTGTAGTCTTTCATTTTTTAATTTTTCGCAAGAGTCTTCCACTTTTCAGTCACAATCCGACACAACTAATTATGGTTTGGGTGATTTTTTCATATCTTGTCTTGTCAGAGTCATTATTACTTTCCATGTCTGGCAGTGGTTCCAATCATGCCAAATTTAGTTACCGAATCCATACTTAAATACTTGATGATATTTTATTCTACTGTTAGATTTTCTGTTATGACATTGCATCCTTGGATACATGTCTGAATCACATGTCATTAATTCAAAATTTAAGTCACATTTCCCATGCCTAACAGCTAAGTCTCGATCAATTGGCCTATATCTTCTCGCTTTTTATCTTCGTCCTCATCTTTTCCCTTCGTGCAATTCCCAGTTTCTTCTTTGGCTCTGCTATCACCTTCCTTGAACCTTCTTTGTCTTCTCATCTTCTTGTCTGGTTTATGTACACCCATCACCCTGTGAATATTGTTCACTCAGGTAAACCTGCTCTTAATCTTTACCCCATTGATTCTCTCATCCACTCTCGAGATGATTTGCTAGGGAAATACGATAAAGCTTATCTTGTGGATAGTGACTTGTCTGATTTTGCTCTATGCTCCAAACTAATATTTTCATGGAGCCTAATACTTGTCTTAATGCACGTTCAACCATGATAGTTTTCTGCTAATTGAAGCTATACACCCTTATCCTTCTATGAGACTTACCTGTATTTCGCACCACGGGTGAGGTCATGCGTTGTACAAAGTTTTTGGAAAACTGACTCCATGGAGGTTCCCTTTCGTTAGACTATGAATACCCCATCCATGAAATTGATATTCATAAGATTACTAGACTCTCTTCCTATGGTGCAGATGTCAACTCGACTTTTCATAAAATAGCGAAGCGCGGGAAGAAAATAGATGACAACAATATGTTTAAGAAGTATGGTACTGCTCGGAAATGTTGAGGAGCAGTTCTAGATATGATAAACAACATTTTTATCCACGTTGCTGCTACAATTATTGCCACCAAGCTCACACACCACTACACTAGAGGGGAATGTACGTTGGACATCATTTTTGTTGTTGAAGCTTGCATTCATGGCAATCAACTAAATTGGTCTAGTTATCTTCTCCAAGAATTATTTGAGGTTGCTAATGATATCTATTCTCGGTCCACTTATTTTAACTTTGGCTATCTTCTTATCCCACTTGTCATGTCAAAATGGTGTCCTCCAGATGTTCGTGACCTTGCTGCAATTGCTGAAGAAAAACCCCATGCCTATATGTATGCACCCTAGTGAAGTACTAAAGATATTGTCAACAAAGACTTTAATGACCTCGCTTTTGGCCACTGGTACAATAAAATGGTCGATGTGACGAATGTTATTTCGCGAGTTTTGATTCCTTTGTTGGATATTTTCCTTTAATTTGGTTTGGTATTTCTCACAATTCCTGCTATTTGTGGCTGACGCATGTTTCCTCTGATACTTTCCCTATGTGCCCATTACTATTTTATATCAGAAAAATGACTTCCACACAGAAGTCAATAGTTGGCCAAGGGTTATTGCATGGTAGTAAGATGGCCAAATTTTTTATAATCTTGATGCGATGAAGCCTTCCGAAGAAGTCCCTTCAACTTCTCACAAGCATTCTGAAGATGCACCTGAGGACCTCTAGCCCATGTTGAATAAATCTAAGGTGTGCGTGAGTTCAACTTATGCCACTTGGTCTAGGGTCAGTTCATATATATAGAAATGCTTCAGGTACATCAACTTACCCCTATGTCCACTGCACCACTCATTCTTGCATCTACTCTTCCACTTGCTATTATTTTTAGCCCTTTGTTACCTTGTCAAAGTCACAACACCCCCTTTACCTCTATATTCATCGGCCTTGATGTTGAACCAACAGTTACAGATTCTTCGGTGCTTGTTCAAGAAGAATTACCTCCATCCCCACACACAACCCCTGAAGGGATGCCTCATTAATCCACTGCTACTTTATCTGTACGCCCCAATTCACCTATTTCCCTTGATGACCTTGTCGAGATGGAAACTCACTTAGCCATTTTTGTTTCTACTGATATTTATACTAATATTATTTCCCCACCATTAACCATTCCATACCATCCATCATTGTCTGCTCCTCCAACCATTTTAGCAGAACAATTTTATGACTTCATGAAGGATCTTGAACAGTGTCGTCAAGTAATTTCCCTTGCCTCCCAACAGCATGACCTCATCGCTTTCATCCCATCAATTGTTTTTTACTGCATTAAGTAGAACCAAAGAGGTACTACTCAGTGTGAAATTTAACTACAAGATCAATTAGAGAGGTCGGTTACTAGTGGCTAGCTACTGCAGTCTAGACTCTCGTTGGATGAAACAATTGCGATCAACACTTTCAGTACTTGTTCTTCCCATTATCTCACTCAGTTCATTCATGCCTTTGTTTCTCAGTTGGAGCATCATTTGGTTTAGACAGAAACTAGATGCACTGATCTTCATGTTGCCTATGAAGAACAACAACACCAATTGACTATTGCCTTAGCAATACAAATGTAATTACATTTTGAAAAAGAAGAATTAGAGTCCTAGGTTAGCATGGCTCATTCTCAATTGCAATCTCTATGGCTAGCTCTTGCTCCATATGCTCCCGAATAGAATGAAGACTTTGTCACTTGTGCCCCTACCTAATTTTGTAATCTAGTCAAAGCGACATTTCAACAACTATTGTCCAAGCATGCAAAGCTCTAGGACACCAGCACCAAACTACAACAATCTTCCTTTGATCCTTCCACCATCTATCACACTCACCTTAATGAGAAATTGCAGATTGTCACTTCTCTTCGCACTACCTTACCCTAGGTCATGCAAGAGTCCCAACATGTGTTTCATCATATTTACAATGTCAATTTTGTCTTCATAAAGAAGCATGAAACCATTGATCCTTTGTGTGAGAATGTTCATAATTTATACTAGAAAGTCTTAGTGGCTACTAATTTAGAAGCCAAGCAGTAGCTCCTCGACTAAGCCAATGTTCTAGATGCCCAAATCAGCCAAATGGAGGATGCAACCCAAGTCACTAGCTAGGTCCTCCATGACCTTCAACCAGAAGCTCAAAATAATTTCATGACCTTGAGCACACTATCCACTATTGTTGATTAGCAGATTCAGGAATTGGTTGAGTCTCAGCCCAGTGACCTCAGTGAGAAAATCGTTAGTAAGTTCTCAGCCAATGTTTCTATACTTATGGACTCATGTAACTCATCTATGTCTGCATTCACCAGTTTCAAGGAGCCCGCTCTTTAGACTGTTCCATGGTTGGGTCCTTCATTTGAGAGTACCACAACTGAAGCTAGCAAAACCCAGCCCGCAACAGAGTCAAAAGCAGCAACATCAACACATTGACACAAGGGAGAGTTAATAGAATGTGGCCGTGGCATGTTAGGTACTTCATTTTTGGAAGGCTAATAGTTGTAAAGGACGTTTTGGATGAAACTACCAGAAGTAGAGAATTGGAAAACTACAATGACAATAAAATGACTCAGGACTTGCACAGCGGAAAACAAGGGAACATGTCGAAGAACTAGGAGCCGATTTTGATATTTTGATACAGTCAAGTAGCAAACTAGAATGATGGCCCCACGTATTGAAAACCATGGATCAAGTGAGCGAGGTATCAGAGAAAGTGAGTGTGGTTATAAAACAAAACATAAGGCAGTGAGAAATAAGGTTTTAGACAACATTGAAAATTCTAGATTGAGCCTGAGAGTTGGAGTTGAACATTCATAGTTTATTGCTCTGAGATTTGGATTTTTAATGTTTTGTTCATGTAATTCCTAAATATTTCGATACTTCTTGTAACTTCCGCAAGTTGTAATGCTATTGTTTGTAAGGGATTTGTTCTCTATGGGTGATTAATATAAGAAAGATGGGATTTATCACACCTTTCTATGTAATTTATGGGCCCCTTTTAAAAGTTTATGCTTACATTAAATTTCCTATTGAATGTATATTGCATAAAGAATCGTAATGAATTTTTTTGATAGTTGTGCAATTCGTATAATAGGTAGATATAAATCCCCTTAAATTTTTATGGTTCTGACTCACCTTAGGTGAGACTCTTCATTCTTTTGGATAGAGTGAATATGTCGATGAAGTGCTAGACTATGTGAGCTTTTTTTGGCACCCTTGGTCGAACCATGGGTCATTTTTAAAGTAAATTTTGTTTCCAACAACCAACTTGGCACATGACCTAATCCTCAAGGAGTTCCTCTTGGGCTTGATGCACAAATAACACATGCTCCCCAACCTAAAAAATCCTTGAATGCTCTATGGTAATCTGCATAACTATTTTTCCTATCCTATGCTATCTTCAAATTCCTTCTAATAACTTTCATCTCCTACTCCATCTCATCCAACATATCCAGTCGAATCAAAACCCTGCTCACTAGATTACTCCATCTAATAGGAGTATTACAACTACTTCCATAAAGAGTCTCAAATGGACTCATATTCAAGGACTCCTGATACCCATTCTTATATGCAAACCCTACTAGTGTAAGATAATCCCCCCACTTCATTTGTTGATACATGACATACATCCTCAAAATATCCTCAATAATATTGTTAAATCTCTATTTCTATCCATATGTGTGTGGATGATAAGTCATACTGAGAGCTAACTCTATCCCCAAGCCTACAAAAAACTCCTTCCAAAATTTGGAAGTTAAATTGGCATCTCTATATGATATGATCTTCTTGGTAATACCATGCAATCACACTATCTCCATAATGAATATCTAAGCTACCTCACTAGCTGAATTTGTAGACTTCACTATAATGAAGTGAGCTACCTTTCTCAGCTTGTCAACCACAACCATGATGGAATCATGTTGTCTCGATGTCCTCGAAAATATTGTAATGAATTTCATGGAAATGACCTCCTATTTCCTTTCTAGAATCAGAATAGGATGTAACAAACCAATTGGATGCTTATATTATTCTTTTACCTGCTAACAGTCCAAAAATTTTGCAACATACTCAACCAACTCTTTCTTATGGTTTGGTCAATGATAGAACTTCTTAACAATTGTCAAAGTATTCTAGTATCTTGGGTGGCATGAATATGGCTAGACATGAAACTTCCTCAAGATAAGCTTCTTGAGCCCACTGTTATCTAACACAAATATTATTCTCAAATTTTACCAAGCCATATGTCGTGAGGTGATACTCCCCATCCCTATCAGTTTCACCCTGCTACAATCTCTGCTTCAGCTGCTGATATTTCTCATCATGTTTCCCTGCATGTAAGATCCACTCTTGTAAGTTTTTCAAATAAGAGATCATAGCTAAAATATGATTCGACTGCATTCTCCTACTAAGAGCATATGTAACCATGTTCTCATTTCCCTTAATGTACCTGATCTCAAAATCTGTAACATCCTACTCATCAATATGTCATCAATGAACACAATAATAAACTTATCCAAATATGGACACAACACATTATTCATCAAGCACATAAATTTAGTTGGAGCATTAGCTAAGCCAAATGGAACTACAACAAACCCATAATGCCCATACCTAGTCCAGAAAGTTGTTTTGTAAATGTCCTCCTCTTTGACCTGATGGTATCTAGATCTTATAACAATCTTCAAGAACATTGTTTCTCGCTTCAGCTAATCGAACAAGTCATCAATCCTTGGAAATGGGTACTTGTTCTCGATAGCCAGTTTGTTCAACTTCTTGTAGTCAATGCATAATCTGAGAGTTCCATCTTTCTTCTTCACAAACAATACCAATGCGCCCCAAGGTGATACACTTGGCCTAATGTATCCCTTGTCCAACATTTCCTTCAACTGTAGCTTTAACTCAACCAACTCATGTGTGCTCATCATGTAAGGTGCTTTTGATTTTGGAGTTTCCCCTAGCACTAACTTAATTGAAAGATTTACCTTCTGATGAGGTGGCAACTCTGTAATGTCCTTAGGAAATACATCCTGAAATTGCTGCAAAACTGGGTAACTTCTCAACACATCTGCATCCTCAACCTCCTTACCCTTATCACAAGAAATGTGCACTGCAAATAAAATACACCCTTTCCTACAACTATGCTTTACTTGCATAATTTTCCCCACCCTAATTGACGTGGCTTTCTTCTTACCCTACAAGACTCTTGGTTCCCCATTGTCATCAAAACACTCAATGGATTTATCATAACAATCTACCTTGGTTATATGAAGATACAACTAATCCATTCCCAATAACATATTGTATGATCCCAATAGTAATAAATTTAGATGTGATGTGGTAGGCATACCATTTAAATCAAATGCACAAGATCTTACCTAATGGCGAACTCGCTTCTTTGTACCGATAGCCAACTGCACTAACCAAGACTCTACATGAAATTACTTACTCAAACCACACTTATCCACCAAGTCAGGACTAACATAGCTATAATTAGATCCAAGGTCAATCAAAATATCAATAACTTGATCACAAAGCTTATCGTCCATCTTAATGATAGATGCCTAGTTTTCTCCCTGTTTCTTATCCATGGCCACATAAATATGAGGAATTCTATGACCAGCATCCCCAACAGTATGTGCCTCTTGTGAATTGCATATGTAAGGCTTTCCACCCTAATTTTGTTGACAGTCTCTCTTAAGGTGTTCCTTGCCACATGTCCAACACTCCAACTGATCAATATGAACTCCTCTATGCTACTGTTGTGACTCATGTCCCTATCTAGCTCCATTAAATCTCTTTTGTGGTGCCACATTCTCTTTCTCTTCTGCATGATGAGGCATTGTCCTCTTGGGATACCATTTACCTTTAGCTTTGTCTTTTCCCTTCCATCCTTGGTGAGATTCTTTCTTATGCTTTGATTGTTCATAACAATGCTTCATTTTTCCAATAACTTCCTCAAGTGACAGAGGCTCATCATACTCAATCCAATCTCTAAATGCTAATGGTAAACCATTGACAAATTGATGAACTTTATCCTTATCATCAATAAGATATGGTGCATACCTGAATAGCTCAAGAAACTTGGCCATGTACTCTTCATATGTCATTGATCCCATCTTTAGTTCATAGAAGTCCTTGACCTTACTATCGTAGTACCTTTCTGAAAAGTACTTCTTCCTGAAAATCCTCTTGAACTCCCGCCAACTCAAGTAATTTGTTCTGATGTCTCTGACCCACTTAACATCTTCCCACCAAATGTCTGCATTACCTTTCAAGCTAAAGACTGCTACTCTGGCCTTCATGTTATTTGTGTAATCATGTAACTCAAAGAATTTTTTCATCCCAAGTATCCAAGCCACTGCATCTTTTAGCTTCTTCACATCTCCATCACTTTCTTAAACTCATCTGGAAAGTATCCCCTATTATTCCTCCTGTAAGGATGATAGCGATGACGATCATGATGTCTATCAGAACTAGAAATAGAATAGTACATGTGCTCATCACCCCTCCTATCTGGAGTGTCCAACGACCTACCATCTCTCACTGTGTCAGATCTATCCGACCTGTGTGTACCAGGTGACCTACTGCCATATGCCCCATTATTTCTATCCTCATGTCCATGGCTAATCTAAAGTGGCCCTTGTCACTGCAAGTATGACAAACTCTAAAGGAGTATAGAATTAACATATGCTTGTTTCTCTTGTGCCTATATGATCCAGTCATTATCTATCTTGCAACTCCTTATCTTTCCTTCAAGCTTCTCAATGTGTCTAACAAATCAGAATAGTGCCCCACACCACACTTCCCATCTGATTCATAAGGATATTCTATGTATTTTACCACCTTTCTAACCATTTGGTCTCTTTCTTGCAATGCATAATATTTCAGATAAACCAATTCACAATGTATCAATGTACCTTAGCATAATTCAGGGAGGATACCTTGTCTGCAAGATCAACAATCAACATGATACAAGTATAACATAAACATAATAGCATATAGACATAAACAATTAAATTCATCAAAACATAAACATCTTTCTAGTTAGGGTCTAGTCATCAATTGAGGACCATATCAATAATGCATGCTATGTTTTAGCACTCCTTAGTTTCCCAAGGCTGAGAAAGGAAACCAAAGAGGTAACCTCATACCAACTTTTGACTTGGTAGCTAGCCCTACCAAATCGGAGAGGTATCTCTATAAAACAACCTCATAGCCAAAGGAAGTGACTCGAGAATATGTAGAGTTTAGGCTAGGTATTAGCTTAGTATCGTTTGATTAGGGTTTGTTGGATAAACAGCACTAGGTCTAAGAACAAGGTCAGGTATTCCTAAAGGTTAGTTGCAGTCATAAGATGGGGCAAGGTAGGTGCAATCAATGACTCAAAATGATTTTTCATTATAGTGTGGTGAGGATGATATAGTAGGAGTTAAGTGAGCAAAGCATGAATTCACTTATCTAGAAGGAAAACATTGAAATTCTAATCCCAAACAAAACAGAGCATTGAGATGATGATTTATGTTTAAAACTTATGAGATAAAGCATAAGATGAAATGTATATGGCTTATAGATAGGTATAATAATCAAATATAAAATAAAACATAATAAAAACAGAGCCACTAACCACAACACAAGAATCCCCTAAAAATAGCTGCAATTGTCTGTCATATTTCTGCAAAGAGTGAAGTGCACTAGTTCAAGAGTCTGAGCTTCAAGTATCCAACCTCTCTCTGAATTAATTGTGACTACATATAGATGAGAAACAACATTTCCCCTCTAAGGGGTCGAATCCTCCTTCATAAGAACTGATTACTTGATACTCTCCAACCACAATAAAAAACTAGGGAAGTTAGAAACCACTTCCCCATTCAAACTAACTGATTAAGTTTGTTTTCAAAGCATTTTATTACAAGGATTTTCACTATAGTAACTACTAACAGAATCATTTACATCATATAAATTCATAATGAAACCATTTACATCAACCTAACTCAACATTTCACCATTTACATGCAAAAAACACCTTCATTGACAGAAGTGCAATGAATTTCCAAGAAGCACAGTGAATTTCAATAGAAGCGCATCAAACTTTGGAAGATGATTTGGAGGCCTTCCCAGATGATTGTTTTTCTCAAAAATGTATATATGGAAATATGAAGATGTCCTCTACATAATGGAATCACTAAGCCCTAAAAAAACCTTCTCCAAACCCCTTAAAAATTGACTTGAAGTCAAATTGTCCAAAAGTGCAGTGAGTGCCCTGAAAAAGTGGTAGAAAGGTTAAAAATAGGCATTATTTGATGATTTTTTGAAAATTTATGAGTCTTCAAGTGTCCCAATGTACTTTTATGAAATTATTATACCATAATCTATCTCCACATGCTTGAAATTATGCATTTGGACCTCCTGAGAAAAAGTGCAGCAACCACTCGTGTTTCTGGGTAGTTAAATTTCTACGTTTTTTGTAAAAATAGGGGTAAATGATGGATTAATATCTCTTTAAGCATAAAAGTTTTTACAAACCTGGGAGAGGTTTTTGTAGATAAGGTTGTTGTGAAGAAACACCTCTCTCATTTTTGTGAAATGCATTCCCATATTCTTGGAATCCATGCCACAAAAGAATGACTAAAATAGGAAATTAAATTGGAGAATTTGATTTTTTGAAATAGGCCTCCAAGTGAAAAAGTGCAACAACCTCCTCTAGAAGCGTAGAAGAAATGTAGCATACTGATGAAACAAGAAATTGGTGGTGAAATTCGAAATATTGATGGTTGTGGCATGTGTCACAATGGCATAGAAGAGCTCTTGGATCTTTTAGAAGGATAGAATGAAGTTCAAAAATGCTTTGATTCTCCTTTATAGCTTAGAAACTCGATTTTTGGCTTCATGGTTGAATGACATCATGTATACTTTTTGATAAAATTACTATTAATTGATTTTGCTGTAACATTATTTCTTCAAAAGGAAATGTTGCTTTGATTCTTTTCGTTCCCTAATTGCTAACTCTCATGATGATGACCAAGATGGATGACATGACTCCCTTGTTTGATATTGATGACTGATATAATGAATACCATCAAATGTATATTCTAGACCATGACCTATATGGTGACCCACTAACTCTTTTTATGACCTAGGACAGGGAATGATGACATGACCATGATGGGTGTTGATGAATTTAAACAAGTGGAGGGAGTAGCAATGATATCTAGACAATGACTTGGGACCTTTTCACAACTAGGAGAGATGTCAAATTTTATTTAAAAATATAATAATTTGACTGAAGGCTCTATCAACCACATGGAACGAGTGCATTTGATCACTGTGAATATTGGACACTACCATTGGCTCCAACTGGGGATGGCAACTCCTTTAGGAGGTGTCAAGAACACTGTATACCAGGTAGCCTTGTTCATTGGGAAATGGAGTCACTGTAGCTATAATATTCGAACTGACTCAAATTAAACTAAAAATTGAACTGTACCATTAACTGTAAACCCTACTGGAAATTAACACTGAAAAAGATGCTCAGAATGTTGAGCTTATTCATCACACCTTACCTACTCTAACGAATCCATCAATCACTTGATCAAGTAAAATGGAACAACCAATGCAACCATGCAAGCATTTTATCCACTGATTGAGTTCTTTGCATATGCCTGTTTATGAGAAAAATAGAAATTCTACATGATGACAGCTCCAATAAAAACATGCAAACAAAATTTGGTAGGATTGAAAAATTTGGATCCCGTTGTTGACTCCAAAAATGGTACAAAAGGATCTTCAAACAAATGTGCACTGAGGTTTAGCTCATCCAACAGATTGTAATTCTGATCTAGGTGGTCTTTATACCTTGAATATAAACTTTCATTTTCATCCTTACTCTCGCGCAATTTCCAACTTGTAACTATCCTGATATGACCGCAAATTTTCTGATGAGATTTGTAATGAGACTCATGTTGAACAAGAAAATGAAGATGGTTGCCTAATCAATTTTTTATCATCTCTATTTTTAGGCTCATAGATAGCTAATGGAGAAAGGCTTTGACTACATATATCATCCAAAACATCAACTATTGGATCATGGAGACGTGAGAAGACTACTGCAACTTGTTATACATTGGATCCAATGAGACTACATGACTTTCTATAGGCTTGTCACTCTTTGCTTCAGAAATATTATTAGATATTTTCTTCAAAAAACTGAAATGAATCAAAACTTAATGGTACAGAATCATCTTGCATCAATTCATAATATTTTTTAGGTTCTAAGCTTTCATCTATGGTTTGAAACTCAATGTAACTCAGTGCCTTTGATTTTGGAGAGAAAGAAGCTTCCATACCACAAGTGAAATCCTCAACTGAATCATGAGAAGGTTTCCCATTTATAATGTTGACAACTCACTTATCTTCTTGCTTATAGTTTTCTCTTATTTTTGCAGATGACGAGAAACACAAGGGTAAGGAGTCTTGATCAAAAAGTTAACTATCTTCTTCTTAATCAATATCAAAACTAAAAGATTTTTGATTTATAACCTTGGGAAAATTTTCTCTCAAAATTGGAATGAAGCGAAACATAAGGGAAAATACCTTTCACTTGCTTTGAAATTTTATGCATTTTCTTCATTGATATCATGATTGATATGCAATGAATTTTCTAATGAGACTCCTACTGAACAAGGCAATGAAGTCAGTTTCCTGATCAATTTTTTATCGTCTCTATTTTTAGGCTCATAGCTAGCTAATGGAGAAAGGCTTTGGCTATATATATCATCCAAAAAAATTAACTATTGGATGATGGAGAAGCTGAGAAGACTGTCGCAACTTGTTATACATTGGATCCAATGAGACTACATGACTTTCTATAGGCTTGTCACTCTTTGCTTCAGAAATATTATCAGAAATTTTCTTCAAAACGCTGAAATGAATCAAAACTTATTGGTACAGAATTATCTTGCATCAACACATAATATTTTTTAGGTTCTAAGCTTTCAGCTATGGTTTGAAACTCAATGTAACTTAGTGGCTTTGATTTTGGAGAGAAAGAAGCTTCCATATCACAAGTGACATCCTCAACTGATTCATGAGAAGGTTTTCCATTTATAATGTTGACAACTCGCTTATCTTCTTGCATATATTTTTCTCTTATTTTTGCAGATGAGGAGAAACACAAGGGTAAGGAGTCTCAATCAAAAATTTCATTATCATCTTCTTGCTCAATATCAAAACTAAAACACTGTTGATTTATAATCTTGGGAATATTTTCTCTTAGAAATTGAAATGAAGCGAAACATAAGGGAAAAGACCTTTCACTTGCTTTGAAATTTTATTCATTTTCTTCATTGCTATCATGATTGATATGCATAGGCTGATCACCATATTTGATTTGATGTAACTAAATTTCCTCCTCCCAACAAAAATGTCATTGATTGCTTTGAAGAGTTAGCCTCGATTTCGACAACATAGTCATCATCATACTAATCATACTTGGGTAAATCATCCATATAAGTAATGTCATCAAGCATGCTCATTGGATCAGCTGATAGCTTCTTCACAAGCTAATTTTGCATTTCATCTTCATACATGGCTTGAAGTGAATACATAAAATAATCATTTTCTGATATATAGTAACAAGGCTTAGCAGCAAAATGATTAGGACCAGTAACAGGGAAAATTTTAGGGGCTAATATTCGTAGGTGGGATAATTTTCCATGTTTTTTTCCCAAAAAGAGATTCGCCAATTTCCATTTTTTTGAAAAATGATTTGCCCAAATTTTATATCATAAAATTATTTTACCTTATAGAAATCACCAAATTTTTATAGAGATTATATAAAATCGCTAGCAATTTCAAAAATTTTACAAACATATTGCTAAACATTTTATAGTTTACATGTTAAGGAATAGTAATATTCGCCAAGGTTTCTAAATTTTAAGATAAATTTCCATCCTTAAAATTTTCCCTAACCGGTAACCTTTACTTCTTTTGCAATAAGTGGGACATGGTGTTTTTGAACAACAAGTTCATCTCTCATGATGATCTTTTGCATCATTTCTATCATTGTGCTTACCAAAATGTCAAGCTTCATGTCTGAAGATGTCAGGTGCTCCTTCCCTATGTTTTACCTCTCTTCTGCCTTCAATTTTGACCTTTTGACCAACAGATTAGCTTCCAAATTTATTGGATTGTCCTACATTTCTTTGAGTGTTGTAGTGTTCCTTTCTCTCAATTGAAACACCATTTCCAGATCAAAGGCATACGGGTGGTGTAAAAGAGCTAAACCAGGAGGTGGTTTTATATTAGCAGGCATTGAATAGTATACTTGATGGAACCTGGCTGAAAAATTTTCCAGTGTTTCTCCTGGTTGTCTTTTCAAATGATTATATTCTTCTAAAATCATAAAAGGATTCCTCTTAATCACCCATTTATGAAGGAATACTTTCACTGATGGAAATCGAAAATTCTTGCAGCTAGTAAGTTTTTGAACCATTTTTTGGCTTCGCATTGCAAAGATAAAGCAAAAATCCTGATACTAACATCATCTTCTTCAACCTCAAAAAGGTTGAGAAAATTTTCAAAACTTTGAATGTGTTTTTTCAGCAGTGATGTTACCATATTCTCCATCAAACCTGGGAAGATATTTGTAATAATTTTCAGGGAAATCATGGAGTATAGGAGGTAAGATGAGAGGTTTGTATCTATCTGGAATTTTAAAAGGTGTAGGAGTATGTACAGAAGCTGTAAAATTAGTCTTGATCTCTTGAGGCTCATCAAGTTGAATATGATCAACATAAGTTTCAGAAGAAGGGTCTTGACCAAGATCAAAAGCATAAGGAGAATTTGTATTCACAATCTTCAAAGGAAAGGAATCAAATGCAAGTCTGTGATCTTTTCTCAAATACAGTATACATTGGAAAACCTTCTTGACATTCTCAAGAAAAGAGAATAAATAATTAACAATAAATCATATTATGTCTTGGATGAAATTCCAACTTGAATACCTGATCTTTCCATATTGTCTTTTCATGTTTTTGTTGGTAAGGTTCATCCTCCAGTGGAGTCTTTGAATTAAATTTGAAACTGATTTGGAGTCGCCAAGTGAATGATTTCAGCCTTCCTATGTCTGATCACTATCCACCATTAGCAATCAGATCTGATCCTTATCATTCACACCCAGGGAAAATGTGACCTTTTTCTGTCCAACAACGACACCAAAATGTTAGCACTCCTTAGTTTCCCAAGGCTGAGAAAGGAAACCAAAGAGGTAACCTCAGACCAACTTTTGACTTGGTAGCTAGCCCTACCAAATCAGAAAGGGCTCTCTCTAAAACAAACTCACATCCAATGGAAGTGATTGGAGAATATGTACATTTTAGGCTAGGTATCAGCTCAGTAGGGTTTGATTAGGGTTTGTTGGATAAAGAGTACTAGGTCTAAGAACTAGGTCAAGTATTACTAAAGGTGAGTTGTAGCCATAAGATACGAAAAGGTAGGTGCAATCAGTGACTCAAAATGTTTTTTTCATTGTCGTTTGGTGAGGATTATATAGTAGGAGTTAAGTGAGCAAGGCATGAATTCACTTATCTAGAAGGAAAACATTGAAATGATAATCCCAAACAAAACAAAGCATTCAAATGATGATCTTTGTTTAAAAATTGTGAGATAATGCATAAGATGAAATGTAGATGGCTTATAGATAGGTCGAATAATCAAATATAAAATAAAACATAAGATAAACATAGACACGAACCGCAACATAAGAATCCCATAAAAATAGCTGCAATTGTCTGTCATATTTTTGCAAATAGTCAAGTGCACTAGTTCAAGAGTTTGAGCTTCAAGTATCAAACCTCTCTCTCTGACTTAGTTATGACTACATATAGATGAGAAACAACATTTCCCCTCTAAGGAGTTGAATCCTCCTTCATAGGAACTGATTACTTGATGCTCTCTAACCACAACCAAAAACTAGGCAATTTAGAAACCACTTCCCCATTTAAACTAACTCATTGAGTTTGTTTTCAAAGCATTTAATTATAATAATTTTCACTCGAGTAACTACTAACAGAATCATTTACATCATATGAACTGATAATGAAACCATTTACATCAACCCAACTTGACATTTCACCATTTACATGCAAAAAACACCTTCATTCAGAGAAGCGCAACGAACTTTGGATGATGATTTGGAGGCCTTCCTAGATGAGTTTTTTGCTGAAAAAGGTATGTATGGAAGGCTGAATATTTCCTATACATAACGGAATCACTAATACCTGAAAAAAACTTCTTCAAACCCCTTAAAAATTGACTTGAAGAAAAAATTTCCAAAAGTAAAGCAAGTGCCCTAAAAACATGGTAGAAAGGTGAAAAATAGGCACTATTTGGTGATTTTTTGAACTTTTATGAGTCTTCAAGTGTCCCAATGTACTTTTATGACATCTTTATACCATAATTTATCTTCACATGCTTGAAATTATTCATTTGTACCTCTTGATAAAAAGCGCAACAACCACTCACTGTGTTTATAGGTAGTCAAAATTCTACGTTTTTTGTAAAAATAGGGGTCAAATATGGATTAATATCCCTTTAACCATAAAACGTTTTACACAACTAGGAGAGGTTTTTGTAGATAAGGTTGTTTTGAGGAAAATTTTCTCTCAGTTTTGTGAAATCCATTCCCATATTCTTGGAATCCATGCCACAAAAGAATGACTAAAACAGGTAATTAAATTGGAGAATTTGATTTTCTGAAATAGGCCTCCAAGTGAAAAAGTGTAGCAACCTCCTCTAGAAGCACAACAGAAACACGGAATATTGATGAAACAAGAAATTGGTGGTGAAATTATAAATTTTATGGTTGTGGCATGTGTCAAAATGGCAAAGAAGAGTTCTTGGAGCTTTTAGAAGGATAGAATGAATTTCAAAAATGCTTTGATTCTCCTTTATAGCTTAGAAACTAGATTTTTGGCTTGATGGTTGAATGTCTTATTATGTACTTTTTGATAAAATGAATATTGATTGTTTTGACTGCAACATTATTTCTTCAAAAGGAAATGTTACTTTGATTCTTTTTGTTCCCTAATTGCTAACTCCCATTATTATGACCAAGATGGATGACATGACTCCCTTGTTTGATATTGATCATTGATATAATGATGACCATCAAATGTATATCCTATACCATGACCTATATGGTGACCACTAACTCTTTTGATGACCTAGGATAGGTAATGATGACATAACTATGATGGGTTTTGATGACTTTAAACAAGTGGAGGGAGTAGCAATGGTACCTAGACAATGACTTGGGACCTTTTGACAACTAGGAGAGATGTCAAATTTTATTTGAAAATATAATAATTTGACCTAAGACTCTATCAACCACATGGAAAGAGTAAATTTGATCATTGTCACTATTAGATACTAACACTATGACCTCATGCATGACGACAACCATTATTCTACTGTACACATTGCCACATGCAAAAGCAATGTCAAATCAACTACACATATGCATAAACGCATATAGTCGAGCATAAGCAATCAATCACTGTAACCATTCTACAAGACTAATACATGTAATCAAACCTACAAGAATGTACCCTAACATACAAGGATGTAAGTAGGTAACATAAAATATGTTATCTCAAAATCAAGCCCTGATAGGCTGCTGGTCAGGTTGACTCTAAGTAACTATTTCAGACCTACTTTAGGCTGAGGCTTAGCCTCCTCAACCTGAGAGGGCTCTCTCTGGGTGTAATAATGATTTTGATTAAAACTAAGATGTCTAACTCTTGCAGAACAATTGTGACAAATATGAATGCTGGAAATACATCAAACAAGTATCCATTGGGCCTATGGAGTCAACAACACTTCAATACAACAAAGATCTTGGCCTTACATGGAAGTCAGGGCATTCAGCATTTGAATATTCAGAATATACACTCATAAGGAACCACACAGTTTATAGATGCATACAGGAAATCAGAGCACATTCAGTGAATTCTGAGTGATTATACATCCATACCACTGTAAACAAAACTAAGAAAAGGACAACATCACTCATTCTGAATATAAAAAATCCTTCATGAATCCTGAGAAGTAAAATCAAAATTATATTACTGAAAGTGAGTCTTTACATAAGCCAAAAACAAGCTGTGTCATAAAATTTTCCAACCCCCATTACATTGCTGTTTCAGCTATATATAGAACTCTTATTCTAACTTATCGAGATTCCTCCTCCAGCATGAGGGGAATTCGAGAACTACTTCTAATGACACCTATTAACCTTTTAACTAACTAATAAATACAACAAGGTGTTGACTGGAGTTTTTTAGAGATCTAAATCAAGTAGGATTCTAACACCGTGTCATGCTAATAATATCCTTGATTACAATGGTTCTCGTTCTCTGACATCTGGTTCCCTTTGGCAGTGGCTGTGATGGACCTTTAATGCTTCATGTTGCTCTTTAATATCACATGTTTTCCAATGTCATGAAACATCGGAAATTATCCCTGTTTGTCGGTCCTTGGTTTGCCTCAAAATGTTCGAATCCAAAGAAGCATGCCTTTTATCTTTGATTTCCCAAATTGAACAGATTGCCACGTCCATGATGTGCTGGCCACCCTTTTCCATGTACCTGTGTGATGACAAAACCTTTCAAAAAGATTTGATGCTTTGACAATCATAATTGATCAACTGAATTGTAACATGCAGCTACAGCAGTTTCGTAGCGCGCTACGAAACTGCTGTGTAATTTCAAAAACACAGTCTTCCTTTCATAGCTAAATGATCGCTAGTGTTCATGGTTTAAGCACCTTACTCCCTTGATCATTTTGACAAGATTTTCTTACAACTTTTCAAGAAACAGATATTTCTCCTGAGGAAAAGATGCAATGACACCAATAACACCATTAACTGTTTCAAATATAACTGTATGAATCTGGCTGGTACCTCACTGGCTGATTAATGGATGCATTACCTCTTTGCCCTTGGATCTCCTTGATTTCGTGGGTTTACCTGCCCCAGAATTTTACGATTGTGCCAACGTAGAGTTTTGGGATGATTGGGCAGGTGCGATTGCATTTAAAAGAGCTACACCAACATGAGCTTGTTACCTATATTACAAGCCAATATCTCTAGTAACACTAGAATGAGAAAACTATTCTCAGAAGTTCTCCCATTCATAAGCCAATATTTTATGCCAAAAGGAACTTGAGGTATTACATTAAAATAATACCGTGAACCAAAAAACTTGTAAAAGAATTTGATGCTTAATGCATGCACTACGAACCATCTGAAGGATTTGCCACACCATGATCTCTGTAAATCTCAAAATCATCAGGACTCCACCGGCATACAAGGTTGAAGTGGAATGTAGCCATTTGAACACACATTAAATGTAGTATACGAGATGCTTCGGGTGATATTGGCTCTCCTTCTCCGCAAACTACATGATCTGCTACTAATTCTATCACACCTTTATTTAATCGAACTGGCATCCCCTGCTTCCGCAGAAATGGTTCCATCTCATGCGTGAATTGTTCCAAAGGACCTTCATTCAACTCAACCGTCTCTGTTGCAAGTGATCTAGTCCTTGCAAAATCACGCTCTTCAAAAGTTTCAAAAATTCTCATAACCTCTTCTTTTGGTAGATTGGAAAAGAATAGACCACATTCACCATGTAACATCTCACTAGCTTTATGAATACCATCCTTGACTTCATCAGCAGTTGTGCGACCCAATGCAATCTGTAATACTTTGTTTGATCCTAGAAAGAACCTGCTGCTACCTTTTAATCGGTCCCTGAGATCTTTGAACTTCACATTCCGCATATTCTCAAATGAGAAAACATATACTGAGATGTAATCCTCCACAGCTTGCCTCACTTGATTCACTATTGATTCCTTATGCTCCCTTCCCTTCTTTTGGTTTTAGAAAGAGTCACCATTTTGTTGCGCTTAGACTTCGGCATCTTTGATGCTGGGAGTAAATTAGAGCAGAACAAAGGCCAAAGTAGCAAACACGCTTAACAGAATACAGTGTCAGAGCAAGGGTTTATCTTCGAATAGAGTTTTTGTCGCGTTAAATCTCGTTGAAGGTGTTGCTTTGTGCCTTTTAAATGAGAGACATGTGGAATACAGTCAAATCCCACCGCATTTAGGCCCTTTCCCAGGCGGTCCAATCCGGGTATTGTTAACATTAATAATATTATGGCCTCTACTGCTGCAGTGTACCCATGAAGGCCACATTTAGACTGCAATTCTCTTGAACCATCATCACGGAGCTCCTATTTGTATAACTGAATATTTGGATTGATGCCAGCAAGCAACTTTCCATTAAATGCATTCAGATCGTAAACTGAACCCTTTGTCTCCTTCTCAGCAACAACTGCAACATGTGCCAATACCAAGACACCTAACGACCTAAAACACAGCTGATTCTGATAAGTATGACAGCTGGGTGAGATTTGCTATGGATCAGCACAAAATCACCTGGACCGTGTTTCTGTGCTACGAAATCACATGAAACATGTTGCGCTGCGAAAAAACCTAAAATTGACTTATGCGCTACGAAATCACTTAAGGGGTTTTGTAGCACATAATAACCTTTGAACGGAGCTGACACATGGAAATTGTGTGAATTATGAGACCAGTGGTGAATGAGAATGCATAGTGGACTCCTAAGACTTAGACTCTAAGGCAAACAAAAACTCAAACTTAGACTAGCACCGAATTTTTTTACCATCAAACTAATGTGAGCGGTTTTGAAATCAGAATTCTTAAGTGATAACAGTGGCTCCACTTGGGATAGTGTTCTCCTGTAATACACTAAGAACTCGCAGGTCCAGTGCCTTATCCATTTATGACAAACACAAATTTGCTTGACAAGCATCCCCTTCAAGATTCTGGGGGCTTCACTTCATCATCTGTGTTATCACAAAATCAAGCACTGAAGGCTGCCAATCAGCAAGATTCTGTGTAACTATTTCAAACCAGGCTTTGGACTAAGGCTTAGCCTCCTTAGTCTGAGAGGGCTCTCTCACAGATTATGAATATTGACTAATGACAAGAAAAGATGGCTAACTCTTATAAGACACATGAAAAATAAGTTGGCTGGACAACATTGAATTGATTCCCATTGGGCTTATGGAGTCTCTCATATCTCAGCAAACAAAACCACTATCTTTTCATAGAAATCAGGGCACTTTACATCTATATGTTCAAACATAACTTTGAAACCACAGTTTGCCAAGGCATACAGGAAGTCAGAGCATGATTCATGAGTTCTGAGTGATTATGCATTAACAAAACTGTAAAAGAACCTTAAAGAAAGAATACCATCACACATTTGAACAAGAAGATCCATTGTGAATCCTGAGAAGAAAACACAGTCATTTGCATTACTGAAATTTGTTTATACATAAACCAAAAACAGTCTTCTCCAAAACATCCAACCCCCACTACATCAAAGTCTGATCTATATATAGAGATACAATCTTAACCACTATGAGCTTCCTCCTCCAGCATGAGGGGAGCTCGAAGAATATTACTAATTACCCTTATCTACCAATTAACTAATTCATTAAATACATTAAGCACTGACTGTAATTACAAAGAGTGCTAATTAAACTACATATCTAATTCTATCTTCCTCGTATCATTATCTTTCTTTGCTCTTGGACACCTGTCTCCTTTCAGTTTGGCTGAGATAACTGAGAAGTGGATGCAATGAACAAGGTTAGCATTGGATACTGAATGCGCTGATGGTTCATTGATCATAAGAACAAACCCCTGTTTTTCCGGTCCTTGTCTCCCACCATCCTTCGAAAGTTAAGCAACATGTTCCCAGCTCTTTAATACCCCAAAATTTATGAGCATCACCATATTTCAGATGTGTTGGAGGCTTCATTGATGGACATGTGTATAAACCAAAACAATACTCCTCGTATTCCATTTCTGCCAAACCCTAACTGGTCATAAAGTACCTTTATAAAAGTTTTAACTTGAGACAAAATATTTCACCTTTACAAAAAGGCACATTTGTCATTATCTGAATGGCTAGGATAGCCTCATGTGGTCTCCCTTATGTTCCTTAGGCGTTTCCTTCAAAAATTTGCTGATCTTACCATTAAACTGTTTGTCTTCATCCAAAAACAACACCTACAGCAGTTTCGTAGCGCGCTACGAAACTGCTGTTTTTGCTAAAACAGAGTGTATTTGCCTTAAGGAATTTTTTGCTTGGACTTTTGACTTTTTAAACCTCCTTTACATGTGGCAGAGACCTATATGTCCTCAAAATAATGAAACTAAGCCAAAATTTAACAAAACTTAGAACAGCACCTTTCTTTGAACAACAACATCAATTAGCAGCTATTTGACTTAGCTGTATCTTTAAGTTTTCAATTTGTTTCTTCTTGCTTCTAATCCCAGCTTTCAGTTGCTTGTTAACCATTCTGATGTATCTCACCTTCTTTTTCTTGCATTGCTGATATAATGGTAAGTGAAGATGACATGAAATATAAGCTTCTGTTCTGGCTGAAAAATAGGTCTTGGGAAAGAGCTTATAACTTCTCGCAGAAAACGTATTTGGAAAAAATGAAGGAGGCTTTTGTGAAACAATCCATGCGGAACAAAAATCTCCTTTGGTTTTTTGAAAAACTACTCCAGCTGCCCAGAATCAATCCTTGAAAAAGATGTGTAAAACAGGAAATTAAAAACTGCACCTACAGCAGTTTCGTAGCGCAACTTTGGTCATTAATTTCTCTTAGCTCGTAACCGATTTGAGGAAACGAAAGGAGGTTTTTCTAGTTCAGTCTGTGAGGAATAAAACCCTTTTTCCATTTCCCAAAATAGGCTTTCAGTTGCTTTAGAGACCTCCTGGAAGTTGACTAGTAAACACAGAAAGAAAAGTTTTTTATGCTGAAACAGGCTGCTACAGGGGTTTCGCAGCGTGCTGCGAAACTGTTCTATCATCTTTATGCAGCTGTGATGATGTTTCCTTAGCCCTAGGGCTAAATTCCTTGCTTAATTTAGGAGTTGCCTCGCTTGAACTTGATGAAGATTTTTGATCTCTTACTTTTTTTCATTGAGAATTTTGTCAGTGAGTCAACTATGACATGCCTTCATATGCAAAGACATACGTTCATCACACCTTCCACATCCATCCCACGGGTCATTGCATCAGAAGCAACTAGCACTTCAACATCTCCTGCTCTAAATGCATCCAACGCTTTACTTCGTGAATATTGATGTTGTAGGCTTGAATACTCAATTATCCTTAAGACCAGCCCTTCGAAACAGTTCAATAAGGTACATAACCTATGGGTAGAAACAACAGAAGATGTGAAAACAATGGTCTGCTCCCCTTTCAAAAGCTGCAACAGTGCCACTAAATACAGTGGCTTCAAGTTTGACTCACAAATCAATGTGTAAATTTTCAGTTGCTCAGGTGCTCTTTATTTGCAAATAGTTTCACTGTCTTTGGACTTCCTCGGTAAGACCTTTAATTACCAAAGAATGTAATTTGATAACTTGAGTAAATGGTATATAGATCAGTAGCTTCTCATCTGCATTTCTGGAGGGAAGCAGAACTCTGTTCAATAGGCATGCTAGGATTTTGACCTCCACTGAAAACTCGAACAAATCCCCAATTTCGTAGCACGCTACGAAACCACCTAAACAGGTAGCGCTGTGAAACTGCTAAAAAGGCTTTATGCGCATCAAACTAATGTGAGTGGTTTTGAAATTTTGGCATTGGAATTTTCAGTGATAACAATCTGCATACCTCACATTGTCAATTTTCTGTGACGAAGACTGTCTAGTTGAACCAGGCTCAGACATTTCATGTACTCCATCTGTTATATGTAGTGACATTGTACTTGATTTGCCACCAGTTTCAAGAGCAGAATGTAAGCTTGCATCATTAGCACTGTTGTGCTGATCATCACTCCACCCAACTGGAGCAGAAATTAAATCCCCACCTTTGAACTCCTCTGCTTCATCATAAAAGCATTCCTCTTCCTCTCTACCAGTATAACTTAACTGTTTTTGATTGGCACCACCAGCAGATAAGAGATGGAAAAATGAATCATAATCAGGATCACTCATATCCGTGCCAAATCTAGTCTTTTCAGCTGGAAATATCCTGTCTTCTTGAAGATTTTGAAGCGCATTCCCGATTGTGTCTACTTTTACCTTCAAGCTTTTTTACGCAAACGAAAGGGTCCTTGAGTAGGGCAGAGCTACCATTCAGGTTCTTGATTTACAGAAGATTTCTTCATAGGCCATATTCCACGTTCATGTAAAAGCTGTTGAATATGACTCTGCCATTCACTTTCAGCATGAAGGATCCATCCATATTTGTCCTGTCGCACAACTCTCTTCCGACGAGCCTCTAAGCCTTTTGTTCGTACCCCAGGAGATTTTACGGCACCTGCTATATATTGCATCCATATAATTTTAGCACATTGTTCCAAGACCTTGCAAATACTTTGTTTAGAAGCATCGAGCCACTCATAGAATTCTTTTTGAGTATTTCCTAACAACTTATCAAAGCCTCCATGTAAGATATCCAATAGTTGTCCCTGGTTTGGTTTCGATACCAGTAGTTCCTCCAAAGCAGCACGACGATTTAACAATAGATACCTGATAATATCAGTGGCCATGTTTTTTGCATTTTGTCTTTGATCCCAAAGCAATGAAATCAAGTTCACACAAAGACAGCAAATAAGATCGGTATCAGAATTGTTTGGGCAGAATATTAGCCTTTTGTGAGCAATCAATAACTGTAGAAATGTGCATGTATTGACTCCAGAAAAATCTGTAGTTGGAACACCAGCTGCATTTCCTTTAAGTTCAAGATGTAAGCTCATATGTGAAAGTATGTCATGCCAATGAATGAAGGTGAAAAGCAAAACATTATCATACGATTTGTGTTTTTCAATAAAGCTTTTACCTATCCTTCTATTGGTTTGCTTCCTCTTGTTAGTGAGAGAATGTTTTTGCCAGTTGGCATTGCTTCTTCAACACGGCCATCTTTGTTGGTAAGCTGCAGCATGGACAACAAAAATTCTAATGCTTTTAATGCCTCCCCTGGCAGGCTTGAGTTTGATGATCACCGTAGGAGAGAGAAGTCTATATCTACTAAAAAAAAAATATGCTCAGTCAACCTTGATCTTATTTGCATTTTCCTACCTACCTACCCTATCAATTCAAACTTCTTTCAGCTCAATCAATGTGAAATTTCCAATGCAGCCAATCATTTGTCTTATCTGATATTTGATTTTTTTGACTGCATCGGAGTTCAGAGCCACTATGATATTTCAATGACCACTGCCACCGAAATTGCCTCTGATCTTCATAGAAAAACTGAAACACTAGAGAGTAAAACTCTTCCATATATTTGGCTATAGGATCCCATAATACATGATCAGCTTGATGATTCTTGTAACTTTCTGGTTGTGCAAACTGATCTTCAACAACAGTGTACAGTTCCTCAATCGTGAAAGAGAAAGGAAACAACACTCTCTCCTTGTGTTCTGCCATAGAAAACTTCTGAAAATAATGATCATGATTATGAAGACTATATGCCTGAATTTGACCTTGTAAACCTTCAATGTCTTTCTCAATGTCCTCAGCAACTTCATCCAAAAATTTCATCTTATCCTCTGCCTTACACTCAAATTATTTTAGATACGAGGACAAGGACAAAGAAAAATTTTCATTTGTTTCTCCATTACTATGATCATTATTCCATTGTTTGAAACCTTGAATTGAAGGAGAGTTTGCCACCACATCTGATCTATCTATCCATTCCTCCAAAAACATAAGCCAAAAGTCTTCAAATGACTTAATGGATTTTCTAGGAAAGCTTTCAATCCATTGTTTACATTTCCCTTGAAATGAATCATAGAACAACATAATGCAAACATCCTCATGCTTAACTCTAAGAAGCTCTGTAAAATCACAAAAATCTGATATATGCTTCAAAGTTAAACTCAAATCCTCTCCATTGAATTTTGGACCATTCCTTAGAAAATATGCATCCTTGGGAAAATGATTTGGGAAACCATGAATTCCTGAACAATCTATGCATGCATACCTTGAAATTATAATGGTAGCATCTAGGTCCTTCATAACTCCAGTGGAATCACCATGAATGTATGAATTTTGAATTCTTCAACAATGGAGTCGCCAAGGTAGATTGTAGCCTCAAAAATTCTTCTGAGCTCCTGCTACCTTCAGAAGTTCAGCCTCTTGATTTCGGGAATGATTAATCTTCAGGCTCCCGGCAGACGCACCAAAATGTTATCTCAAAATCAAGCCCTGATAGGCTTTTGGTCAGGTTGACTCTAAGTAACTATTTCAGACCTACTTTAGGCTGAGGCTTAGCCTCCTCAACCTGAGAGGGCTCTCTCTGGGTGTAATAATGATTTTGATTAAAACTAAGATGGCTAACTCTTGCAGAACAATTGTGACAAATATGAATGCTGGAAATACATCAAACAAGTATCCATTGGGCCTATGGAGTCAACAACACTTCAATACAACAAAGATCTTGACCTTACATGGAAGTCAGGGCATTCAGCATTTGAATATGCAGAATATACACTCATAAGGAACCACACAGTTTATAGATGCATACAGGAAATCAGAGCACATTCAGTGAATTCTGAGTGATTATACATCCATACCACTGTAAACAAAACTAAGAAAAGGACAACATCACTCATTCTGAATATAAAAAATCCTTCATGAATCCTGAGAAGTAAAATCAAAATTATATTACTGAAAGTGAGTCTTTACATAAGCCAAAAACAAGCTGTGTCATAAAATTTTCCAACCCCCATTACATTGTTGTTTCAGCTATATATAGAACTCTTATTCTAACTGATCGAGATTCCTCCTCCAGCATGAGGGGAATTCGAGAACTACTTCTAATGACACCTATTAACCCTTTAACTAACTAATAAATACAACAAGGTGCTGACTGGAGTTTTTTAGAGATCTAAATCAAGTAGGATTCTAACACCGTGTCATGCTAATAATATCCTTGATTACAATGGTTCTCGTTCTCTGACATCTGGTTCCATTTGGCGGTGGCTGTGATGGACCTTTAATGCTTCATGTTGCTCTTTAATATCACATGTTTTCCAATGTCATGAAACATCGGAAATTATCCCTGTTTGTCGGTCCTTGGTTTGCCTCAAAATGTTCGAATCCAAAGAAGCATGCCTTTTATCTTTGATTTCCCAAATTGAACAGATTGCCACGTCCATGATGTGCTGGCCACCCTTTTCCATGTACCTGTGTGATGACAAAACCTTTCAAAAAGATTTGCTGCTTTGACAATCATAATTGATCAATTGAATTGTAACATGCAGCTACAGCAGTTTCGTAGCGCGCTACGAAACTGCTGTGTAATTTCAAAAACACAGTCTTCCTTTCATAGCTAAATGATCGCCAGTGTTCATGGTTTAAGCACCTTACTCCCTTGATCATTTTGACAAGATTTTCTTACAACTTTTCAAGAAACAGATATTTCTCCTGAGGAAAAGATGCAATGACACCAATAACACCATTGACTGTTTCAAATATAACTGTATGAATCTGGCTGGTACCTCACTGGCTGATTAATGGATGCATTGCCTCTTTGCCCTTGGATCTCCTTGATTTCGTGGGTTTACCTGCCCCAGAATTTTACGATTGTGCCAACGTAGAGTTTTGGGATGATTGGGCAGGTGCGATTGCATTTAAAAGAGCTACACCAACATGAGCTTGTTACCTATATTACAAGCCAATATCTCTAGTAACACTAGAATGAGAAAACTATTCTCAGAAGTTCTCCCATTCATAAGCCAATATTTTATGCCAAAAGGAACTTGAGGTATTACATTAAAATAATACCGTGAACCAAAAAACTTGTAAAAGAATTTGATGCTTAATGCATGCACTATGAACCATCTGAAGGATTTGCCACACCATGATCTCTGTAAATCTCAAAATCATCAGGACTCCACCGGCATACAAGGTTGAAGTGGAATGTAGCCATTTGAACACACATTAAATGTAGTATGCGAGATGCTTCGGGTGATATTGGCTCTCCTTCTCCGCAAACTACACGATCTGCTACTAATTCTATCACACCTTTATTTAATCGAACTAGCATCCCCTGCTTCCGCAGAAATGGTTCCATCTCATGCGTGAATTGTTCCAAAGGACCTTAATTCAACTCAACCGTTTCTGTTGCAAGTGATCCAGTCCTTGCAAAATCACGCTCTTCAAAAGTTTCAAAAATTCTCATAACCTCTTCTTTTGGTAGATTGGAAAAGAATAGACCACATTCACCATGTAACATCTCACTAGCTTTATGAATACCCTCCTTGACTTCATCAGCAGCTATGCGACCCAATGCAATCTGTAATACTTTGTTTGATCCTAGAAAGAACCTGCTGCTACCTTTTAATCGGTCCCTGAGATCTTTGAACTTCACATTCCACATATTCTCAAATGAGAAAACATATACTGAGATGTAATCCTCCACAGCTTGCCTCACTTGATTCACTATTGATTCCTTATGCTCCCTTCCCTTCTTTTGGTTTTAGAAAGAGTCACCATTTTGTTGCGCTTAGACTTCGGCATCTTTGATGCTGGGAGTAAATTAGAGCAGAACAAAGGCCAAAGTAGCAAACACGCTTAACAGAATATAGCGTCAGAGCAAGGGTTTATCTTCGAATAGAGTTTTTGTCGCATTAAATCTCGTTGAAGGTGTTGCTTTGTGCCTTTTAAATGAGAGACATGTGGAATACAGTCAAATCCCACCGCATTTAGGCCCTTTCCCAGGCGGTCCAATCCGGGTATTGTTAACATTAATAATATGATGGCCTCTGCTGCTACAGTGTACCCATGAAGGCCACATTTAGACTGCAATTCTCTTGAACCATCATCACGGAGCTCCTATTTGTATAACTGAATCTTTTGATTGATGCCAGCAAGCAACTTTCCATTAAATGCATTCAGATCGTAAACTGAACCCTTTGTCTCCTTCTCAGCAACAACTGCAACATGTGCCAATACCAAGACACCTAATGACCTAAAACACAACTGATTCTGATAAGTATGACAGCTGGGTGAGATTTGCTATGGATCAGCACAAAATCACCTGGACCGGGTTTCTGCGCTACGAAATCACATGAAACATGTTGCGCTGCGAAAACACCTAAAACTGACTTATGCGCTACGAAATCACTTAAGGAGTTTTGTAGCACATAATAACCTTTGAACAGAGCTGACACATGGAAATTGTGTGAATTATGAGACCAGTGGTGAATGAGAATGCATAGTGGACTCCTAAGACTCAGACTCTAAGGCAAACAAAAACTCAAACTTAGACTAGCACCGATTTTTTTTTTTTTTACCATCAAACTAATGTGAGCGGTTTTGAAATCAGAATTCTTAAGTGATAACAAAATCAACATGTAAGTGACCTATAACAATATGTAACTAGTCATATACTCATGACGATGCATTCTACAAAATTAACATCAAATTCTCCATGAAAACCTTACTACAACCATAATCAATCATCAATAAAATGAAACAAGCACATGGAAAGTAAGTGTAAGAGGCACACATGAAACTGACATGCATGCATGACAAGCACACACCACCCATCTAGTCTGAGGGGTGAACCATGCTATGATACCACTCTCTAACACCCTCCTCACACATCTACTGTTAGGTCCCTATACTAGTATTTTAACCCCTTATTATTATTAGTGCAACCCCCTTATTGTATTATTGTGCCCATATAATCCCCATGTTGTTATTATTGTGCCCCATAGAAGCCCACTATTGTTATTGTTGTGCCCCTACAATGTTATTTTCATGTAGGCTCTAATTGTATTGGGACCCCTTAGACTCTTATATATAGAAAGGAGGACTTTTCATTTGTATCATCCAATAATTGTTCATTTGCTTAATGTAAAGGAGGTTTCCCCCTTGAAGAGGTTGATTTTGAAGTCATTGATCTATCTTTTTTTCTATTTTGTGAGTTGGTTGCATAACATTTGGTATTAGAGCTTTGGATTCTAGGGTTTCACTACTTCAAATAGGTCATTGTGGCATTTTCGCTATTAATTTTTTCTATGAAGTTTCAGAAACTGAAATTAAAAATCCTTTGATATGAAATCTTGATTAAATTCAGGTTTAAATTTCAGATCTTTCCTCACTGTATTTTTGGAGATATGATCCAAGGAAGCTAGGTTTTTGCTGGCTCCCAAATTATATCTCAAACATGTGACCTGGGGAAAATCTTCATAACTTTCTCCCTGAGCCTCAAAAGTAAATTTCATAAAATTTTATATAAATACAATGGACTGTAGTTTTTTGTATATTGTTTCCAAGTACGAAGGTTAAAAACATGACACATGGAACTTCATACAAGTTCGCTCTACTGAACAAGTCTATAATCATGCCATCGTGAGATATTTGGAATAACTCTTTCTTGGATAATCCAATCTTGATCAAAATTGTGGGGTTGGAAAGAGGACTCATAAGGCTACCATAAGACAAAATTTCTAACCTTGGAGATCCGAAATTACAGAGATACAATAGATTCAATATCGAGCTCCTACAAAGAGAAAAAATGTGGGTAGTCTTTTTAAAATTTTGCATAAGTTTGGTTTGAAAAATTAGTTTTAAGTAATTAAAAGAGCATAGTGAAGCATGATTATCATTAATTGATGCCCCAAAGAAAGAAAATAGAAATACATAGTAAGCAACTTGAAATATCTACCATGACTCATGAAGAAGAGGAAGAAATACAACATGATATATCAAAATTACAAGACCAAGTGCAACAAATTTCACTCTAACAAAAAGTAATAGAAGCTAAGATGGATGGTTTAAAGAAAGGAGTGGAAGATAAGATGAATGGCGTGGAAGCTAAGATTGATGGCATGGAATCTAATATGGATGGTTAGAAGTAAACATTGAATATTTGAAGAAAAACATGGAAGGTTTGAAATGAGGTTTGGTAAAGCTGCTTCAAGAAATGATTCCTAATGGAAAAAAGGTAGTATAGGAAATTCATGATGAGAACAAAAGAAACAATAATCATGATTCCATGGAATCTAATGTTGGATTGAAGACACATCATGTTCCAAAGATTGATATGAGGAAGTTTTGATGGCAAGGACCCCATAACATGGATACTACAGATGGAGAAATATTTCGATCCCCATAATGTGCAAAACACACAAAACGTACGCATTGCAACTTTATATTTAGAACCCAATCAGTTTGTATGGTTTCGATGGCTTTGCTCTCCTAAAAAAATTGTCACTTGGTTAATTTTTATGGAGGAAATGATAGCACATTATGAAGATACAAAAAGAAACACCTTCTTTATCAAATTGACAAATCTCAAACTGTCACACGGAATCTGTCAAGGGTGCGGACACGACTGACCTTCCTAGAAGTCTAAGACATTCTAATGACAAACAAGACAAAAAGGAGTGATCTTTCTCTAAATACACCTTTTATAACATGAAAACTACAAGTGTTTAGGCTTACCTTATTCCAAAACGCTATTGTTGAAGTCCGTTCTTGACGATCCGGATGAGCTCCTCCTTCAAGTCAATTCCTGCAACCACAAACAATCAAACAATTACCAAGCACTTGCATTTCATATAATAAAACATATATCCAACATGCAGACCAAGGAACACATGAAATAACTCATTAACATAAGCTATTGAGAAAAATAAACCAGTTTGTATTAATAACGAAACAAAGAAACTCTTACAACCTGGCCTTGGTGTTGTGCAAGTTCCTCCCAGGGTCCATCAAGGGTTTTCCTCTACTTTGACAAAGCTCACCCTCTCCCAAGTAGAATCAAGTGAAGACAATCTCTCCTCACAAAGGCTCTAATGGAAGACCTAAATCCTGCAGCATTTACCCAAAGAAAATGTATAGCTCCAACCTCTCCTCCTTCTGGCTCAATGCCTTTATTTATAGTGCTGTAAAGAGGTTATTCTGGTCCACCATCAATGGGATCATCCCCCTCTTTGGGTGGGATAGCTCCCTTATTGATGGGATAAGATTCCCCTTAATAGAGATACATGAACCAACTGGAGGCGCATCCATTTCATCAAACCGACCTCTAGAATGTTCTAGAAGTAACCACAAGTAACTTTTTCAAGATAAAACTCGCGCATTTTGTCTTTTACAGAGGGACGCACCTGTCCCTTTACATACAGAGCGTCCATGGACGCAGTTTTTGTGAACAAGGTCCGCGTCCCCGCAGGTAAGACTAGAGAGAACCTGCGACCCCAGAGATAAACATGATTTTTACAAGACTTTCTCTCTTTTTGAGTTTGAGATGGATAACAGAGGCATGAGACTTGCCTAAGAGGGTAGCATGACTGTTGATTTGAGCCATACTAACTGTAAGTAGTCAAGGTGACATTTTTTAGTGTAACAGGTTGCCCCCTAAAGTGCGAAGCCTGAAATAGAATAGGGTTTTGTAATTCTAGGAAGGGTGAAGCGCTTTATCATTTCAAGGATTGCCTTGTGGATGGCCTGATTGGAACCTGCAATTTTCAACACAAAATACATGGATAAGATTATATCATCACTGAGGTAGGCATTCCCATACTCAGATTCAAAACTTTAACTAATGGACTAACTACTCTGATACAGGAATGATCTTGCAGTACATCATTTTTATAGACTTTTGTAGACACAGTATGGACGCAGCCATCTGTTTATGATGAGCCTACATAGATAATGAATACAAAACTCCTCGCAGCCTGGATGGTGGAAACTAGATCCAGGGTCTTCACTTCTACTTCTCGAATTGGTACGATTCTAGCCATGTGATTAAATGATTCGATGTCGAACATGGTAGAAACCACTTGATTACCAGTCAATGATGTAAACTGTTAACAAGCGTGAGAGAAACCACCAGTAATGTCAATGGTCCTCAAAGTACCAAGCACAACCCGTGAAATGTGAATAGATGTTTTGATGTCGAACACTTCACGGAATCCTCTGATCGAAAGTCAATGATGTAAACTGACGTCAAAGGCGAGAAACCTGCCATTGATGCATGCAGACTTCAAGGTACTGTCGATTCCTAAGTCATCTTTCTAGATAATGTGTCGATGTCGATAGAAAGCGACCCGTTGCAGGCAAGCCCGCAACACGAAATCATTGTTCAAGTTGAAGAAATGTTGCTGTAAGGACTGACTCAGGGATGGTCAAATGGATGACAAGTATTTTGCAGATGAAAGTTTGTTGTTTGCAGACCTCTTGAACACATAACGACACAACAGATGGCTTGGTGACGAATAACTCAAAGTTAATCCCCGAAACCCGGTTAAAGACTTTCAAAGTGACGTGGTCAACTGTGAGGTAAAAGATTTCCCAACCCAGGTGAATGAAAAGTGTCGTGTTCAAGAGCGGTAATAAAGTTTCTTCTGAGACAAAAGGTGACAAATAGGTTCATTCTTCTCTTTTTTCCCCCACCATTTCTGGCAAGTACCTCTTTATTTTTAACAAGCTTGAGGAGGATAACATATGCTTGATTGTAAGCTCATCCTTCGGACGAGTCCAACCTAGTTTAAATTCGAACCCTAGGAAGGAGTGGTTCGTTCCTGTTTGTAATTGAACAGGTCCTCTACTGTAAAAATTTAACGAGCCCAGTATAGGAGAAACTCGGCGTTTTTCATTTTTAGAGAGTCTGAAAAAACTAAAGAAGACTCCACGTTGAACTTTTTCGTATATTTGTGTCCCTCAAGCCCGAAAAAGTATAAAATAATACCTGGGGGAACCGCTTGATCTTGCGACCAAGGAGTACTTTCATAGTAGTGTCGTTAATCTGAAAAGTAAAAAGCGATCAAGGACACGTCGTTTTATTTCCTTATCGAGTTCGAAACGACAAAAACCCGGCAATCTTTTCCTGATTTTGCGGTCAGAAAAGAGCTAAAAGGGGACCGTCTTTTAATTTCGTTTTAACGAGTGAAAAAGAAACACTCGGCGATCTTTTCATTTTTTAGGAGTCAGAAAAGGGCTTAAAAGATGACTCTGCAATTTTGTTTGTGAAAAATTTACAATTTCCCTCGAAATCCCTTTGTCCTGCACAAAAGCGACACATTACTCATACCTGTTTAAAATAGGCAAAAATACATTCAAAAACATCTTTTCATGGTAAAAAATGAACTAATTCATCCAAAAAACCTATAAAAAGACCTTTTACCATGTCATTTTTACCGTTTCACTGTTGAGGTTGAAAAAAGGGCTTTTGACAAGAAAACTTCCCGTGGTCGCTGCGGAAAATCTGACCGTTGGAATCGAACGCCGTCTCATCCAGGTATTTTACACATCCTACTCTGCATTTCTATCCGTTTAGAATCAATTTTTAGGTTTTAGTTTTATTTTTTGGGGGGGTTTTGGTTTGGGAATGCGCCTCTCGGCGGACGCAGGTGCCCTTTGGGTGACCTGCGTCCCCCGACTTTTTCTCTTACGGGAAAACGGTCGGAAGACGCAGCCCGCCTTCAGGCCAGCTGCGTCCGGGCGCCCTGTGCATCAAAGCCGGGGTGCGTCCTCCGAGAAACGCGCATTTCAAAACCCCAACTCTCTCAAAAAACCACCAAAAATTCCCAAATTAATTTCTAATGCTATTTTTTGATATGCAGGCACTAATCATGTTAGACTGGAGAGAAAGAGAGCACGTAGAGGAAGATGAAGTTGCAATAAATCATCAACCTTCTCTGGATGCCCTAAGAGCATGCGGATTGTACAAATATTGGACCATACCGGGCATGAGGGGCCAGGTAAGATTCTTGGAATGGCTGGTTGAGCGATGGAACGTACAGGAACAATGCTTTTACATAGGAGGGCACCAGCTCGAGATAGAGCCCTCGGATGTATACTTTCTCACTGGCTTGCCAAACAGAGGTGAGCAACTCAACCTTGCGGGGACTAGGCCGGGTGGCCAATCCCTTGATAGTCTCCGCGAGACTTGGTGCACACCTGGAGCTCACCATTCAAAAGGCATAGAGATAAAACACATCACTCTGCCGGAACTCAAAGTCATAGCGTTCACAGTTACCAGAATTTGCGGCGCGGCCGCTTTACACATTGCTTCTGGATCCCAAATGCGGATGGCAATTGACTGTTACCAAGGCACCATTTTCAACTGGTGTGAAGCTGTGTCGGCTCATATGAAGAGCCAACTGACCAAGGCAAGGAACGGGCGACTAAAGACTTTTGGATATGGGCCTATAGTCGTGAGCTTTGCCTTGGAGAGAATTCCAATGCTGATCCCTCAGCAACTCACTGTTGATATCTTGGGTCCTCAGCAGCCAAAGCTGATACGATGGGTTGCGGTAATGGCCTGGCATCCTGATGAGGGCGCGACAGTGGTTCGATTCTCAGATAGCTATTTTGACTGGTTAGAGGGCCAGCTTTTTGTGATACAGGATTTTCCGTATGCCGGAACAGATTTCAGAGGTGATCCGGACATGGTTCTTCCACAGGGAGAACAATGGGACGACAGAGGTACTTTTTATTTTCACAAGTTTTCTAGTTATGTATTTTTTATTTTTTATATATATCGTCTCAAAACTAATAGTAAATCTTTCAAAATGCAGATGTTGGGCCACAGCGTCCAGCCAACCTCCGGCCTTATGATAGACTACATCCAGCTGCACCGGTACCGGCCCCACAGGATGCGACAGCAGAAGTACTAGCCGATTTGGAGCATGATCTAGAGCGTCTCACGGCAGATATACCTGAGACTACTATGGATGATATTCCAATGAGGCTTCAGCGCTTCGTGGTCGCGGTCCCTGGACCATTTAGGGGTTTTTTGCGTAAGGTAGCCCGCGCAGTGGTGTCGTACAGAGAGCACCACCAGTGATTGACTAGTCACTTTTGTAGTCACATGTGACATTTTGATTTTTTTGTACTATCATTTTGCCGATCATAAGGTGTTTTAAACCTATGATCGAAGACGATGTATATATTTTTTGACACACTTCTATCTATATATATCACTATTTTACCGGCTTATCTTGTTTAACATATGTGATGGAATGTTTTTTAAATTTACTTGCATGATTATCGTAAATGTCTGTCCAATATTCGAGAAGCAATTGCATCTGCTAATGTATTCAAAGACCTTGGAATATGTTGATATTCAATGTAATCAAATTCACGTTCCAAGAGACGCACTCTCAAAAACAACCTTAATAACACAGGATTTCTGATGGCATAAACTCTATTAAGCTGTAATACAACAAGTTCAGAATCTAACCTCACTATCAAACGTCGAATTCCAAATGAAATAGATTCGGATAATAATTCAACCACTGCACTGTATTCTGCAATGTTATTCGTTGTTTGACCGAGGCTTACCCCATGCATAGAAACTAACTCATCAGAGGGCGAATAGATAACCCAAGCTGCGGAAGAGATATTCCGTGTACTACGACAAGCACCATCAGCAAATCCAATGTATGTTTGGAGAGGCGTCGACATCTACAATATCAAGAGTAAAACCAAGATGAGCCAAAATAATGACGAAAAAGCACACTTAACTAAGCACACTGACTAAACTAACACACTTGCTAGCTAGAAAGAAAATCTAACCTATCTAAAAATTTCTCCATACCCATCATTTTAAGCATAATACCTCTTTAGGTAAAGTCCATTTCTGGGTTTACCCAAAGAGTCCCCATCAAAATCAACTAACTCATAAGCCCCTTTTGCTAGCTTGCGCTTTACAATGTAGGGCCCATGCCACATAGGAACGAACTTTCCGGCACCTAGCTTATCGTTAGCTTGATCATATAATAATACTAGGTCTCCTTCCGAAAAACTTCGAGGGGTCACATTTTTATCGTACTGAGCTTTCATTCGTTTCGCGTGAGTCTCGATAGCTAAAGTAGCGTCACGTCGAGTCTCATCTAATTTAGCCAAGTATAATAACCGTTTCTCCTCTGCGGAAGTAGCTGGAAGTAATTCGACAGCCATTTGAAGTGATGGGATTTCGCATTCAATAGGTAACACAGCTTCTAAGCCATAAACTAGCTGAAAAGGGGTGAAACCTGTTGAATTTTTCACTGAAGTTCGATATGCCCATAGCGCCGAAAATAACATGTTATGCCAATTCGTTCGATGGATACCAATGATCCGTCGAATCATGACGACTAGAACTTTGTTGATTGACTCAACCAAACCGTTGGCTTGCGGATAATAAGGAGTAGAGCTATCGTGGCGCAAACCAAGCTGGCTTGTAAGCTCGGTCATCATGACATTTCGAAAATGGCTCCCATGATCAGTAATGATTGCTTGTGGGACACCAAACCTAGTTATGATATGATTGAATACGAAAACTGCAGCTGTCTTGCCGCTTGCGTCGAATGTAGGCATCGCCTCGGCCCATTTTGTAAAATAATCAACCGCCAGGATGATATACGCATGCCCCCCGGCCGAGTGAGGGTTACAAGTAATAAAGTCAATGCCCCATTTGGCAAATGGACCAGCGGCAATTATAGGGTGGAGAGGAGCAGGTGGAGCGCGCATCTTTCGATCAAATACTTGACAGTTGTGGCACGTTCTGACAGCAAGGATACAATCTTTAAACATAGACGGCCAGAAATAGCCAGCGCGCAACACCTTCTGAGCTGTGGCATACCCAGACATATGACCGCCACATGCTCCAGAGTGACAGTCATTCAAAACTCTCTCAGCCTCTTCGTGAGTTAAACAACGTCGAAAAACTAAGTCTGCCCCCGGCGATAAAGTGTATCTCCAATAATTCTGTATTGCTGGGATCGAAACCGAATTTTTCGACGGTCTTCCTTGGAAGCTTCAGGCCGAAAGGTTTGGGTTTGGAGATAGGTGATTATATCCCCATACCATGGATCTAAAGTGCTAATAAGAAACAAAGATTCGTCCACGATGGACTCCTCCGCCACAGTCTCTGTGTCAGCACTCGGGAAATCACACATTAATTCCGCAAAAACTAAAGATTTCTTAGACTTGGACTTCTCGAACTCCAAGTCGAACTCTTGCAGGATAACAATCCATTTAGAGTACTTGCCCCCTAGCAGTTGTTTTGTCAAAATATAAATCATAGGGTTGCAATCCGAAATAACGGTAGTCTTGCGGAGAAGAATGTAGTGACGAAAACGCTGGACAGCTTGAACGGCTGCCAGGGCCAATTTCTCCACATGCAAATATTTTAACTCAGTTGGGTTTAAGGTTCTACTAAGATAATATATCACATGCTCTGTTTTGAATTCATCTTCTTGAACTAACACCATTCCAATGGTGGAATGCGAAGCTGCGAGGTATAAGAAGTAGTCCTGGTTGTAGTTGGGAGGATGCAATAACGGTGCATGGGTCAACGCGTGTTTCAGTGCATCAAAAGATTGTTGGGCAATCTCGTCCCAAAAGAACTGTGCGTTCTGTTTCAACAACCGTGTAAAACCTTTAGTGACCTCGGCGTAGTTCGGGATGAATCGTCGTATAAAGTTCGCTTTCCCTTGCAAACTTTGGAGTTGGCGCAAACTCGAAGGAGGAGGCAATTTGATGATAGCCTCGACTTTCGAGGGATCGACGCGAATGCCGGTTTTTGAAACAACAAATCCCAGCAATCGACCTGCTTCTATACAGAAAACACATTTGTGAGGATTCAACCGAATTCGATAATGCCTACACATCATAAAGATTGCTCGTAGGTGGACAAGCACTAAAAAATCCACATCCAGACTAACGGTTTTACCTTCAACCCCTATAGGCAATTCTTGTAGAATACCAAACGGACGGAACCCACGGCCATCAAAGGCCTTAAGGATGGTGGGGGATTAGTTCAATGTAGGAGAACCAAGCGATCTCCAACATTGAATCGACATAATACACGTAGAAGCTCCCTCATCAATCACAGTCCGATGAATAGGCCTGTTTTTGACTATCACTGGGATTTGGAAAGCCATTTGATGGGGGAGACGTGGTGTACTATTTTCTAGATCAAAGATCATTAGGTTCGGGTCCTGAACATCGACAGCTCCAATAGCCGACAAAAGCAATCTTCGTTGCGCTGGACATGATTGCAGCACTTCGAGTGCCGACATTGCTGAAGGTGAAACAGCTAAGTCTTCAACAATGTTGTAATTCTGGGCTGCTCTCGCATGTGGATTGAAAGCAGACCTTCGAAGTACACCCTTGGCGGGCGGCTTTATCACTAAGTCTGGGTTAGGTTTTTCGATCTGTAGTAGATCGGAACCAGGAGCTGAGGTTGATGGGTTAGAGTGAGAAGATTCTGCTTCCTTACCATCAACAGGAGCCTTACTACCATAATCTTGCGATCGAGTCGCAATCCTGACATGAGACATCATCAAAATGGGTTCTTCACTGGCATTCGAAGAAGAACCTATCATCTTATTTTCCTGCTCTGGAAATGGATTCTTTAACACAGCAGGAGTCGGAGAACCTTTGACTATTTTTACTACCTCGGCCCGATGAGGGCAGTCTCTCGTAAAATGATCTTCTTCACAAATAAGACAAGGATAGCGAGGTTTACGTTTTTCGTCATTGGTTTCCGACTTTTCCGTTTTCTCCTTTGGAGCCTTGTCTGCTTTAGCCTTCTTCTTTCCTTTCTTCTTTCCACCGTTTTTGGATTTGGCTGTAGATGACTCTACAGCGTGAATGTCGGCGGTAAGTTCAGGAGGAGAAGACTCTCCTGTCGGAGAATCAGGCAAAGTGATAATTGGAGTATTGGAGGCCTTGGAAGACTTCTTCTTACTCTTCGTAGTCACGATACCGATCATGCCATCAGCGGCATGAGATCCCGAAGGAGCAGCAGCGATTTGGTTTGTCACACGGAATTTGTCAAGGGTGCGGACACGACTGACCTTCCTAGAAGTCTAAGACATTCTAATGACAAACAAGACAAAAAGGAGTGATCTTTCTCTAAATACACCTTTTATAACATGAAAACTACAAGTGTTTAGGCTTACCTTATTCCAAAACGCTGTTGTTGAAGTCCGTTCTTGACGATCCGGATGAGCTCCTCCTTCAAGTCAATTCCTGCAACCACAAACAATCAAAAAATTACCAAGCACTTGCATTTCATATAATAAAACATATATCCAACATGCAGACCAAGGAACACATGAAATAACTCATTAACATAAGCTATTGAGAAAAATAAACCAGTTTGTATTAATAACGAAACAAAAAAACTCTTACAACCTGGCCTTGGTGTTGTGCAAGTTCCTCCCAGGGTCCATCAAGGGTTTTCCTCTACTTTGACAAAGCTCACCCTCTCCCAAGTAGAATCAAGTGAAGACAATCTCTCCTCACAAAGGCTCTAATGGAAGACCTAAATCCTGCAGCATTTACCCAAAGAAAATGTATAGCTCCAACCTCTCCTCCTTCTGGCTCAATATCTTTATTTATAGTGCTGTAAAGAGGTTATTCTGGTCCACCATCAATGGGATCATCCCCCTCTTTGGGTGGGATAGCTCCCTTATTGATGGGATAAGATTCCCCTTAATAGAGATACATGAACCAACTGGAGGCGCATCCATTTCATCAAACCGACCTCTAGAATGTTCTAGAAGTAACCACAAGTAACTTTTTCAAGATAAAACTCACGCATTTTGTCTTTTACAGAGGGACGCACCTGTCCCTTTACATACAGAGCGTCCATGGACGCAGTTTTTGTGAACAAGGTCCGCGTCCCCGCAGGTAAGACTAGAGAGAACCTGCGACCCCAGAGATAAACATGATTTTTACAAGACTTTCTCTCTTTTTGAGTTTGAGATGGATAACAGAGGCATGAGACTTGCCTAAGAGGGTAGCACATATGACCAACTTCGACCCAAAAGAAGGTTGTAGTCTAGAGGGGCATCAACCACTTCCACATCCAGACTAACGGTTTTACCTTCAACCCCTATAGGCAATTCTTGTAGAATACCAAACGGACGGAACCCACGGCCATCAAAGGCCTTAAGGATGGTGGGGGATTGGTTCAATGTAGGAGAACCAAGCGATCTCCAACATTGAATCGACATAATACACATAGAAGCTCCCTCATCAATCACAGTCCGATGAATAGGCCTGTTTTTGACTATCACTGGGATTTGGAAAGCCATTTGATGGGGGAGACGTGGTGTACTATTTTCTAGATCAAAGATCATTAGGTTCGGGTCCTGAACATCGACAGCTCCAATAGCCGACAAAAGCAATCTTCGTTGCGCTGGACATGATTGCAGCACTTCGAGTGCCGACATTGCTGAAGGTGAAACAGCTAAGTCTTCAACAATGTTGTAATTCTGGGCTGCTCTCGCATGTGGATTGAAAGCAGACCTTCGAAGTACACCCTTGGCGGGCGGCTTTATCACTAAGTCTGGGTTAGGTTTTTCGATCTGTAGTGGATCGGAACCAGGAGCTGAGGTTGATGGGTTAGAATGAGAAGATTCTGCTTCCTTACCATCAACAGGAGCCTTACTACCATAATCTTGCGATCGAGTCGCAATCCTGACATGAGACATCATCAAAATGGGTTCTTCACTGGCATTCGAAGAAGAACCTATCATCTTATTTTCCTGCTCTGGAAATGGATTCTTTAACACAGCAGGAGTCGGAGAACCTTTGACTATTTTTACTACCTCGGCCCGATGAGGGCAGTCTCTCGTAAAATGATCTTCTTCACAAATAAGACAAGGATAGCGAGGTTTACGTTTTTCGTCATTGGTTTCCGACTTTTCCATTTTCTCCTTTAGAGCCTTGTCTGCTTTAGCCTTCTTCTTTCCTTTCTTCTTTCCACCGTTTTTGGATTTGGCTGTAGATGACTCTACAGCGTGAATGTCGGCGGTAAGTTCAGGAGGAGAAGACTCTCCTGTCGGAGAATCAGGCAAAGTGATAATTGGAGTATTGGAGGCCTTGGAAGACTTCTTCTTACTCTTCGTAGTCACGATACCGATCATGCCATCAGCGGCATGAGATCCCGAAGGAGCAGCAGCGATTTGGTTTGACTTTGGAAGATCCGGAATTTTCTCATGTAACGTACCCGACTGAGTATAAACCAAGTCAAGGTACTGTGCCTGAGCAATGACTTGCTCCTCAGTAACTACTCCGGCCTTAGCGACATCTTCAGTAATTCTTGGTAATAATGATTTGACAAACCATTCAGCTAAGATTTGGTCCGGGATAAAAACTTTGACTAACCTTCTTCGACGTCTCCACTCATGGATGTGATCAGAAATGTACGTGGACGTCGATTGTTTTAGCGAAGTTAATAACTCAGTACCATTGTCGTATCTGACTGGTAACTGAAAATGAGTTAAGAACGAGGTAGCTAACTGACTAAAGTTGTAAAAAGAGGCCCGTGGTAACTCAATGTACCACTTGGCCGCGAGACCAATGAGTGTACGCTGGAAAAGACGTAAGCGGATAGAATCATCTATGATGGAATTTGATGCACACCAGAGGTGGTAAGTCATCACGTGATTAGACGGATCCTCTCCAGACTTCCCCTCGAACTTGGGTATATCGCTGGGCAACTTATTTGGCATTGGCGGCCAAAACGGAAGATATTGAATTGGATCGTTCGTTAGGCGCGTCAAGTCGGGTAAATCTAAAGTTGCAATAAATGGTAACTGTCGGTTAGGATCTCTGAAACTCTGAGTCACAATACCAGCCCCAGGAGGAGGATATCCAGGATAACTAGGAACAGGATTCGCATTGGGGATATTATACCTCTTGGAAAACCAGGATTAACCGGACCGTACTGGGGTTGTTGAGGTGGTTGATAATTGTACCCAGGATACGGTTGATACTGGTAAACCGGTTGTTGGGCAGCTTGCCCAGGTTGATACTGTCCCTGGTACGGAGGTTGAACAAATTGAGGTTGAGTAGTAACAACCGTACTAGTACCAGGTTGACCTACAGGCATCTGGACTGTGGTTTGAACTGTGTGTCCAGACAACGGTACAGATATCTGAGGAGTGGTTACAGGGACAGTAGGAACTGGAGCTGCCGATACTCCAGAAGTAAACATGGTAGATGAAGCGGTAGTTGCTACAGCCGTGTGAGGTGGAGTACCTGGTGCAATTGGCGGCTGAGTAACTACAAAAGTTACAGGGGTCTGAACACTTGACTGGACAAGTTGCGGTTGCTGGGATGGACCAGGAACTGCAGGTTGTCCTGCTTGAGGTACCGACTGCATACTTGGTTGCAACATCTGTTGACCCTGTGACGGATCCCATGTTAACATTCCAGGGTATTGACTCGTAACAGGTTGAGGATACTGAGACCCATAGCCGTATTGAGGATAGGGTTGATAACTGTAAGGTGTAGTCCCATATGATTGCCCTTGAGGTGGTTGATAACCTTGACTAGGGTATTGACCCGTAGGTTGATAACCTTGAGGTAAATACGAATACTGGGGTTGACCTTGACCTTGAGGTTGGTATCCTTGAGGTTGATACCCTTGGGGTTGCCATCCTTGAGGTTGCCATCCTTGAGGTGGATACTGATACTGAGGTTGACTTTGGGGTACATATTGAGGCTGGGGTTGATACCCTTGGGGTTGATACCCTTGAGGTTGCCCCCCAGTCACGAATGAAGTACCTTGAGGTTGCCCCCCAGGTATAAACGAAGGTTGCCCCCCAGGCGGTAATTGGCCACCTTGAGGTTGGTTAATGGGAGTTGAACCTGACATCATATAAACGTCACCTATACTCAATGGTACATTACCACTGTTTCCAACTAATAACCCATGATCAACAGGTTGAGGAGATGCTCCCGCAAAGGTACCAGAAAGTGATTGATACCCAGTAGGAACAGAAGGACCGCCATGTAAAAATGATTCAGGACTTTGTGAAAACACAGATGACTGACCAGACATATTTACAGGAGAATGAATTCCTCTAGGTGGAACCGGAGTACGAGGTGTAGAAAAACCTACTGAGTTGTCTAAAAAATTGGTTAATGCAAGGTACCAAGATTCAGTTCTAGGAGGACTGTAAAATATGGATTCACGCTCCCTTAAATCAAGGGTAATTAGATCTTCGGAATTAGAAACGCCTATTTCTTCCTCTGGAACAAGTTCTTCTATGGCAATTAATCCAACAGGAAGATTTTCGGTGATAATTCTTTCTATTCTTGGTGAATCAGGAACACTAGGAGTTGGAGTAACAGGTTCTGAAATTTCAGGTTCTTCGCCTGTTTCACTGGCAGATGAAAAACTACCAGCAAGCTCGGAAACTGCAACAGCTTCGGGATTGTAACCTGTTTCTAAACTTTGGTAATACGGATGGACTACCAAGGAAGATTCTCCTTCTTCAGGTGATCCTACTCTACTGCCACTAGGAGGAGTTACAAGGACCTTTAACCCTTCTAAATTACCTGGGTCGTCTCGAGGAGGGGATCCCCTAAGTCTACGGGATCTTCTCAACAATTCGGCCACAGACACAACTTCAGGAGACTGGCCCGCAATTCGACGGGACCTTCTTGGTGATTCCGCCACAATTAAAGATTTTAACTACAACACACGAAAACAAAATAAAAAAGTTCAAATCAAACCACCTAAAGTCTTCTAAAGAACCAATCAATTTTGAAGCACACGCCTAAATAATCTAGAGCGTCAAACCATACACAAACAGTAGTCTTCCGGACCAAAAACGCTAGTTGGTGATTAAGCCCAATGTCGCAGGATTCAGTAAAGAAATAGTGGGTGGAACAGTTACCCCGGCAACCTGCTTAATGAATAGACTGGACCAAGTTCCTCCACTTTAACCGTCTCGAAGTGAAGCGAACCCCCCAGAAAATCCAAGTGAGTATAACCGACGTCTGCTCCAGGTACAGTGGGACCTTCCCTCCACCGTCACCTTGGGTAGAATCCTAGATATTATGGCCACTAAGGTTACCAATCACAACAATTACACCTGGGGGAACAGTCTAGGCTCCAACAGCACGCAAGGGCAGAGTAGCAAGCTCCAATCCCCTTACCGGCTCCTTGACAACAATCCAAGGTTTACCGATAAGTGACCCCTGGCTCCTCGACAATGGTTAATCCGAGGTTTACCGTTTGTAATACGTACTGTCTGGCGTCGTTCCCAACGAGGGAGGAATGATCCCCTCACTGGTTCGGACACGAGCTCGTGCTTCTCCTTTAAGAGGAGCTTTCCCAGAATGTAACTGAAACAATTGGATTTGTTCTACTCAAGATAGACTATCTGTTTGGTTTTGTAGTCTTGGAGAGTTAAGTACTCACCTACTCCAAGACCCTAGCCTAAGCTATGTTGGTGCTTCAGAGCCCTAGAAAAATAAAGATTACTAGATTGATTTTAATTTAAGCGTTACTTTTAAGGTTGTTTCTTAAGTCAAAAGGTGATGGAAGTGAAACTAGTGGTGTGTTGACTCGACTCGAAACCACTACAAAATGCACCTAGAATGATTTATCCACTACTTTACTTTTCGATGAATTGCTTTAACTAAAAAGTTGAGAGAATGCAATCTTTGTAAAAGCAACCTTTTAATTGAAAACAATCAAAGAAACAATTCGTTTGTCTTTTCCAAGCATAAAAACATAACTTCTCTTTACATGCACGAAAAAACTCTTTTCTTCTTTTGAAAACAAAAAGCTACTTGAAACAAGACTTTTAAGAAGATGTTTTTGTATTTTTCTTTTAATAAAGCAAGTAAATCTAATTTAAACAAAAAATCAATCTTAACAACTCTTAAAATCTATGAAAATGCACTCATAAGCAAACTAAAGGTAAATTTACTCTAAGCAATCTTAACGAGGCCAAAACTAACAATGATTATTTCTAAGGTGTTTTACTTGATTACAATCAAATCAAGGGCTAGCTTATTGCAGAATCAAAAACTAGCCAAAACAAAATTCTAATCTTTTTGTTCTTTTTTAAAATGGAAATCAATACTTTATAAACAAGTAATTCGAAATTTGACCCAACACAACTCAAATGGCAAGTTGCACACAAAAGGAGACTTTACGACAGGCCAGACTTCTAAGAAGGTTGACTAACCAGAGATATCTAAGGCTGGACAACTTTCTACTAGCAAAGTCACTACAAAGCCTTTCCAAAAATCAAACCCTAGGTCAAAACTTCGTTGAAAACCACTAAAACACTCAAAGCTCACAAAACTAGTTTAGGTGAAAATTCTTGACAGGGTACTAAAGAATCTGGGCGGAAAACACTAAGGAAAAACAAAATCTAAAAGCAATTTGAAGCAAAAATGGAATTTTCTTAAGTTTTACAGGAAGACGCAGGCAACCCGTTGTCACAGGTGCGGCCCCGCTCTGTGCAGACGGCAACAGCGCGTCCAAAGACGCACTGTGCAGTACTAAGAGGGTGCGTCCGTCTGGAAAAATAAAGAAAAACCAAATCTAACTAAATCTAAAGCTAAGCCACCCAAATACTAATTCTCACAGTCAAAAACCAGAAAATAAAAATGATTTTCTCAAAGCAAAGTTCATATAAAGGAAAAGACTCTCTCATTAATGGCTCCCCAGCGGAGTCGCCAATTTGTCACACGGAATCTGTCAAGGGTGCGACACGACTGACCTTCCTAGAAGTCTAAGACATTCTAATGACAAACAAGACAAAAAGGAGTGATCTTTCTCTAAATACACCTTTTATAACATGAAAACTACAAGTGTTTAGGCTTACCTTATTCCAAAACGCTATTGTTGAAGTCCGTTCTTGACGATCCGGATGAGCTCCTCCTTCAAGTCAATTCCTGCAACCACAAACAATCAAACAATTACCAAGCACTTGCATTTCATATAATAAAACATATATCCAACATGCAGACCAAGGAACACATGAAATAACTCATTAACATAAGCTATTGAGAAAAATAAACCAGTTTGTATTAATAACGAAACAAAGAAACTCTTACAACCTGGCCTTGGTGTTGTGCAAGTTCCTCCCAGGGTCCATCAAGGGTTTTCCTCTACTTTGACAAAGCTCACCCTCTCCCAAATAGAATCAAGTGAAGACAATCTCTCCTCACAAAGGCTCTAATGGAAGACCTAAATCCTGCAGCATTTACCCAAAGAAAATGTATAGCTCCAACCTCTCCTCCTTCTGGCTCAATGCCTTTATTTATAGTGCTGTAAAGAGGTTATTCTGGTCCACCATCAATGGGATCATCCCCCTCTTTGGGTGGGATAGCTCCCTTATTGATGGGATAAGATTCCCCTTAATAGAGATACATGAACCAACTGGAGGCGCATCCATTTCATCAAACCGACCTCTAGAATGTTCTAGAAGTAACCACAAGTAACTTTTTCAAGATAAAACTCGCGCATTTTGTCTTTTACAGAGGGACGCACCTGTCCCTTTACATACAGAGCGTCCATGGACGCAGTTTTTGTGAACAAGGTCCGCGTCCCCGCAGGTAAGACTAGAGAGAACCTGCGACCCCAGAGATAAACATGATTTTTACAAGACTTTCTCTCTTTTTGAGTTTGAGATGGATAACAGAGGCATGAGACTTGCCTAAGAGGGTAGCATGACTGTTGATTTGAGCCATACTAACTGTAAGTAGTCAAGGTGACATTTTTTAGTGTAACACAAACAAAAGGGTTCAATGGTGGAGTACATTGAGGAATTCAAAAAATTGGATATAAGGGTAAAATATATTTCAAAGGAGCGTAGAATTGATGTGTTCATAGGGACTTTAAAGGATAACATCCAACATGAAGTTCGCCTTTGGGAACCTGATTCATTGGAGAAGGCATTCAGGTTGGCAAGAAAAATTTAAACAAAAATTATGGCAACGAGGAAGCCTCCCACTTACAACTATAAAGATGGAAGTGTTGCTTCTCCTAGCCTTACACAACATACAAGGTTGAAACCACAACAATTGGAAGAAAAAAGAACAAAGGGCTCTGTTACAGTTGTGATATAAAGCACACTAAAGGTCATAACTGTGCTGAGAAGAAATGATTTTACAGATATTGTGAAGAGGAGGAAGAAAAGGAACAAGAAACATCAAAAGAAGAAGATATACACCAGGAACCAACCCTAGAGAAAGAAGAAATGAATCTGACCATATCTTGTAATGCATTGGTAGGAATTACCACTCTCGAAACTCTCAAGATAGAAGGACATATCAAAAGGAAAAATGTAATAGTGTTGATTGATTCGGGTAGTACCCATCATTTTATTCATTGTAAGATAGCCAAGGAATTGAATTGCTTCCTATAACCAGCACTAGAGTGTCAAGTGATGGTTGCAAATGGAGCAACCATAAATTGCTCTGGAAAGTGCAATAATATCAAGCTATCCATGGGAGAATATGTAATGAATAGTTCAATGCTTTCCATTCCAATGAGTTGTGATGATTTTGTACTAGGATTCCAATGGCTACAATCTTTGGGTACGATAGATTTTAATTTTCAAGAACGTTTCATGAAATTTTTTTTGGGAAGGAAAGGAAGTTGAATTAAGGGGTATTGCAGGGAAACTAGGAAAGATAATCAGCTCCAACAACATGACAAAGCTTCTAAATAAATAACAATGGGGTGTAATTTCACAATTATGTTCACTAGAAGTTCCCACATCGAAATCCTCTATTTCTCCAGATCTCCAAAATGTTTTGGACAATCATTCCAAGGTATTTGAGACTCCCAAAGGCCTCCCACCTATTCGTGATCATCATCATGCTATTCATTTGATTCCAGGAAGTGTTCCCCCAAACATCAGGCCTTACAAATATCCATATGGCCAAAAGAGTGAAATTGAACTTATGGTTGCAGAAATGCTAGAGGTTGGTATAATTCGACCTAGTCAAAGTTCTTTCTCTGCTCCAGTGGTATTGGTACACAAGAAGGATGGATCATGGTGCATGTGTCCAAATTATAGGGAGCTCAACAAGATTACTATTAAAGATAAATTTCCCATTCCTGTCATTGATGAATTATTGGATGAATTACATGGAGAAATATACTTCACCAATTTGGATCTTCATTCAAAATATCATCAAATCAGAATGAAAACTGAAGACATTCCAAAAACAACATTTAAAACTCATGAGGGTCATTATGAATTTTTGGTCATGCCTTTTGGCCTTACCAATGCACCTTCTATATTTCAAGGTTTGATGAATTCCATTTTCAAACCCTTCCTTAGAAAATTTGTGTTAGTATTTTTTGATGATACACTAATCTACATCATGTCTTGGAAGGATCATGTCAACATGTTGACGAGGTGCTTAAATTATTGGAGGAGAAACAATTATATTCAAAAAGCTCCAAATGTTTATTTGGAGTACAAGAGGTGGAATATGTGGGTCATGTTGTATCTCGTGAAGGTGTTAAGGTAGACCATAGCAAAATTAAAGCCATTAAGGAATCGAAAATTCCCACATCCATAAAGCATATGCGAGGATTTCTCTGGTTGAAAGGGTATTATCGCAAGTTTGTTAAGAATCATGGGAGAATAGTAGCACCTCTAACAACATTACAAAAGAAAGATGCATTTTCTTGGACTCCAGAAGCAACCAAGGCCTTTGAACATCTTAAAGAGGTAATGTTCCAAGCACCAGTATTAGCTAAGCCAGACTTCACAAAAACCTTTATTGTGGAGTGTGATGCCTCAGGAAATGGAATTGGTGTTGTTTTAATTCAAGAAGAAAGACCCATTGCTTTTGAAAGTTGTCCAATCAAATGAAACTATTTACACAAATATATTTATGAGAAGGAAATGTTGGCATTACTACATGCACTTAACAAATGGCGACCTTACCTAATGGGAAGACACTTCAAGGTAAAAATGGATCATGATAGTCTTAAATACTTTTTGGAAAAAATATTATCTTTAGAAGAACAGCAAAAATGGGTCACAAAGATGTTGGGTTATGACTTTGAAATCATCTACAAAAAAGGGAAGCAAAATGTTGTTGTAGATGCACTCTCAAGAATGGATGAGGATGTTTGTGCCATTTCTATTATCCAACCAGATTAGATAAACAAAGCAAGGGTTGAATGGAATAATGGTGAAGAAGTGTGGGCACTCATTCAAAAGGACTAGTAAGATCCCAGTACATCTGATACATTTATTTGGAAAAATGATTCGTTATGGTACAAAGATCACTTATACCTCTGTAAATTCCCAACTCAAACAACATATTCTTCTGGAATTGCACACCTCTCCCTTACGATGGCACTCAGGGTTTTTAAAAACTTACCACAGGGTTAAGAAAGAGTTTTTTTGTAATGGCCTTAATCTTATATTCAAAAGTTTGTGGAATAATGTTTGGTTTTCCAACACAATAAAGTTGAGACAACTAAGACCCCATGTCTGTTACAACTTTTATCCATTCCAAGTCAATGTTGGGAGGAGGTTTCAATGGATTTTATCACAAGTTTACCCAAGTATGAAGGATAGAGTGTCATCATGGTCATAGTTGATAGACTTACCAAGTATGCACACTTTTGTGCATTATCTCATCCATTTAAAGTCGGTACAGTTGCTACTTCATTTAGGGAAACAATTCAAAAGATACATGGAAAACCAAATATTATTGTAATCGACAAAGATCCCATTTTCATTGGAAATTTTTGGATAGAATTATTTTCTTATTTGGGTACTTAGTTAGCTCATAGCCCATCTTACCATCCTCAATCTGATGGGAAAACTGAGATAGTGAACAAATGTTTGGAAGGATACCTTCATTTCTTTTTATTTGATAAACAGACACAATGGGTCAAGTTGTTGCCTCATGTTGAATGGTGGTATAACACTTCCTTCCATACTACGGCAAAAATGATTTTATTTATGGAACTTTATGAAAATCATCCAAAGTCCATCACATCATCTTTAAAAGAAAATTTTAAGGTTCAAGTAGTGGAAGATCACATCGAGCATCAACAACAAGTTCCAAAACTCTTAACGGATAACATCACTTTGGCATAGAATAGAATGAGAAACTAGGAAAATCAACATCGCAACGAAATAAGTTTTGATGTAGGTGAATGGATATTTCTAAAACTACAACCATACAAACAAATGTCCCTTAAGAAAGCTAAGAAGGATAATAAATTATCACCAAATTGTTATGGTCCGTACAGGGTGTTACAAAATATTGTTACTATGGCATATAAATTGGAGCTTCCTCCATCTTCCCGAGTGCACCCAGTTTTCCATGTTTCATGATTAAAGAAGGGTATATGTGAGAAGATCCTAGTTAAAACAATATTACCAGAACCTGACAAGGAAGGAAAAATCATATTGGAACCTGAAGCAGTCACAAAAACAAGAAAACGACAGCTACGATATCGATCAATTTCAGAGTATCTCATCAAGTGGAAGAACTTACCTGCTAAAGATTCCACATGGGAGGATGAGAATTTTATATAGAAACATCCAGAACTACTCAAGCATTGAGGACAACACTTTTTCAAGGAGAGGGGAATATTAGGTCCCTATACTACTATTTTAACCCCTTATTGTTACTAGTGCAACCCCCTTATTGTATTATTGTTCCCATACAGTCCCCATCTTGTTATTATTGTGCCCCATAGAAGCCCACTATTGTTATTGTTGTGCCATTGCAATATTATTGTTATGTAGGCTCTAATTGTATTGGGACCCCTTAGACTCCTATATATAGAAAGGAGGTATTGTAATTTGTATCATCCAAGAATTGTTCATTTGTGTAATGTAAAGGAGGCTTCCCTCTCGAAGAAGCTGATTTTGAAGTTGTTGATCTATCTTTTCTTCTATTTTGTGAGCTAGTTACATAACATCTACCCATATAACCATCCAACTGGGGTAAACATGCGACCAGATGCTACTCTAATTGGATTCAACCTCCTATGTGACCTTAAGGAAGTGGAATTGATGGAACACATCCATCCACCTATCCACATCAACAATAGAACCCTCAAGAGATGTCTTAGCCACTCAGACATCATATCCCTGAGTCCCGCTAAGGTTCTGGACATCTTAAGCCTCACTCGCTCTCATGCTATAGGAAAGAGAGCATCTACAAACCCAAAGTCGCACTCACAGGCTTGCCTACGAGCATCCAGAGACCTGCTTTACCAGTTTTATGCCAGCAACCCTAGGATTCGAGCCACTTTTTAGGCCAAGAGCCTAGACCACTGCCCATAATGGAATGATAACTTAGGAGCAGTAAAATAATAGGGAATTAATGATGAAAAAACAATAATTTAAATAAGACCTTAATCAGATACCTACTAGCCGTGACAGGAATTTCATTAAACATGTCACAAGCATGTAATCTACAGGTGTAACCAACAAAATTAAACATAGTGAACTTGTACTTTTTTTAGAATCACTAAGAACCATTTTTCCCTCATTCCATTTGTTTCATTACCATCTATTAGGCCATAGATACATTATCCATTCATTTACAAGTAAAACATGCTAAAATCCATACATAGTTGTTGTCATAAAACACACATATAACCAACATAATAACAATAGAAATACTCATGAAAGTACAACCATATAAACCACATATAATCCATAAAAATTCTCATAAAAATACAAGGATAAATAACCTTTCATTAATGATGCAAAAACCAAACCCAGGATGGGACTTCCACGTTCCACCTGACCATAGAATGGCTAAGCCAAATCTCTCTTCAGCCATTCACCCCCGTGCCATTTTCCAAGCATGAATGTGGGACTCAAACCAAAAGAACCAACCAGGGCATATCGAGGATAAACCACCTCACCCTCGTAAATAGAAACCAGGGTCTATTGTAATCCATCCCAGATCACTAGGCCAACATAATGAGCACATCATAACAAGATTTACCATGATCTCCACCCGATCTCTAGGCCAAACAAGCATGGATACCACTGGATTTCTCCACCTACATCATGAGGAATTTTCCTATCTCCTAGTCTCTCAAGATTTACCGCAATCCAAACTTGGATCACTAGGCCCTAAATCGAGATCCACACTCCAGGCTTTACCACATATCCCAAACTCAAGATTACTAGGCCTAACAAAGAGAAAACCACCTCTTGGATTTATTGTATATCCTACCATTCACCAGCAAGGATTCCTAGGCCCACTGAGGCAACACAATTCTAGCTTTACCGCAACCCATAGTCTGGCTCAGGGGTCACTAGGTCAGTGGCTTTACCGTGATCCATAGTTTAGTTCATGGACCACTAGGCCATGTTCTCTATCATTTAGAGATCCACCCCACTCAGCTTTGAACCCATCCAACAATCCAGCTCAACCAAAACATGAGAACCCCATCACACCATGGCTATTCGGAAATGGCAAGGCTAGGCTGAAAACACTATTACACTTGGAAAAAACCATGCCATGATAGAAAATAACCACATGTAAAACCATGCATTCCAAATCTAGCAAGGAAAATACACATGCAAATCAATACCTGCAATGAATCTTGTTTTAGTTGCTTGATCTTGCCTTTCCCTACTTGATCTTTTCTTCCTCTTGCCTTGTTTGCCTGTCTTGCTCCAATGACAAAATGCTCCAAGAAAATTCTAAGTGTCCAAGAGTGAGAGAGAGAGAGAGAGAGAGAATACTGAGAGAGATTCCAAAGAAAACTAAAAATAGGTTACCAACTAATCCTCAGAAGCATTTTTATTAATGAGGTCCCTATTTTCTTCATTTTCCATTATTTTCCTTCAATTTCCTCCTCACATGCAACCTGTGATCTTTCACCTCCATTTTCTCTTAATTTCCATTATTTTCATAAATAAATGTGACAAAAATTCCATTTTGCCTTTCCAAAGCCTTGGCCATTTCCTTTTCCAATTTCCTTAGCCATAAACAACCAAATTAACACCCCCTAGGATGTCTTTCCCAACATTCATCTTGGAATACATGTCCCATCAACCGTGGTTATTATTTTTTCCTTTATTTACCTTTATTACATGGAATTTTCACCATGGATGTTACAAAATCAAACTCACTAAAAACCTCCTACAAAGGAGATAACACTTCCACATCTTCAATGCATGAATGATAGTTTCCAACTCAAGATCATGAGTCACATAGTTATTCTCATGCTCATTCAGCTTCCTTGACTCATAGAATACCACCTGTCCTTATTGCATCAGGACTCCACCAAGTCCATCCTTACAAACATCTGTACAAACCACTAACTCCTTATTAATATATGCAATCTTCAACACCAGAGAATTTGTAAGCAAATGCTTCAACTTCTCAAAACTAGTTGCACACACCTCAGTCCATTCAAACTTCTTTCCCTTCTCTATAAAGATGTGATAGGATAAACAATATTTGAGAAGTTCTTGATTAACCTCCTATAGTAACCTGCTAGTACCATGAATGATTTGACACCATCCACATTCCTAACAGTTGGCCACTCCAGGATAGCTTTAATATTTTCCCGGTCTACTACTATCCCTTCCTTGGAAACAACATGTCCCAAGTAATGAATCTAAAATTGAAAGAAATTACACTTGCTAAGCTTGGCATAGAACACTAGTTCCAAGTGCTCTGTGTGCTCTTCCTCATTCTTTGAATATACTAATATATCATCAACAAATACTATCACAAGCTTGTCCAGGTAATGATGCAACACATTGTTCATCAAACACATGAAAGTGGTTGGAGTATTAGTAAGACCAAAAGGAACCACCACAAACTCATAATGCCCATACCTCATGTATAATTTAGTCTTGTAGATGTCTTCTTATTTGATGCACACCTAATGATATCTTGATATAAGATCAATCTTTGAAAATATTGCTTCTCCCTTCAGTTGATCAAATAAGTCATCAATCCATAGCAATGGATACCTATTCTTGATAATCACCTTGTTGAACTTCCTGTAATCAATGCACAATTTGAGAGTACGATCCTTCTTCCTAAAAAATAGTATTGGTGAACCCCAAGGAGATTCACTTGGCCTTATGTATCCCTTATCAAGAATTTCTTTAAGTTGCAACTTCTGATTCCACCAACTTCGAACTACTCATCCTGTATGGTGCCTTAGATGTTGGTTCTTCTCTTGGTATCAACTCAATAGAAAAGTCCACTTTCCTATGAGGTGGTAGCTCTGGAATATCTGTAGGAAACACATCTTGAAACTGTTGCAAAATATGATACCTTTTAAGGACTTCCTCATCCTCAACATCCTTCCCTTTATTACTAGAGACATGCACTATAAACAATAAACATCCTTTCCTGTTGTTGAGATTTGCTTGCATAGTTGTTACCATTCTTACTGATGTAGGCTTCTTCTTTCCCTACAAGAATCTCTTTCTCCATCATTATCCATGCATTAAATAGTCTTGTCATAGAAATCCACTTTAGTCCTATGAAAGAACAACCAGTCCATGCCCAAAAGAATATTATATGAACCGAAAGGAAGCACATTTATATGTGTAGATGTAAGCATACCATTCAACTAAAATGCACAAGTTCTCACCCAATGATGAACTCTTCTCTTGGTCCCTGTAGCCAACTACACCAACCAAAATTATATATGCACTTCTTTATTCAAGCAACACTTATCCACCAGGTCAGGATAGATATAACTATAATTCGATCTAACATCAATCAAAATAGAAACAACTTGATCAAAAACATTACCTTCCATCTGTTGGCTTAAGGGGGCCTGATCCAGGTTTAGAATTGTTCGTACCAACCAACAAAACCCTAACTTCTGGCCCTTTCGGAAACAACTCGCATAGCGCAGGCTGTAGACTCATCTGAAGCAGTATTGGGGGATTCTAAAACTAGGTTTCTGCATCCAAAGACAGTGTAATAAGCGGTCTTAAGCTCATATAGATCATATCTAACTTTGTGCATATCAGTATCCTTCTAGGGCTTGCTCCTGAAACTCTAAGAAAATGTCTTCTAGACCTTCGCGAAGGTCTGCAATCATGCTTTATATACTCTAAAGAAGCAGTCTATCTACTTTCGCGCACTAATTAATAACCCTAGATCTGCCTTCGAGCAAATCTATCCAATTCATCAGAGATCATAACAAATTTAACATTTATCTTCTCAAAAACATATAATTACTTAAGTCGTGCATAAATATGATAGATTCAGTAGATTCACGCAGAATTTATACATTATTCCACAGAAAACATATTATTAAGCGACAAAACATAACATAAGCAGAATTCACAATATTACTCAGACGTAAAGTATTTCTTCAGAATCAGTCTTTATTAAGCTTCAACATTCAGATTATAGACTTCTTTACCTTGCACAATCAGTTGTAGGGGTCCACACACTTAGCTGTGGACTTACCAAGGCCTCCTACACACTAAGTTGCAGGAGCCTTTCCCTTTCACCTAAGTACATGAAACAAGGCTTTCCTGCCTTAGCACTTGCCCAAAACAAAAATATTCATTCCAAGTTTTTTTCCTAAGACTCGCTATGACTCAAGTATATATAGCTTTCTTCAATACAATCCCATGGTCCACGGACCATGGGTGAGTCTCAAAATCAACCTATTACTTACCCAGACAAGGGGCTAAAACCCCTTTGACTCCTACCTAGCTTCACACCCCACATCCACATTTTGTGGAGACTTTACATCTTTTTACAAAACTTTTACAAAAATTGGGTTAACCAACCGCAAAACTAACCCTAGGGACCCTATCCCAATATGCACCCAACAAAAATATGGTGACTCGGCCTCGAGTCACTTAGCTGTTTCCTTGATATTGCTGTAGAGACCACCTAGATCGACCTATAATGCTGCAATGTCAGCAGCACTCTACACTGCGGCTTGTTGCACTTCCTCTACCAACTTCTCTATTGTTGAACCTTCCATTGCTAGGCGTGTTGTCCTCTATGTTTGCTACAACACCTTTATCTTTTCCTGGAGTGACAAAGTAAGCTGGCAGGCTTCCTCAATCTGCAGCTATAATATGGCATTTAGAAGGGCCTCATTTCTCTGTAATTATTACCATTCCCCCCAATTTCTGATCATAAATGCATCTTTGGCGATAAATCTCCAATTATTTTCTCCATAAATGGTGCCTACCCACTCCTTTGAACTAAATTTTTCCCATCAAATCATGAATAGTAACTCCAACAGCTACTTTTGGACCCATTTGTGTGACACCATCCTCCATGGTGCAGCTCATCCAGCGCAACATCACCTATCACAGTCCTATCATCCATTGCGCAGCGTCCCTACCACATTCTTCACTTAGTCGGGCATAGTATTTTATAGTCCTGCAATCCCTTGCAACTTCCTAGATTACTAATACTATCCTGCTTCCATATAGTCATTGCATAGGGGTAGGATCCCCTGTGTACAGCTTCAGCCTACTTTCATTCACTTTTCCAGGGAATGGTTCCCCATTCAGATTCACGAGCTAAACTGTGCCACCATCTATGATCTCCTTAATAACATATGGCCCCAACTAGTGCATTTGAAACTTTCTTGGAAATTTTGTGAATGTGTTTTCATATAATAACACTAAATCATCTACCTTGAATGTGCACATCTAAATATGTTGATCATGCCATGCCTTCTTGCGTTCCTTTTGCACTTGCTAGTGAAATCCTACAAGAAAGCGGTCTTATTCTAACTTCATGATCTGTGCGAGCCGTTCCTCCAAGGTCTCGTGATCCGCCATTGCTGTCAATGCTGCAATACATAAAATTGGGAGAATATACTCCATATTCATTACTGCGTCAATTCCATATACCAACCTAAATGGCATTTGACCCATCAACTTCTTGTAGGTCATCCTATAAGCCCATAAAACAGTAGATACACGCATATCCCAGCCATTCCTCTGCGCGTTGCAAAGCTTTTTCAATGCATGCTCCAAAATCTTGTTAAAATATTTGACCATTCCATTCTCCTGTGGATGATATCACGTGCTCTTCTGATGATACACCTGGAACTCTTCAAGCATCGCACTGACCGTCTCATTCAATAAATGTGTACCCTTATCACTCATCAATATCTTAGGGAATCCAAACCTTGTTAAGGCATATTCAAACAAAAACTTCGTAGCAGTGGCCACTATACAATCCTTCACTGGCTGTGCTTCTGCCCATTTGGTCAAATACTCTATTGTAGTAATGATATACCATGCACCCATCTTCTTACTTGGTGGTTGTATTGGACCTATAAAGTCAATAGCCCATTTATCAAATAGCTGCAATGAAATTTGAGGATTTAAAGGAAATAGCATGTTCAAACTTTGGAACATACCTTCGTAGTATCTCGTATGTTCCCATCTTATACAAATGACCCGCAATCATTGAAAAGTATGCAACGCGGACTACTAACTCCTTCGTCTACTACATAGAATAGCCTTCTGAAGTTGTTCCTATTATTAAAAACTAAATGATATCAGTAAAATGATCGTCCGCGATGCACATCGCAAAGAGTTGTGAATCCGGAAGTCCTTCCTCTAAACTACTTGGTTCCTCACCTGTTTCAATCCTTGATAGATTGTTTGGGCCTACATTCATCCTTCCAGGCTTCACAATTACATCAAAGTCATATTCCTTTAACAATAGTAACCATCGACATATCTTCTTCCTCAACACAAGCTTCTTGAGCAAGTACTTCAGTGCGGAGTGATCTATATACATTTTAAAGTGTTAACCCAACAAATAATGCCTGAACTTTTGCAGCACGTAGACCATCGCTAGCCCTTCGCGCTCTGTAGTGGAGTAATTCTTCTAAGCTTTGGATAAATTTCTAGTCGCGAAAGCTATCGAATGATCAATCTCTCCCTCACTTGCTTGTGTTAATACTACTCCTAGCACAATGCAAGAGGCATATACATGCACATGGAACTTTTTCTTCTAGTCGGGAAACACGAAAATAGGCGTTGTCACCATATTTTCCTTAAGTACATCCAAATTGTGCTGACAAGCCTCATCTCAACAAAATATCGCATATTTCTTCAATAATTTCTCCATTGGCATGGTTATCTAAGCATATTCCTTGATAAACTTCCTGTAATACCCAGTGTGCCCCAATGTCACGCGCAGTTGTTTCACGTTCCTAGGAGCTTCCAAGTTCAAAATCATAGCGATCTTTGAAGGGTCCACCATCAATCCCTGCATACATACAACATGGTCGAGAAAAATTCCAAACGGAACATAGAATATTCACTTCTTCAAGTTCAGCATGATCTGATACCTTTGACATGTGTCCAGCATGAGGCACAGACTCGTAACATGGCATTTCACCAACCCAAACATAGTCCAATCATCAAAATATACCTCCAGGAACTTATGAATAAACTCCTTGAACACCACGATCACTACCCGAGAAAATATTGCAAATCTGAATGGCATAATTGTATATTGAAAGCAACCCCACTTAGTCGCGAAGGTTGTTTTTCTTCGATCTTCTGGCACGATCTTTATCTAATTATATCCAAAAATTCCATCATTAAACGAATATGCCTCCTATTTGGCAACATTCTCTAACACTTCATCAATAAACGGTGTTTGAAATGGATCATGCATGCACACATTATTCAACTTTCTTAGATCTACGCATTTACGATTTTCACCTTTTTGTTTTTTCTCTTCGACCACCATTGGGCTTACCCAATTTGATTCCTCTACTGGGTCAATAATGCTAGCCTCCAGCATCTTATCCAATTCTTGGAGCACCTTCTCTTTATATTTTGGATTTAACCAATAAGGCCTCTGCTTAACAAGCTTCGCATCCAGATTTAGCGTAATTTTCATAACACCTAGATCTCTGATGATTCCCTTCAAATCTTAAGACTTTTGTTGGGATAAATCCTGGTACTCGCGTAGCAACTCAGCTAGCTTATCAATCATATCTTCATCCCAATAGTCTCCTATCTTCACGAAATTATGTTCTGCTTCAGACCCAATGTTTACTTGGTGATTTTTCAAAGGTTCGGCTATATCTAGGTTTGCCACCTTCGGTCCTTGAAATTCGCACTATCCTTCTGTTTGGAATGGTAATATATAGTGGATCATCTTCTTCTCCTTTATTAGTTACATTGTAACACTCCAACACATGGCGCAGTTGCGCACTCCAATCTGGCTAAGCCCATTTTACCGGTTCCTCCAGGGTCTTGAATATGGATGCTTTTATCTTCAGGAGTGCATTATCAATGTTATCAAACCCATCCTCAAAGCTGAAATTTAATAGAAAACTATCCCTTAAGATGTCCCATTTAGTTGTTCCATGGCGAAGCCTTGACTCTAGATACTAGTTCATTGGAATTGTGTCTAAAGTATGACAGAAAATATGCACCCATTCTAGCAGTGGTTTTGTTCCCCAGGCCTTAGTCCATCATGCCAAATGATCGTGTGGATCATCCTCCCCACTATATTTTTCTGTAATCCGCCTATTAGCGTACCCAAACTGTAATTTCATCGTATGTATGTATTCTTTCCATCCAGCGAAGTTCTCCTTGTGCGTACCCCGCTAACGGGCAAGCATAGAGTGTAGCACCAATTCTAGTGCCTGGAACTGATGCTCTTCCAATACTTCCCTTTCAAATTCATCCAAAAATAGCTCCACATCAGTCAAACCATCATAATGCAAAAGATTTCTTACCTCAGTTGAGACACACCGCATTGATTTGGTCATCATATTGCAATGTAGCATAGATACTTCATGTAACTGATTCTGCCAATGTTCAATCTCTTCATTCGAATATGAGGTGCACGAGTTATAATTGTCCCACACAATTCATCCATCGGCTGTGTGATTGACCCAATATTCATCTTGCATTGTTATCTTTTGTATCTGATCTAGATCATTGTCACTTTCTACATAATCACGAATAAGTTCAGTATAACGCGCTCCTTTTGCAGGATCTAGTGGCACTACAACCCTGAGTGAGTTCTTTTCAAATGTCATCTTCCTCTTCTTCAAGTTTATTAGCCCATTCAAATCAATATCCTAGCCAATTCCTAGCAGCGCAGGGTATGGGTTACTATCATCCACTATTTCAATGACCTCAAATTCATCCAGCGCACTCGCACCCTCAATGTCCACCATTACATCATATAAGTGCCCCATCAGAATAATCTTCTATTGATTTTCCATGCGTAGCTGAATACGATACCATTGCTACGTAGGTCTCCCCATCCTTTCCCATGTCTTCTTAGGTAGGACATTCACATCAGACCCCAAATCCAAGATTACCTAGTCTATTTCATATTCACCTATCTACGCAGTTAGCCTCATCTCGTGCCCCGTTCACATCTTATGCTTAGCAATATTTCTTACCATGCGTTGTTCAATAGGAGTCTTTTCCTTATTAACACACTTATCTATTAACTCTTGCAATCATTCTACCACTTTCTAATCTCGCAATAACTTCATATAGGTCTTTAGAAAAGTAGCTAGTATTGAAGGATCTACTTCTTGTGGCGCACTAATCTCTGACATTTTTTCCTGACTTCCTGAGGTAGAAGCCTCAACGGAGTTCTTAATTGCTTCCATGAAGGTTTCTTTAGCGTGATTAATGTCAAAGTATACTTCCTTCTCAGCAGCCTTGCGCACCCATCCTTCTTCTACAGGCTACTTTCCTTTATCAGCACCAGTCACCATACCACTTCTTAGCACAATATTTACACTCTAATCTTCCTCGCAAAGCTCAGCCCTCATCATCTGAATGTTATGCGTAGCCTACTAGGGCTACACCTTTTTTTCCTACATCTTTTCCATAAGCACTGGACATTCCTCTATGACATGGTCAAACAATCGGCAATACTGACATGATGGAGTGTGGGATTTGTACAATCATGTGCGAAGTTCCCTTCTTCACCAAAGTTATAGTAGATTACCTGCCCGCTCCCTCAACCTGGTCTAGTGCATCTTCTTGGTCCTTTGACTTGGAATCCTCTGCTTGTTGTTCCTATAACTTGATCCCAAGGCCGGTTCTCTACCTGCATCCTATTGCTAGGGGTTTTATCCATCATCAAATCATAACTCCTACAATGGCATTCATCGTGTCCTACAGATTTACAGAAATTTCAAAACAACTGCTGAGGGGTCTATACAAATTTTTGCAATAAATGGAAATTATCAGTAGCATGCTGTCCTGTAACCTGACAGATAACGCACCATAGTGTGGCTCCCGCGCTCGTCCCAATGTTATTCTCTGGTTTCAAGGGAATAAGCCCTCCCCCTATAATATAGTTCTTATAGACTGGGCAATGATCCTTATCATGTCCATGGCTTTTACACTTCAAACACCAGACCTCATCGCGTGCCTTCGGTTGAGCTTCCTTTCCTTTCTTCAAGATCTACAACTCCAAGTGCAGGCTTTCTAGCTGTGAATGAATCTGTTGCACCCCAAGATTCGTATCCTGTATAGGTGAAGCGTCCATCCTCATCGTGATCTCCATGACTTTTGCTTGCGTTGCTATCTTCTACTATGATATATTCACTCTTAAATGTGGCAAGAGCGATGCTTTAAACCAATTGTGATGTTGGGAATCTTTGATTACCATAATGGCTTGCCTGATTAGGCACTTCAACCTCTGATCAAAGTCCCAAGGTGTCTCATCTATCTTTTTTCATATTTCCTTGAATTCAATTACCGATTGTGCCCCTCACTTAGGCTCACTAAACTCACGGTTCAGAGCTAGATGGGTAGATGCCAACATCGCAATGGGGTTATCAGTACAATACTTGATATACCATGTTAATGCACGATCGTGTAAGGCTGTAACCAACTGTGCTTTCTTAATATTATCATTTGTAATCTCTTGTTCTTTCCAAACAACACCTATGACAAACCAAAACTATTATGAATCTTCGTTCCTTATTCCTTTAAAAATCAGAATCTTCATCACGTTCGCCATGTTGAATGGTGGAAATGGAAGTGGAGGGGGTGAAAGTGTAGGTGTATGAGGAGAAGGTGGAGGTGGAGGTGGAGTGGATGGATGAGGTATTCTTGGAATACCCTGCATATTTCACTGAACTGCACTTCGCGACGTAGTCAGCACCATCCCTTTGTCATCGCTTGAAGGGGGTTCAATGAGCGGACTATATTCTGGATTGGATCCTCTGTTTCTTCTAAATAGTCTCCCTCTTTGCATAGCCGCAAACATCAAGGTAGCTGCATAACCCTCTTTTCACATAACAACATTTTAATCACAGTCTTTAGTGATTTCAGATACTTATCTTGCAGTCCTTTAAAGAGCCTTCATTCTGCTTCGTTGTAGATGATATTCCTGTCAATCGCGAAATAAGTCACAAAGCTTCCCAAGGTGCGATCAATCCAGTGATCCATAGCCCACACAATATTACTTTCTGATGCTTCCAAACATCACACTAGCTCAAAATTCCACACTATAGGACCATTAAGCCTCCACGTCCCTTGACTAACATCCAATTTAGACAACCACTTGTATAGTTCTTCATGGAAGAAACAGAAGAATGCGTGGGTCTCATCTGTGTACAATAATCTCTGCAACCATTGCTCCTTAGGATTGTATAAAAAGAAGGTCTTAGAGGAGTTTTTAGTCAATTCGGTTGAGTTAAGTGGAGTCACTAATGAGTCTGAAAAGGGGCTAAGAGAGAGAGTACTAGCATAGGAAGAAGGCTCTGTAGCTGAGTGCACAGAGGCCCAAGGTAGAATTCAACAGCTAGGTGCGTGGACCCTTGCATCTGTGTGCGCAAGATAGTCAGAGTCTGTACTTAACATCTGGATCATCAATAAAGAAGAGTATTATGAAATTGTTGTGTATTTTACTTCTATTAATTGCATGTGATGATGTTATGTTAAGCATTGGGTTTATGTTTTATGTAGAAATTCTCACTGTAGATTAAACTGATTATGCAATGTACTAAAGCAAAATACTTAATCTACTTATACAATCAAACTTGTGGAAGTTGATCAATTTGAGCAAGATCAAGCAGAACACATATAATAGAGAAGAAGAATCAATACACATGAAACATAGAAAAATACTTTGGGGAAAGCCTCAGCTAAAAACCATGCTATCTATATTATCATACAAGGTGGAAATACATCAAGATTACACAAAGCTTTAGCTGCCATAGCTAGCCAGCTCTCAATACAATCCTCCTGGATGCTCACATGCAAACAAGGCTTTTGACAAACCTTCTCCTCTACCCTCCAAGCCTCTTATTTCCTTGTGCTGCTTCTCCTAGGTGATCCTATTGTTACCAAGTGTAGCACTGATCTCACACCCTATAAAACTGCGCAATCCTCAAGGAACCTTATTCCTTATACATGGATGAGTTTCCTTTATAGGAAAATTCCTCCAGCTGATAGTACAATGTCCCTTTATTTAATCTCAACTATGTCTTTCTATGAATAGACATGCATGAGATATTTATGAGAGAATCCTCATTTATCTGGAGTACACTAGTTGCATAGATGCATGCATTAACTAACTAAACTTACAATTAGCTCCACAAACTATTTGGAACTAATCTAATTGGTCTTAACTTAGTTAACTGAGCTAACTAAGTACAAATCAAATATAACTCATCCTTATCTCCTTAATTAAGGGATAACTTCCTCAATCAAAGGGATAATTTTTGCATGACTTCACAAAGACTTCATGTTTGAATTTCTCCAATTAATTAACTCAAGATGAATTAATTAATTATTTTTCAAATAGATGGTGAGACTAAATTCGAGTTTTAATTCAAGGACAAATTAAAATTGGAATATATCCTGAAATTATATCTATAGCAATGCTATTTTTAGCATTTCTTGTTGCTATTTTCAACACTCCCTCTCAACAAGAAAGGATTTCAACTCGGTCCCGATCCTGAACCTTTGGAATGCATGCAACACTTTTCTCAAGTGTTGTTGCTCTAGCAACTCCAGAAACAAAAAATATACAACCTGAATCAGAATGATGTGTCTGTCATCAAAGTCTTTGATTGCTATTACCTTTGTCAATTGAAAACTATGCACCTCTATGCTCTCTAGTATCTGACTGCTCTAGCCTCTGTCACTTTGATATCTAACTGCATCAATCACACTAACTCCTCCTGCTGCATCTGTGATGCTACTGGTCCTATCTCCTAGCAATGTATACACACTGCATCTCCTCTCATCATGTGGCATCATGCTGCCCACTGCTACACTACAACTCAGTTACTGAGAATTAAGTAAATGATCTCCCAACTGAACTCCCTGTTGGGCTAGAAACACCCTCTGATGCTGAAGCTCTATCCGCATCTATCTCCACCCACTCAACCAGTCCTGCTACTCCTCATCGAGGTTCTTGCAGCAAGGTCTAATCAAAGAGGTTGGGTACCTCAAGGATCCTGCCCCTATTTCAACCTTCATGGGACTATCACTTCACATCGCCCCACCTCACACCTGGAGGTATGGCTGCATGTGATCCCTCTGCCCACTTCACTCGAAATTTCCCCCCTACTGGAGGTCTCTGCATGAGTGGATGCCTCCATTCGGTCTCCTCTCAGCATCTCCAATTGTGGCTCCTCCATAATTTTCTAAGACTGCTTCTGGGGCTGCATGTTGAGAGGTAACTTACTCTCCCTCTCAACCACCAAGTCTCTAACATTGGCCTTGCTCCTCAAGGCTTTCCATGCATGTTGAACCTCAAGAGCATATAGGTTTTGTACCCGTGAACCGATCTGTTTCACCTGTCCCATGGTGATGTGTCTAAGGAAAACCTTTCCCTTACTAAAGACAACATCTTAGCCTTTGTCTTCCAACATCGCGATCGATACCAAGTTCTTCTTCAATCCAGGCACATACTTCACATTTGTCAAGGTGATAGAAGCCCCATGCTCCCTCTGAAAAGTAATTGTGCCCACTCCTGAAACACTATACCTTTCATCGTCACCCATCTCTATGAGTATCTTGACGTCTTTCTCCTCCAAGGCACTGAAAAAACTTTTATCGCCGGTCATGTGGAATGAGGCTCCACTATCAAGAAACCACCCACAACCCATCCTCAAAGACACCATGCATGCGATGAGGATGAAGTCCATCTCGAACTGAGAGGCCACTGCCTCACCTTTAGATCCTTCCACGGATCCCTTCTTGGACTTTTTTGATGGGCAATTAGTCGCATAATGACCCATCTCGTGACAATTAAAGCATCTCACTTTAGATTTGTCACCCTTCTTCCCTCCATGAGAAGAACTCAATTTCGGATGAGAATCCTTCTCCTTCCTTTTCCTTGACTTACTCACTAAGGCCAGATTTTATTTATCCTCCTTGGATGAAGAACCATCTCGTGTGTTCCTCCTGATCTCCTCCTACATGAGATCCGACCATTGTCATTCCCAATCCGGCAGTTTCTCCCTTCCATTCACAGAGTCCTGGTAGCTATGCCAACTCTTTGGAAGGCCAAGGAGAGCGAGGCTCACCATATCATCATCGGTAGTAATGATTCCTACACTTCCAAACTCATCTCTGTAGATGGTGAGCTTGTTCAGATATGTAGAAATCATGTCGCCCTTTTCACACTTGATTTTTCGAAGCTTGTCCTTCAGCACTAGCTTCCTATGGTTGCTGTTATTCTGATATAGGTCTTTAATGTCTTCCACATTGAAAATGGAGTCTCCTTCCCATGGATACTCAAGACAATATGGTCTCGAACTCCCTCCAGAAGAATCCTACTCGCTCCCGCCACACATTTCTTCCATTCCGCTAATTCTTGTGCATTAGTTGTTGCTGGCTTGGGGGCTTCTTGATCAATGAAGTCCTTCAATCCATTGTCTTCTAATACCAGTTCCATGTGATCCTTCCATGCTATGTAATTCGAGCTGCCATCCAGGGCATACTCAAGTCTCAAGCCATTGAACACCATTGGTGAACTTTGAGATGTCATAAGAAATCGATTTTGTACCTGCAATCAAGAACTTCAAACTTCAAACTTTTCCCTTCTCAATATGATGTTCACAAGTCTGGTCACCTTTGCTCCGATATCATGTATAAATTCTCACTGTAGATTACGCTGATTATGCAATGTACTAAAGAAAAATATTTAATCTACTTCTACAATCAAACTTGCTGAAGCTAAATCAATTTGAGTAAGATCAAGCAGAACACTTATAACAGAGAAGAAGACTCAATACACATGAAATACAAAAAAATAGTTTAGGGAAAGCCTCAAATAAAAACCCCACTATCTGTATTATCATACAAGGTGGAAATACATCATGATTACACAAAGCTTTAGCTCTCACAGCTAGCCAGCTCTCAGTACAATCCTCCTGGATGCTCACAGGCAAACAAGGCTTCTCACAAACCTTCTACTCTGCCCTCCAAGCCTCCTATTTCCTTGCATTGTTTCTCCTGGGTGATCCTACTATTACCAAGTGTAACACTGATCACTCACACTGATCTCACACCATGTAAAACTGCTCAATCCTTAAGGAACCTTATTCCTTCTGCATGGATGAGTTCCCTTTATAGGAAAATTCCTCCAACTAATAGTACAATGTCCTTGTCTTTAATCTCAACTGGGTCTTTCTCTGAATAGACATGCATGAGTTATTTATGAGAGAATCCTCAGTTATCTGGAGTACACTAGTTGCATGCATGCATGCATTAACTGACTAAACTCACAATTAGTTCCACAAACTATTTGGAACTAATCTAACTGGTCTTAACTCAGTTAACTGAGCTAACTAATTACAACTCAAATACAACTCATCCTTATCTCCTTACTTAAGAGATAACTTACTCAATCAAAGGGATAATTGTTGCATGACTTAACAAAGACTTCATGTTTGAATTTCTCCAACTAATTAACTCAGGATGAATTAATTAATTATTTTTCAAACAGCTAGTGAGACTAAATTCGAATTTTAATTCTCAATTTTAATTCAAGGACAAATTAAAATTGGAATATATCCTGAAATGCTATCTATAGCAATGCTACTTTTTAGCATTTCTTGTTGCTATTTTAAACATTTTATTGTTAAATTGATGCATGAATCTATATGTTTTCCTTTGGTATATGGACACAAGTAAAGATATATGTTAATGTAAAGATAATCTAAAGTTCTTGATAGATTTGGTGAACACCTAAGATAATTTGGAGAACTATACAACAAAGTAATTACATATGCGCATAACTGTCGAGATCGCTTGTTAGAATTACGTGAAGGACGATTGCATAGCTTCACAGAGGTTCTGAAAACTAATAGAGAAGTACATTGATAAGCCCTAAAGGCTTATAGATCTGCATGAAGGTAGAGATAAGGTATAAAACCGACATCACAACCATCTCAGGGTGTGGAAACTTGGTTCTTTCATCCCCCCACACTGCTTCTTGTGAGACTCCAGTCTACACTCCATGGATTGATGCCGAAAGGGCCAGTAGTGTAGGGATTTTCTTGGATGACTAAACGTTGAACTTGGGTCAGGACCCATCAAGCCAACAAATGGTTACATTGCCAGGACCGGGATCTGCATAACGAGATTTGTGATGTCGCATCACTCGAATCCAACTAAGACAAAGATTGAAGACTAGTTGGATAGAAAGATCCACGAATTCATGGTGCAAGAGAACAAGAATCCATGATTGGAAAAGGAACAGTGGTTGGACAGATATTTGTACACAGAAATTCATGAAATATTATTTTGGTCTTTCCTGGTTGAATTATACGAGTGGACCATGAAGTTGGAAAACGGCCAAGGAATGTGGAGGCTTGACAGTTCTGTTTGAACCCTGGAGTTAGTAAGGAAATTGGAAGCTTCTGAAGATAAGATTGCACACGCTGTCAATCATTGGCTCGACTGTATCATAGGAGGGTTTGTGACGAAATTTGCAGTTGATGCTTCGATCAACTATAGTGAAGCATAGCGTCGCCTCTTCAAGGGGTCGTGAGGTAATTATTTGAAATCACTAAATACTTGGATTAAGATGCTCTTTTGTGAAAAGAGGTTCATGTAGTTACCTTGATGTTTGGAGTGTATAAATTTTCACTATAGGTCACCTGATAATGCAATGTACTAAAGCAAAATACTTGATCTACTTCTACTATCAAACTTGGTGGAAGCTTAATCGAATTTGAGCAAGATCAAATAGAACACATATAACTGAGAATGAGAAAGCAATCAAACATGAACACAGAAGAATAGTATGGGGAAAGCCCCAGCTAAAAACCCCGATCTCTGTAGTATCATACAAGTGGAAATATATTCAGATTACACAAAGTATCAACTCACAAGCTATCCTGCTCTCAGTACAATCCAAAACCAGAGCTCACAGACTGAATAGACACAAGATATGCCTTCCCTCAGCCCTCCAAGCCTCTTATTTCCTTGCACAATTTTCCTTGGGGTCCAATGTTGCCACCTGTGTGAATTGGCCTCATCACACACTCACCAAACCCAAAAGTAACTGTGCAATCTCCAAGGAATGAATTCCTTCTGCATGCAAGAGATATCCTCCATGGAATATTCCTGCAACTGATAGTACACTATCCCATCATCTAATCTCAACTAGGTCTCTTTCTAAACTAACATGCATGAGTTATTTATGAGATAATATTTAGTTATCTAAAGTGAAACAGTTACATGCATGCATGCATTAACTAACTAAACTCACAATTAGTTCAACAAACTATTTGAATTAATCTAACTGGACTTAACTCAGTTAACTGAGCTAACTAATTACAACTCAAAGTATAACTCATCCTGGTCTCCTTTCATCAAGGGAATCATAACTTCCTCAATCAATGGATAAACTGTTGCATGTCTTCACATAGACTTCATGTTTGATTTCTTACAACTAATTAACTCAAGATGAATTAATTAATTATTTTACAAATAGCTGCTAAGATCAAATTCGAATTTTACTTCTCAATTTTAGTTCAAGGACTAACTAAAATAGGAAGGTATCCCGAAATGCTATTTATAGCAGTGTTAATTTTGACACTTCTATTTTTAGCATTTCTTGTTGCTATTTTCAACACTCCCTCTCAACAAGAAAGGGATTATCAGTAACCACAATCCTGTCTTTGTGGAACTCGAACTTGCATTTTGACAACGCCTTTGTCAAAATATCTGCATCCTGTTCCTCAGTCGAAACATACAGCAACAACATGATCCTTTTGACCACATAGTCTTGAAGATGGTGATACCGGATATCAATGTGCTTGGACATGTCATGAAAAACTGGATTCTCAAAGAGTTTGATACAACTGTTACTATCACAGTAGATCACAGTTGGATCCTCCTCTAACCAAACAATCCCACTAGAATCTTCCACATCCAAATGGCATCACATGCTGCCTGACTGGAAGCCATGTATTCAGCCTCTGCTGAGCTAAGTGCAACTGACCTCTTTTTCCTTCTGTACCAGGAAACTGTAGCTCAACCAAGGTTGAAGATTCCTCCATAAGTGCTCTTCCGGTCTGATGGATTCCCTGCCCAATTTACATCTATGAAGCCCTGAAGCTTCACTCCCTCTATCTGTCTGTACCACAATCCATACTGAGATGTGCCTCTAAGGTATCTGTTATGAAACCAGCCCAAGAAAAGATAGAAAAGAAAGATCAACGCCTTAGAATTCAGCCTCTTCGAGGGGGCAACCTCCTTTACATTACATAAATTGATGAGCCCCAATTTTTGGTACAATTTGGGCTCATTTGGCCTACTTACCTTGCTCAACCATTCATCTTTTATCACTTATGCATTCATTTCTTAGTATATTCATGTTGTTTGTAGGAAGAGGGGCAGGCATTATATCTATGTGGCTAATACATGATGATTTCAGGTTTTTGGCATTAAAGAGAGAAAAAGACCACGCAGAAGGAGACAAGGAGATAGCAAAGGTGGCATTGCAGGTTTATAGGGAGGTTGTCTACAGCCTTAAATAACCTCCCTCGTGATTTTCACCTTAACTCCGAGCTCCAACAGCTCTCCCCACTGAGCTTAGAGGCAGCCAACAGATTCTACAGGATCAGCAGTTTGACTTTCAGTTGGACAGCCAAGCTCCACGAATGGAGGAAGCCAGCTTGATCTTCATTGTGTATAAATATGAAGGTCGTAGCCTTTGATAGGAGCTTTTTGAACTTTTGAACTAGCATTGTAATTTCTGAGCACGAGCTACAGCTCGGTGTTTGTTTTTGTAAGCTAGTTTTGGCATGACATTAGACTCTTGATTATGAATAAAGGCAAGCAGATTTGGATCTAATTCTGAGCTTTTAAGGGAGCTATAGCTCTCAGGTTAGGGCCCAACCTGAGAGCAATAGACCTCCTCTTCGTTGTATTGTTACTTGTGTTCTTGCAGCACTTTATTTCCTCTGTTTTGAGATGCATTTAGAATTTACAGTCTGCTGATTTGATTTCTTGTATGTGATTGAGTAGGATTCATTTACGTTTCAAGTGCTTTCAGTTGCATAGATTAGAGTAGGAGGATTGTAATTCATTAGAGCTCAAAAAAGGTTGATAGTGCACTCGCTGCCATCTCTGTCTAGAGATTGGGGGTGTGGGCTGTACCAACCACCAAAAACGCAGTCTTATGCTTTCATGCAAGCTGCCACACAGTCATTGCAATCGTAGATCCTTCCATGCATTTTGCTCTAGAGCCATACTTCTTCATTCTAACTCCATGCACGACTTCTCTTCATGATTTACATTGTTGTTCATTGGTTTAATAGCACAGGTAGCACAGGTTAATGGATTCTCGTTTTTGGTGCAATACATAGGCAATTTGTTTTATTTACACTGCTCAGTATTATTCCATTTCCTTCTTCTTCTTCTTAACCACGCCTAAAGCCACCTACTCGACCTCTGTTCAGTTCGTTTACCTTCCAACTCTTCCATTGCCCACGTAGCTCCATTTTCTTGACCTTTCGTTGCTTCCATCCTTCTATCCACCAACCAACTCCATGCACTCTTTCTCCATCTTATGTCTCTGCCCCTGAGCCATCACAAGCTCCATCTCCATCTTACCTATCCACCCATACCACTCCATCACTTCACCATCACCCAAAACTCCCACGGTAGAACATCCTGTAGAAGTTAGCAGACTTCCTGTAGAATCCCTAAGTTTCCTATAGGATCCCCTGCAGACATCCTGTAGAAGCCTGCAAACTCAGTTGCCGAGCACCTGAACATTGTGGACTTCTGTGGACTGATGCTAGGGATCCTCTGGTACCTCTCCTAGCCCTCCTGACCTTTCCCAAGCTTTCTCTCCCTTCGCACCACCTCTGCACAGCCAAACCCTAATAAGAAACCAAATCATAATCATTTCAACCACTTAAGCAAAAATACAAAAACAATGTTCTTTTTAATAGAAGTAGTTTGAGTTCATGCATTTCACATCACTAGAAGTAATGGCATCATTTTTAGACATTGGCACTCTCACTATTGCATCATAGAGGTTAAACTAGTCAGATTAGGGTTTACTAGGGTTTCCATGTTTTGGTTGGCTTTCAGTTCATTTTTGCAAAGTAAATTAATCTCCTTTGAGATAGCCTTCGTCCATCATTTAGAAAGCTTCTTCTGAGAGCATGTAGAAGTTGGCTTGAGCCCTAGCAGACTTGTGCCAGCTGACCAAGTGACAGCTGCGACAAGAGCTAGTACTTGTGCATATAACACCGTCGCTTCCAAGTTTGTACGAACTACCGGGTTGATAAAATTAGAGATAGGAAGCCCCAGGAGTTGTAGCATTATTGCTACAATACTGGAGCCCACCGTCTTTTTGGCGCCGTTGCCGGGGAAGCGTCAGAGTATTAGTAATTGTTGCTTTTCTTCTATTTTCTTACTCTTGCCTTCTGCTAAGTAGTTTATTTCATTTCCATTCTGCAAAAGTAGCATAGACATTTCCTGCTTTTGTAGATTAGCATTTCCTGCTTTCGTAGATTAGCATTTCCTGCTTTCGTAGATTAGCATTTCCTGCTTTCATAGATTAGTGTTTCAATTCTGCAAGCGTAGACTAGCATTTCCATTCCTGCAATTTCATTTGAGCAAAGTAGATTAGTTCTTTCCTGCTTTCAGTTTAATTCTGCATCGTTTATAGTTAGTTGTAGATCAATCTGTTTCAGTTTTGTAGGTACCTCAGAGAAAAAAAACAAAAGCAATCAGAAAAAAAGAAAGTCTTTTCCATTTCATGCCTCATAGAAACCGAGAAAAATCAGGCAAATTCCTACCCAATACCCCCACCACATCACTGAGTCACCCTTCTCTCTTCTTTGGTGACAGTGACCCAAAAGAACCTATAGGTGAACATCCCGAGATATACGAAGATCCTATAGTAGAAGAAGAATTAGAGACCACTCCATCTGAAGCTATGGCTGACAATAGAAGAGAAGATGAGAGAATAGAAGGTGCCTTCCCCATCCGAGAGACCAATGGAGAGATGAAAATGAAGAACATTAGCCCCTCCGCCTTACCTCACTTCCATGGGCTGACTACTGAAGATCCTGATACCTTCTTGTTTGAGTTTGTTTTCCTTTGTAGAACCTATGACTATACTGAAGATGAGCAAAAGCTGAAACTCTTCCCTTCAACTCTAAAGGATGCAGCATTACGCTGGTTCATGGGCTTACCTGGGAATAGTATCACCACTTGGGCTCAGATGCAGCAAGCTTTCAATACCAAGTACAGGGATTATTGTAGGTCTAAGGAAACCAAGGGAGAAATCTTTCGGATGACCATGGGAAATGATGAGTCCTTAGAGGATTATGAGGAGAGGTTCCAACTTAGCTATAAGCGGGCCAGGTGCACACTTGACCCTGAATCCCTCAAGTTGGTCCTGCTCCGAGGAGTCCCTGAAGACCTCTTAGATACCCTTCACATGTTAACTGGGGGGGACATTTACCAACTGCCTTATGAGGACATCAAGACTGTGTTTAGAAACCACTCCAGGGCAGCACGGAAACGAGGTAGAGGAAACCTCCTCTCAACTAGTGTCCCTTTCTCCAAACATGGGCTTGCAAATCAATTAGAAGATCTTAAAAGTGAGGTGAGACAGACCATTGCCATGCAGCTGGACACATTCAGGATCCAGCAGAAGAAAGAAGAAGCTGAGAGAGCCTTGGCTGTCTTCTGCCCTAGGTGCATAAGGAGACACCCTAAGAACGAATGCCCATTGCATTGGGTTGAAGTATGTTTCGTTTGTGAGGAGGACCATCCCACAAATCAGTGTCCAACCTTACCTGGGTTTAAAGCCATGTACCAAGGGACAGAAGCTCCCACTGAACCTCTCTATTACCTCAACCAAAGGAGGCCGCAAGGATCTAGACCTTATCAGCAGGGAATGCAAGGGGCACCTCAAGCTTATTACAGCCCCAACCAATCGACTCTTATGCCTTCCTGGGATCCCCCTGCTCATCCTTCCTGGTCCATGCCTCCTCCATGGTCTTATCCACCTCAGTACCCTACTCAAACTACTTCTCATTCATATCATTCACATGCCCAGCCACAGCCTCAGTGGAATGCACCTCAGTCGGGGTGGAGGCCCCAGTACAATACTCCTCCCGCCATTTTGCCTCCACCACCAGTTCAACCTCAGCCATTACCTCCTGCTCCTCCAAGGCAACCTCAAATTCCTGCTCAACCGAACCCAAACCCCAACAATAGACAGGCCCAGCAAGTATACACTGGGGAAACCTCATGCCCTACCTATGCTGTGGAGATCCAGGAGATCAATCTTCGATCTGGAAAGACTTTACCAGATCGCCAACCTCCTCCCCCAGAGGATGAGGAAGATAAATAGGAAAGTGAACCAAAAGCTATTCCACCCTTTCCTGAGAGACTAACAACCACCACACAACCCAACCCAGAAGAGGATGAGCTTCTGGGTGAGCTCAAGCAGTTGTGTGTAAAAATACCGCTTCTCCAAGCCATCAAGGATGTGCCAATATACAACAAACTGGTTAAGGAAAAGTGTTTCAAACACCCAGGCAGGCGGAAGAAAGATGCTTCAACCATCAATGTCATAGGACAACTGTCTGACCTTATGTTAGGACAAGTCATCTGCCCAAAGTACCTAGATCCTGGAAGTCCTGTAGTAGATGTCCACATCAATGGCACCATCATACCACACACCTTGATTGATCTGGGGGCTTCCATTAATGTGATGACCAGGGATACCATGCTCAAACTCAATCTTCAGGGTTCCTTGAGGAAGACCTCGACAGTACTGCAATTAGCAGATCGCTCCACTGTGACTCCTGAAGGGATTGTGGATGATGTCTTGGTCTCTATCGACTCTTGGGAATACCCTGCAGATTTCTTGGTTATGCAAACCAAGGCAAAGCTTACTGGATATCCTCTCATTTTGGGAAGGCCTTGGTTAGCCACTGCAGATGCTTACATAAGTTTCCGTGCAGGAAATATGACCATCAAAAATGGTCCTATGTCCAAACAGCTAGTCCTATACCCTCCTGCCCAACCCTCCTTAGAGCATGACTTACCACTCTGGTTAGAGGAAGGAGAGGAAGACGAGGTGTACTCAGCACCTCTGTGCACCTTAGATACCACTAGAAGAGACCCCCCAACCGAGGATGACTTGATCGAGACCTTGATCTAGAATCCACCTTCCAGTGCTCTATCCTTAGAGAAATTGGTGGAGGATGCCCAAGCTAGCACCTTAGTGGATTTTTGTACAACCAACCCTGTTACTCCCAGAGTCAAGAATGTGGAGTTTGGCACTGAGAGAATGTTAAAGATCAGCTCCTCCCTATCTCCTTCCCAGGAAAAGGAGCTGTGTAGCCTGTTGGCCAGTCACCTAGATGCTTTTGCTTGGAGCTATAAGGAGATGAAAGGAGTCCATCCTTCGGTCTGTACCCATCACATATACATCAAAGAGGATTGTAAGCTGGTTAGGCAACCCCAGAGGAGAATGAATCCAGCCCTTAAGGACATTGTCAAGGAAGAATTGCAAAAACTGTTGGATGCCGGATTCATCTACCCCATCTCAGATAGTGAATGGGTGTCCCCTCTGGTGTTGGTTCCCAAGAAAAATGGGAAATGGAGAATCTGTGTGGACTACTAAGAACTGAACAAAGCTACCAAGAAAGACCATTTCCCTCTACCTTTCATAGATCAAGTGTTGGATGGACTGGCAGGAAAGAAGTTCTTCTCTTTCCTGGATGGGTTTAGCGGGTACAACCAAATCCAAATCAGCCCGGAAGACCAAGATAAGACCACCTTCACTTGTCCTTGGGGCACCTTTGCCTACCGAGTCCTTCCCTTTGGGCTATGAAATGCTCCTGCTACCTTCCAGAGAGTTGTCTTAAGCATCTTCTCGGAGCTGATCCATGATGCAGTGGAAATCTATATGGATGACTTTACTCCTTATGGGGCCAACTTCTAGGAAGCATTGTCTAATCTGGAAAAATTCCTAACCAAATGCATTGAGATGAACTTGTCCCTTAGTCCTGAAAAATGTGAATTCCTAATGACTGAAGGGACCGTGCTAGGCCATACCATTTCTTGCCAAGGGTTACAGGTGGATCCTAACAAAATTGCTCTCATCAAGAAGGTTCCACCTCCCCAAAAGGTAAGGGATGTTCGGAGTTTCTTGGGATTAGCAGGATATTACCAGAGATTCATTAAAGACTTCAGCAAGCTAGCCTCACCATTGTTTGGCCTGTTGGCAAAAGATGTGGAGTTTAAATGGACTGACGATTGTCAGAGGGCTTTGAATGAATTGAAGGACAAGTTGGTGTCAGCCCCAATCCTGAGAGGTCCAAACTGGGCCCTACCTTTCCACATCCACACTGATGCCTCGAACAAAGCCATAGGTGTAGCTTTAGGACAAGTTGAGCAAAAACTTCCATATGCCATTTACTTTGTTAGCAAAAACTTGTCCAAAGCTAAGCTGAATTACACTATAACCGAGAAAGAATTCTTGGTTGTGGTCCATGCACTGAACAAGTTCCGACACTATATCACTGGCTATCAAACCTTTGTACATACAGACCATGCTGCGATTAGATATTTAATGAATAAACCAGATGTGAATGCTCGTATTATTAGATGGTTACTTTTATTGCAGCAGTTTGATTTGACCATTGTTGACAAACCAGGTAGAGAAAATGTTGTTGCTAACTTTTTATCTAGATTGGATTTGTCTGCAGATGAGGATGGAACAGTGGATGACCAGATGCCCGATGAACATCTGTTTGCTATTTCAGTACTCTCTCCATGGTTTGTTGATATAGCAAACTACCTTGTTTCAGCACAGTTCCCTCCGCACCTATCTTCAAGAGAGAAGAGCAGAATCATCAGAAAAAGTGCCTCATTTACTTGGATCGGGGGCAATCTGTTCAAGCTTGGCCCCGATCAGATCTTAAGGCGTTGTGTAAGGGAGGAGGAAGTCTTTGATATCCTCCTCACCTGTCATGATGGGCCTTGTGGAGGACATTTTGCAGCAAAAGGAACTGCCTTCAAAATCCTGCAGGCAGGCTACTATTGACCCACACTTCATCAAGATGTCAGAAGATATGTCAGCCAGTGTGACCAATGCCAAAGAATGGGGAAACCGACCCAAAGGGATGAGATGCCTCTCCAACCTCAGGTGACTCTTGAGCCATTTGAGAAGTGGGGTATGGACTTTGTGGGCCCAATCAACCCTCCTTCGAGGCAAAGGTCTTACATCATTGTGTGCACCGACTACCTGAAAAAGTGGGCAGAGACCAAAGCAATCAAAGCAGCAACAGAAGAAAAGGTGGCCGAGTTCCTAAGAGAAAACATCTTCTATAAGTTTGGCTATCCAAGAGAGCTGGTCACCGATCAAGGGAGCCAGTTCACCTCCAACTTGGTTGAAGATCTACTAGCTCATCACAAGATCAAGCATAGGACTTCCACCCCCTATCACCCTCAAGCAAATGGGCAGGTGGAAGTCACCAATAGAGCATTAGAAGGGATCTTGACTAAGGTGGTGAGCAGCAGCAGAAAGGACTGGGCAGATCGCCTGGTTGAAGCCACATGGGCTTACAACACCACTTGGAAGACCACCACCGGCTTCACACCTTATGAGCTGGTCTATGGGAAGAAAGCTTTGTTGTCCATTGAGTTTGAATACAACACTTTGAGGATGGCAGCTCAGCTGGACCTAGATCTCAGCCATGCACAACAAGAAAGGTTATTGCAGCTGAATGGACTAGATGAGCACCGAATGCAGGCCCTCCTTCACTCAGAAGTGGTTCAACTTCAGAGAAAGGTGTGGCATGACCAACATCTCCATGACAAGCAATTCCAGCCTGGAGATTGGGCTTTGTTATATGACTCCAAATACAAAGATTTCAAGGGAAAGCTGAGAACCAGATGGCTAGGGCCATATTCAGTGGAAAAATGTCATGACAATGGATCTGTTCTTATTCGGACCATTGATGAGGAAGCCATCCCCATGCTTGTCAATGTGCATCGATTGAAGATCTACATGAAGCCTCTCTCAAGACAAGAGTTCATCAAAACTATGGAGAAGGCAGTGTTGGTCATAGAGAAGGGTTCTGCCTCTGCTTTGAGCATACCCTGAAGAATCTAAATATATATATATATAATATATATATATATATATATATATATAAAGAAATAATAAAGATCCTTGGGTGAAAACCTTTCTGAGGCGCCCAAGGCAGGTGGTAGGGGTGAAAACCTCATTGAGGCGCCCCTATTATCTTTCAAAAAAAAAAAGAGAGATTGGAAAAGATCCTTGAGTGAAAACCTATTTGAGGCGCTTAAGGCAGATGGCAAGGGTGAAAACCTCAATGAGGCGCCCCTGTTATCTTTCAAAAAAAAAAGAGAAAAAAAAAAAGAAAAAAAAACAAAAGAAAAAAAAAACAAGGTCAACAGATTCGTTATGTAAAGTTGCATGCAGGTGTTCTATGGAGGAGAGGAAGCCTCTCAACTCAGAGCTCAGGATCCTTATCATGCTGTCAAGAGACCTCACCAGCACCTCCTCCAAGAATACTCATTTTCTCCAAGGTATGTGCAATTTTATTACAGCTAGAGTCTTCTACAGTAAGACGCAGATTTTCTACAGGAAGACGCAGATTTTCTACAGGAAGATGCAGATTTTCTACAGGAAGGTGCAGACTCTCTACAGAGAATGCAACCTTTCTACAGGAAGCTCTGTATTTCTACAGGAAACTTCCTGTAGAAGCTCAGAACGGGCCAGAATTCATTTCATGAGGAGATCTAAAGGCTAAGGATCAGTTTGAACGCATGCAAGCCACTGTTGTCACCCTTGCACATTGTTGTTATCTTGTTCCACCATCCTTGTCGACATGCAACAAAGCTACCTGCACCAGCAAAGCAGGTCGATGAGTTCTCAAGAAAAGGCAAATTTTAAATGAAAAAACGCTGGAGATCTCGCACCATATTCATCCCAGTCATCCAGAAGCTCCGGGAGCGTGATCGTGAGGCCAGATCCTTCGTCGTGCAGCATGCACCCAAGGAGGAAGAACTGTTACAAGACATCCCGCGGGAGTCCTGTAACAGTTAAGCCTGCTAGAGTGGATACCATTCACAGCGCAGGCCATATGCAATGAAACGTGGGTGCATGCAACCAAAGCATCCAATCCATCGTCGGCAGCCTGTGAACATGGACCTCCGGGCCTGTGTAAGTTCGCCAGCAGCAGGTAAATCCACTCATCAGCGTCCAAAGAACCAAAACATCGTGTGCAGCCGCGCAGGTAAGTATCTCGACCCTTCCTTCCATCAGATTGCATGAATGTTACTTTGATTGATTACAAAGTGTAAAGGTGAATGGGTTGAGTGGCCGTATGGCCATTTGGCCGGCCACGTCGGCCAGTTAATGGTCTAGTTGGATGTTTGGGTGGCGGCCATGACAAAAAGAATGGGCAGCACGCATGTGAGAGCAATCCCGTCGAAAAAAAACAAGTTTAACAGAAGAGGCGGCGACAGATCTGCGGGAATTGATGCGGCAGCAAGTGAACGCGCAGTTGAATGATGGGATGACGTCACCCAACGGTCCGGCGGGGACAGCTCACCCCCGCGCCACGGATTCTGCCGATTCAAAATCTAATCGGCTAGATTGCACTCATGCATTTACCAACCACCATTTTGAACTCGAGTGGCTATCCTGATCTTTCTGCAGTTCGATACGCCGAGCCTTTGGCTATCAGAACGATTGTGAGGCACACCCAAGGCGCAGACCGACTGCAGTCTTTCCCGAAAATCGCGCGCTGCATTCTACAGGAATGCTGTCATTCTACAGGAACGCTGTCATCCTACAGGAACGCAGTTTCTACAGGAAGGCGGGTGCCTCACGTAAAAAGGTGGCAGATTAAAAAGGTAACCCTGAACTCTTCATGCAACTGGTTTTTAAAGGTGGCAGAATTGTCGTCCACAGTCTGGTCATAGAAAAATGGTGAAATTGTTGTCTGTTGTGCCTATACTGTCATTCTACAGGATGTCAGGGTAATTAAACTATGTTAAGTTCCTCAGGGATAAGTTTTGTGGATTATGTGCATGACATTCTACGCTCTGTCTCAGTAGACCAAATTTCTTCCACAATCACCACCTCTGGTTAAGGAAACTGTTTTATCATGCCGGGTGGGTTTATTAGACGAGAACCCACTGATTCAACCAAGTTAAGGGAAAACCAGGAGGTGGTGGAGCTCTTCACACGGGTTCAATGGATATCTTTTTGTGACAAATTGCAGGGTTATGACGATGAAGTGGCAGAAGAGTTTTTGCAAGCTCTGAGGCCGAAATCCAAGACACTGGCCACAGTGAACTTCAGGGGTCTAAACCTCAAGCTCACCCCGCAATATATCAGTCGAATTACTGAACTTCCAATGGGTTTGCCATGGGATAAGGAAGAAAGGAAGTTGAGCCAGCAGGCCAAGAAAGAATTCTTCCCACTTGAGGAGGAATTCTTAGAGGACAAAAATGGGGTGCGTAGAACCAGTTTGCTGCCACCATGGAATGAAGTTAGCCTACAAATCATGAAGTATATAACCTATGAAGGCCGTTTTAGCATCGTGTACGCGTATCACTTTCGGTTGCTCACTGATTTGAGGCACCGGGTTGATCTTCCTGTAGAACAGAAACTGAGCATTTCTTATTTCCTGCTACAGTCCCTAATTGAGTGTGCCACAAAGTTAAAAGAAGGCATACAAGATCAGGTAGCCCACCATGGGTTGATCAAACTTCTTGTGGAGGATGCGCTTCATTCATATAAGGTTCCCCTCTCATGGGAATCATTCAGGAATTTGACAAGAGATGGAGACATAAGGATGTTGATTAAAGAAACGGGTTCCTCCAGCAGTGAGGAAAAAGAATCAGTGGCCGAGGGAAAGAAGGAAACAGGCCAGAAGACCCCGATCACAGTGCAGAAGAAAGAACAAAAGAAGAAGCATGAGAAAAAGGATGACAAAGAAAAAGGTGACACACCCATCTTGTCAGCACGAGAAAAGAGGTTGCAGAGCAGAACGGACAAAGCTGAGATGGTCCACATCAGCCCAAGTACCTCATCAGCACCTGCAACCCAACCAAAAAGCAAAACCCATGCAGCAAAGCAAGCAAAGGTGGTGACACCTGTGTCTACAGGAAAGCAGAAATAGGCTTCTACAGGAAGCCCGAAAACAGTAAAAGGGTCTTCTACAAGAAGCCCGGAAATCATTGAAAAAGGGGCTTCTACAGGAAGCCCGAAAATTACCAAAACAGGGGCTTCTACAGGAAGCCCGAAATTGGCTAAAACAGGGGCTTCTACAGGAAGCCCGAAATTGGCTAAAACAGGGTCTTCTACAGGAAGCCCAAAAGTGGTAAAGAAAGGGTCTTCTACAGAAGGCCCGAAAGTGGGTAAAGCAGGGTCTTCTACAGGAAGCCCGGAATCAGAAAGGAAGGGACCCTCCACAGGGAGCCCTGAGAAATCAAAAAGCAAGAAAGAGAAAACTGGAATTCTCGAAAAGGAGGCAGCAGTTGCGCTGGCCGCCCTCAATACACCTCCAAAGCCACAGGAGAAGAGAGAGAGGGAGATCCCTCTACCTTTTGAAGCTAGAAGAAGTGTTAGGATAAATACGGGCAAGCCACAGCCTCCGTCCAGCAGCTCGATTGTCATCGAAGATACCCCTGCTTCTCCCAAGGAAAATTCCCCCTCAAGGATAACAGTCACCTATGAGAAGGGGAGTCCAAAGAAAAATACGTGGCAAGAAAGGTTAGACCTATTGACTGAAAAAACTCGGCTACAGGAGGCTGAAAATGTTCTACAGGACACTCTGGCCCGGCTACAGGAAACAGAGAAGAGGGAAGGAGAAGGACCCTCATCACCACCAAGGGAGGGTGAGGTAGGGCCACCTAAAGAGGCAGAAGAAGTACATATACCAGAGCCCAGTCCTCAGCCTAGTCTGAGTTCATACTACACCTTTTTAGAGGCGGGCAAAATCATACCGCAGAAATTTACTGTGCCCCTATTTTTTGCATTGGAGGAAGAAAGAGTCCGTACCCACACATGGATGAAGATCGCCAAGTCAAAGGGTGTGGCGGACATAGGCCCCTTACAAGAGCAACTCAAGGAGGTCAGGAGTGAATTCACCATGGCTAAACATGTGGCTAATTGCCAACGTGTGCTTCTACAGGAAGAAAACCAGAAGCTGAGATTGCAGCTACAGGAACTAAGGCCAGGGGCAGGTACATCCTCCAAAGACACCACAGAAGAACAACAAGGCAAAAAGGAGCTGACCACCAGTCTTCAGGAACCAATGACACTTCTACAGGAAAGAGAACAGTAAGCACAAATTGAAGTGCAAGCTCTAAAAGAACAGTTGCAGCAAAAGGAAGCGCAATTGGCCTGCATGGCCAGCTGGGCCATGGAGGCAATACAGTGCAGACAACCTGCAAAATCCTATGGTTTGTACTTAAAAGATCAATGGCTGCAGTTCCAAATAAATACCTTGGCACAAAGAGGTATTTCTCAGATCCAAAACCCACAGCAATTTTCTGAATTGTGCAGTACTAGTTCGTCAGAAGACAAAGCCAAATTAGCAGAGTTCTACCTCCACAATTTGGCTTTGCCTAATGAAGTCTCTTGGGATCCCAATATTGCCTTGGGTGATATGCAATTGATGGCGTTCGCTTCATGGTTGAACCATGAGGATCAAAGAGCAGCTGAAACAAAATCGGTCATGAACCGAGAATTGAGCGAGCCACTGTTCATTCGAGCAGAACCAGAGGATCTGGTTGCACTCATCTCAACACACCAACAGTTGTCTACTGATCCCACAGCTTCCTTGAGATTTATGGACCAACAGGCCCAAGCCATAGCTCATTTTGAAGACATGGAAAGATTGTTAGGAGAAAGTGTTGCCCAAGCATGTACACGCAGATGGAATACCTTGGCACACAGTTTGAAAATCCGAGAGTACCATACCCCAATTCGGATGAGGAAAGCTTTGGTAAGGGTAGACCTTTACAAGAAATCCATGCAAAGCCTCCAGGCCAGATGGATTGGCCTTAAACTCAGCCCACCACTACTGCTAGGGTTGACTGAAGGCAATACAGAGGAGGATGACAGTGAACAATGGGAAGAGGTGAACAGGAAAGCTGGGTTTCATATCAGCAAGGAGGACACTACCACAGAGGCTTGGGATGTAAGGGAAGTAGTAAAAGCAATGAAGGATGAAGATTTGGATTAAGTTGCTCAAGGATGAGCAAATATTTTAGCTGGGGGGTGATGATGAGCCCCAATTTTTGGTACAATTTGGGCTCATTTGGCCTACTTACCTTGCTCAACCATTCATCTTTTATCACTTATGCATTCATTTCTTAGTATATTCGTGTTGTTTTTAGGAAGAGGGGCAGGCATTATATCTATGTGGCTAATACATGATGATTTCAGGTTTTTGGCATTAAAGAGAGCAAAAGACCACGCAGAAGGAGACAAGGAGACATCAAAGGTGGCATTGCAGGTTTATAGGGAGGTTTTCTACAGCCTTAAATAACCTCCCTCGTGCTTTTCACCTTAACTCCGAGCTCCAACAGCTCTCCCCACCGAGCTTAGAGGCAGCCAACAGATTCTACAGGATCAGCAGTTTGACTTTCAGTTGGACAGCCAAGCTCCACGAATGGAGGAAGCCAGCTTGATCTTCATTGTGTATAAATATGAAGGTCGTAGCCTTTGATAGGAGCTTTTTGAACTTTTGAACTAGCATTGTAATTTCTGAGCACGAGCTACAGCTCGGTGTTTGTTTTTGTAAGCCAGTTTTGGCATGACATTAGACTCTTGATTATGAATAAAGGCAAGCAGATTTGGGTCTAATTCTGAGCTTTTAAGGGAGCTATAGCTCTCAGGTTAGGGCCCAACCTGAGAGTAATAGACCTCCTCTTCGTTGTATTGTTACTTGTGTTCTTGCAACACTTTATTTCCTCTGTTTTGAGATGCATTTAGAATTTACAGTCTGCTGATTTGATTTCTTGTATGTGATTGAGTAGGATTCATTTACAGTTCAAGTTCTTTCAGTTGCGTAGATTAGAGTAGGAGAATTGTAATTCATTAGAGCTCAAAAAAGGTTGATAGTGCACTCGCTGCCATCTCTGTCTAGAGATTGGGGGTGTGGGCTGTACCAACCACTAAAAACGCAGTCTTATGCTTTCATGCAAGCTTCCACACAGTCATTGCAATCGTAGATCCTTCCATTCATTTTGATCTAGAGCCATACTTCTTCATTCTAACTCCATGCACGACTTCTCTTCACGATTTACATTGATGTTCATTGGTTTAATAGCACAGGTAGCACAGCTTAATGGATTCTCGTTTTTGGTGCAATACATAGGCAATTTGTTTTATTTACACTGCTCATTATCATTCCATTTCCTTCTTCTTCTTGTTAACCACACCTATATCCACCTACTCGACCTCTGTTCAGTTCATTTACCTTCCAACTCTTCCATTTCCCACGTAGCTCCATTTTCTTGACCTTTCGTTGCTTCCATCCTTCTATCCACCAACCAACTTCGTGCACTCTTTCTCCATATTATGTCTCTGCCCCTGAGCCATCACAAGCTCCATCTCCATCTTACCTATCCACCCATACCACTCCATCACTTCACCATCACCCAAAACTCCCACGATAGAACATCCTGTAGAAGTTAGCAGACTTCCTGTAGAATCCTTGAGTTTCCTGTAGGATCCCCTGCAGACATCCTGTAGAAGCCTGCAAACTCGATTGCCGAGCACCTGAACGTTGTGGACTTCTGTGGACTGTTGCTAGGGATCCTCTGGGACCTCTCCTAGCCCTCCTGACCTTTCCCAAGCTTTCTCTCCCTTCGCACCACCTCTGCACAGCCAAACCCTAATAAGAAACCAAATCATAATCATTCCAACCACTTAAGCAAAAATACAAAAACAATGTTCTTTTTAATAGAAGTAGTTTGAGTTCATGCATTTCACATCACTAGAAGTAATGGCATCATTTTTAGACATTGGCACTCTCACTATTGCATCATAGAGGTTAAACTAGTCAGATTAGGGTTTACTAGGGTTTCCATGTTTTGGTTGGCTTTCAGTTCATTTTTGCAAAGTAGATTAATCTCCTTTGAGATAGCCTTCGTCCATCATTTAGAAAGCTTCTTCTGAGAGCATATAGAAGTTGGCTTGAGCCCTAGCGGACTTGTGCTAGCTGACCAAGTGACAGCTGCGACAAGAGCTAGTACTTGTGCATACAGCACCGTCGCTTCCAAGTTTGTACGAACTACCGGGTTGATAAAATTAGAGATAGGAAGCCCCATGAGTTGTAGCATTATTGCTACAATATTGGAGCCCACCATAAATGAACAATTCTTGGATGATACAAATGACAAAACCTCCTTTCTATATATAGGAGTCTAAGGAGTCACAATATAATCCAGCCGACCTAACAATAATAATATAAAGCCACAAAAATAATAATAGAGGGATTCTATGGGGCACGGAAATAACAATATGTGGGTAATAGGGGCACAACAATATAAATAAGGGGTATAACTACAATAGTAATGGGGTAATCACTAGTATTATAGGGACCCAACATGCCCCTCTCCTTCAAAAAAGTGTTGTCCTCAACGCTTGAGCAGTTCTGGATACTTCTGCATAAAATTCTCATCCTCCCATGTGGAATCTTCAGCGGATAAGTTCTTCCACTTGATAAGATACTCTGAAATTGATCGATTTCGTAGCTGTCGAGTTCTTGTTTCTGTGACTGCTTCCGGTTCCAATATAATTTTTCCTTCCTCGTCAAGTTCTGGCAATATTGTTTGAACTGGGAGCTTGTCGCCTATAACCTTCTTTAAACATGAAACATGGAAAACTGGGTGCAATCGAGAAGCTGCAGGAAGCTCCAATTTGTATGCCATAGTACCAATCTTTTGCAACACCTTGTACGGACCATAATACTTTGGTGATAATTTATTATCCTTCTTAGCTTGCTTTAGGGACATTTGCTTATATGGTTGTAGCCGTAGGAATACCCAATCACCTACATCAAAACTTCTTTCACTGCGATGTTGATCTGCCTGTTGTTTCATTCTATTTTGTGCCAACACGAGGTTATCCTTTAAGAGTTGGAGGACTTGTTGTTGATGTTCGATGTGATGTTCCACTGCCTGAACCTTAGAATTTTCTCTTAAATATGATGTGATGGATGGTGGTTGATACCCATAAAGTGCCATAAATGGGGTCATTTTTGTTGCTGTATGGAAGGAAGTGTTATACCACCATTCAGCCAGAGGCAACCATTTGACCCATTGTGTCTGTTTATCAGATACAAAGCAACGAAGATATCCTTCCAAACATTTGTTTACTATCTCAGTTTGCCCATCAGATTGAGGATGATAAGATGAGCTATGAGCTAACTGAGTACCAAGACAAGAAAATAATTCTGTCCAAAAATTTCCAGTGAAAATGGGATCTCTGTCACTTACAATAATCTTTGGGTTTCCATGTAGCTTTTGAACTGTTTCCATAAATGCAGTAGAAACTGTACTGGCTTTAAATGGATGTGATAATGCACAAAAGTGTGCATACTTGGTAAGTCTGTCAACTACCACCATGATGACACTCTTTCCCTCAGACTTGGGTAAACCTGTGATAAAATCCATTGAAACCTCCTCCCAACGTTGGCTTGGAATGGATAAAGGTTGTAATAGACCCGGTGTCTTAATTGTTTCAACTTTATTTTGTTGGCAAACCAAACATTCCGCCACAAACTTTTGAATATCTGATTTAAGGCCATCCCAAAAAAATTCCTTCTTAACCCTGTGGTAAGTTTTTAAAAATCCTGAGTGCCCTCCTAAGGGAGAAGTGTGCAATTCCATAAGAATCTTTTGTTTTAGCTGGGAATTCTTACAGAGGTATAAGCGATCTTTGTACCATAACGAATCATTTTGCCAGCTAAATGTATCAGAAGTACTGGAATCTTGTTGTAGCTTTCGAATAAGTGCCCACACTTCTTCGTCATTCTTCCATTCCTCCTTTGCTTCGTTTATCCAATCTGGTTGGATAATAGAAATGGCACACAACAATGCTTCCACATCCTCATCCTTTCTTGAGAGTGCATCTGCCACCACATTTTGCTTCCCTTTTTTGTAGATGATTTCAAAGTCATAACCCAACATCTTTGTGACCCACTTTTGTTGCTCTTCAGAGGATAATCTTTGTTCTAAAAAGTATTTAAGGCTATCATGATCCGTTTTTACCTTGAAGTGTCTTCCCATTAGGTAGGGTCGCCATTTCTTAAGTGCATGGAGTATTGCCAACATTTCCTTCTCATAAATAGCTTTGCTTAAAAACTTTCCCTTGATTGGACGACTTTCAAAAGCAATGGGTCTTTCATCTTGCATTAGAACAGCACCAATTCCATTTCCTGAAGCATCACATTCCACAATAAAGGTTTTTGTGAAGTCCGGTGTAGCTAAGACCGGTGCTTGGCACATTGCCTCTTTAAGATGTTCAAAGGCCTTTGTTGCTTCCGGAGTCCATGAAAATGAATCTTTCTTCAATAATGTTGTTAGAGGTGCTGCTATTCTCCCATAATTCTTAACAAACTTGCGATAATACCCTGTCAACCCAAGAAATCCTCGCAGATGCTTTATGGATGTGGGGATTTTCCATTCCTTAATGGCTTTAATTTTGCTAGGGTCTACCTTAACTCCTTCATGAGATACAATATGACCCAAATATTCCACCTCCTGGACTCCAAAGAAACATTTGGATCTTTTTGCATATAATTGTTTCTCCTCCAATAGTTGTAGCACCTTGTCAACATGTTCAACATGATCCTTCCAAGACTTGCTGTAGATTAGTATATCATCAAAAAATACTAACACAAATTTTCTAAGGAATGGTTTGAAAATTGAATTCATCAAACCTTGAAATGTTGAAGGTGCATTGGTAAGGCCAAAAGGCATGACCAAAAATTCATAATGACCCTCATGAGTTCTAAATGCCGTTTTCGGAATGTCTTCAATCTTCATTCTGATTTGATGATATCCCGAACGAAGATCCAACTTGGTGAAGTAAATTGATCCATGCAATTCATCCAGTAATTCATCAATGACAGGAATGGGGAACTTATCTTTAATAGTGAGCTTGTTGAGCTCCCTATAATCTGGACACATGCGCCATGATCCATCCTTCTTGTGCACCAATACTACTGGAGCTGAGAAAGAACTTTGACTCGGTTGAATTATACCAGCCTCTAGCATTTCTGCAACCATACGTTCAATTTCACTTTTTTGGACATATGGATATCTGTACGGCCTGATGTTTGGAGGAACACTTCCTGGAATCAGATGAATAGCATGATCATGATCACGCATAGGTGGGAGACCTTTGGGAGTCTCAAATACCTTGGAATGATTGTCCAGGACTTTTTGGAGATCTGGAGAAATAGATGATTCCAATGTGGAAACATCTAGCGAACATAATTGTGCAATTACACCTCTTTGCTCCTTTTTTAGAAGCTTTGTCATGACATTAGAGCTGATTATCTTTCCTGGTTTCCCTGCAATACCCCTTAATTCAACTTCCTTTCCTTCCACAGAAAATTTCATGAAAAGTTCTTGAAAATTAAAAGCTATTGTACCCAAGGATTGTAGCCATTGGACTCCTAGTACAACATCAGCACCTCCCATTGGAATGGAAAGCATTGGGCTAGTCAATACATATTCTCCCATGGATAGCTTGATATTATGGCACTTTCCAGAACAATTTATTGTTCCTCCATTTGCAATCATCACTTGACACTCTGGTGCTGGATATAGGAAGCAATTCAATTCTTTTGCTACCCTACAATGAATAAAATTGTGGGTGCTTCCTGAATCAATCAACACTATTACCTTTTTCTTCTTGATTTGTCCTTCTATCTTGATGGTTTGAGGAGTGGTAATTCCCGCCAATGCATTACAAGATATGGTCGGATTTATTTGTTCTTCATCTAGGCTTTGTTCCTGGAATATATCCTCTTCTTTTGACCTTTCTTGCTCCTTTTCTTCTTCCTCTTCACAATCTATGTAGAATAATTTCTTCTCAGCACACTTATGACCTTTTGTGTATTTGCTATCACAATTGTAACAAAGCCCTTTTGCTCTTTTTTCTTCCAATTGTTGTGGTGTCAACCTTGTAGGTTGTGGAAGACTATGGGCAACAACACTTCCGTCTTTATAGTTGTGAATGGTATGCTTCCTAGTTGCCATAATTTTGCTTTCCATTTTTCTTGCTAACCTGAATGCCTTCTCTAATGAATCAGGTTCCCAAAGGCGCACATCATGTTGGATATTATCCTTTAAAGACCCTATGAACACATCAATCCTATGCTCCTCTGGAATATCTTTTACCCTTATGTTCAATTTTTGGAACTCCTCAATGTGCTCCATTATTGAACCCTTTTGTTTGAGACTTATCAATTGGCTAAAAAAAGTGTTGCTTTTTGTATCCTCATAATGTGCTATCAATTCTTCGTAAAAATTGCCCAAGTGATAAATTGTTTACGAGAACAAAGCCATTGATACCATACAAACTGATTTGGTTCCAAATATAAAGTTGCCATACGTACCTTTTGTGTGTTTTGCACATTATTGAGATCGAAGAATTGCTCCATCTGTAATATCCATGTGGCGGGATCCTTGCCATCAAACTTCCTCATATCGATTTTTGGAACATGGTGAGTCTTCGATCCAACATTAGAGTCTATGGAATCATGATTAACATTTCTTTTGTTCTCATCATGAGTTTCCTTTACTACTCTTTCACCATTAGTGACTATTTCTTGTAGCAACTTATCCATCTTATCATCCATGCCATCAATTTTAGCGTCCATGCCATTCACCTTAGCTTCCATGCCATCCATCTTAGCTTCTACACCTTTCTTTAAACCATCCATCTTAGCTTCTACATCTTTCCTTAAACCATCCATTTTAGATTCTGTTGCTTTTTGTGCAAGTGACACTTGTTGCACTTGTTCTTGTAATTTTGATATATCATATAGCATTTCTTCTTCTTCTTCATGAGTCATGCTAGAGCTTTCAGGTTCCTTACTAGGTGTTTGCATTTTCTTTCCTCGGGGCATCAGTTACCGATAATAATTCTCTACTATGCCCTTTGAATTCCTTCAAAATAAATTTTCAAACCAAGCTTAAGCAAAAATTAAAGAAAATCTACACACCTTTTTTCACTTTGTAGGAGCTCGATATTGCCTCTGATGTATCTCTGTACTTTCTGATCATCTAGTTCTAAATTTGTGACCTGTAGTAGCCCTCTGTGTCCTCTTTCCAATGCCACAAGTCTGACCCAAATTGGATTCTCCAAGGAAGAGTTATGTGAAATCTCCCACAGTGACTTGATTATAGACTAGTTCAGTAGAGTGAACTTGTACGACATGCCACGTGTCACTTTTTCAACCTTTGACTCTAAAAAATATATAAAAGAAAACTACAGTCCGTCCTCTTTCTGTACCTTCTTACGAAATTTCAATCCGATGCTCAGAAAGAAAGTTATGACGATTTTCCCCAGGTCACCTGTTTTGAGTGTAATTCAGGAGTCTGCAAAAAGACCAACTTCCTCAGATCATATCTCCGAAAATATCGCACGAAAAACTCTGAAATTTGGACCCAAGGTTCAGCGTAATTTCTTCTCAAATGTGTTTTTTTTGCGACTTCTGAAACGTCACAGAAAAAAAGTTATAGCGAAAATGCCACGATGACCTGTTTGGAGCAGCGAAACCCTAGAATCCAAAGCTCTGATACCAAATGTTATGAAACCAGCTCAAGAAAAGATAGAAAAGAAAGATCAACGCCTTAGAATTCAGCCTCTTCGAGGGGGAAACCTCCTTTACATTACATAAATGAACAATTCTTGGATGATACAAATGACAAAACCTCCTTTCTATATATAGGAGTCTAAGGAGTCACAATATAATCCAGCCGACCTAACAATAATAATATAAAGCCACAAAAATAATAATAGAGGGATTCTATGGGGCACAGAAATAACAATATGTGGGTAATAAGGGCACAACAATATAAATAAGGGGTATAACTACAATAGTAATGGGGTAATCACTAGTATTATAGGGACCCAATAGTATCTCACCACATGCTTCGCTGCCTTCCAAAACATCTTGGTAGGCTGAACCATAGCTTGACTCAGCTGGTTCACCGCAAAGCATAACTCTGGTCATGTGTTCACTAGATACATAAGTGAACCCATAAGTTGTCAATAAACAGTAGTAGCTACTACCTCACCTGAAGTAGCATCCTCCTTCCTCTAGTTCCCAGCTAGATGAGTCTGCATGGGCTTACACTTCTCCATGTGGAAGCGCATGAGTATCTCATTGGCATACTTGCCTTGAGACACAAATACTTCCCCATCTTTCTACCACACCTCCATGCCTAGAAAGTAGTGCATAAGACACATGTCTTTCATCTAGAATTACCTTGCAAGACTTGATCAGCTGATCATCACCTGTCAAAATCAGATCATCGACATAAAAAAAATGTTCAATGGCTTACATTATACCATGATGTGGTAAAGTTTCGCATCTGCTTCACTCTTGGTGAAGCCCAACCTGGTGAAATAGCTGTTGATCATGGTGTAGCAAGCATGGGGTGCTTGCTTCAGCCCATACAGAGCCCTCTTGAGTCAACACACATGCAACTCACGATCGAAGGTCTCGAAACCTTTTGGCTGCTCAATGTATGCCTCCTCCTCAATCTTCCCATTGAGGGTTTTTTTTCTTCACGTCCATCTGATGGATCTTCCAACCCATTTGAGCTGTTAGTGCCAACATGGATTTAATAGATGAGTACCTTGCTACAGGAGCAAAGGTCTCATCGTAGTCGATCCCCTTGACTTGTGAGAAACCACGGGCAACAAACCTTTCCTTATGTTTCTCAACACTGCCATCAACTGCCTGCTTTACCTTTTAAATCCATCTAGAGCTCACCACTGACTTGTCCTAAGGTCTTGGGACAACATCCCACACACTTTTCTGAATGATAGAGTCATACTTCTCTACCATTGCAATAACCCATACTAGTTGTTGCACTACCTTCTTGAATGAAGAAGGTTCAGACTCTACACACTCCCCAACCAGGGCCATGTAACCAGTGTACCACTTGGGTGACCTCCTCTATCTGTGCTGAGAAGATGGTTGTCCCACATTCTCCCACACATCCAGCATCAACCTGTCAGCTTCCCTTGAGCATTTCCACCCATCTCTAGAAGAATCCTGGATCCTCTGCATGTGGCTGCTCCGCATCAATCTGAGGCTCCTCCTCCTTAGGAACTGAAAGTTCCTCCTCTGCATTCAACTTGAGCTCCCTCTCAAGTGATACTCGCATGGCTTTCTACTCATTGAACTTCAGATCTCTGCGTACCACTGTCCTATGATTAGTAGGCAGGTACACCTAGTAGTTGTGGGGTGTATCAGTGTACCTCACAAGTATCCCAAACTCAGTTGTTGGATCTAGCTTCCTCCGAACATCTTTGGTCACATGGAAATAAACCGATGATCCAAAGATCCTAAAGTGACTCACATCTGGTCGCTTCTCGGAAAAGGCCTCCATAGGTGTCTTCATCCCCAGTATATGGTGCGGGCTTCTATTCTGCAAGTATACTACTGTATTGCATGCCTCAGCCCACAAATGAAGTGGTAGGCTTTGGTCATGCAACATCGCTCGAGTTGCTCCCACAATCAATCTATTCTTCCTTTTGGCCACCCCATTCTGCTGTGGGTTATGGGGTGCCGTTAACTCTCGTTTAATTCCTTCTACAGTGCAGAAGTCCTTAAACTACTGGGAGACATACTCTCCACCATTGTTGCTACACAAGGCTTTTATTTTCTTTCCATATTCTTTCTCTGCCAAGGCTTTAAATTCACAAAACCTCAAGAAGGTTTGATCCTTCTTTTGCATAAAGTAGATCCAGCATCTACGATAAAAAAAACATCAATAAAAATAACATAGTACCTTTATTTAGTGGTGGAGGCTGTAGAGAATGGTCCAAAAACATCTGTGTGAACTCGCTCCAGGATTGCTCCAGCTCTACTATCTCGATCCTGAAAGGAAGATTTCGCATACTTACCCAAGGTACAACCTTTGCATGTATCTGTTTGCTCCAGTTTTCCCTTGGGAAGTCCGGTAGAAATCTGCTGCATGATCTTCAAGCCCAATCTTCTATGCCATAGCTTGCCAACATCTTGGCTTTACACCACCTCTACTTTGGAACTTAATGCAGCGTAGTCATCTACCTCCAGCTTGTAGAGATTCTTTACTCAAATCCCAATCCTCAAATTCTGTCCAGTACCGATATGCCTCATGAATACCTTTCCTTTACTAAAGACTACATCATAGCCTTTATCTTCTAGCATAGCGACAGACACAAGATTCTTCTTCAGACCCAGTACATACTTTACATCAGTCAGGGTGAGAGGAGCTCCATGCTCCCTCTAAAACACAACCATACCTTCACCTGAAACACGGTACTTTCCATCATCGCCCATCTCGATCCGCATCTAGAGATCCTTCTCCTCTAGGGTACTAAAAATATTCTTGTCACCGGACATGTGGAAAGAGGCTCCACTGTCCAGGTACCAAACACATCCCACCATGGATGAAACCATGCATGCAATGAGAGAGAAATCCAACTCGAACTGTGAGGCCAGTGCCTCACCGTCTGATCCCTTTGAGGATCCCTTCTTGGAATTCTTCTGTGGACAATTCGTAGCGTAATGGCCCACTTCATGACAATGAAAGCATCACACTTTCGATTTGTCAAACTTCTTCCCACCATGGGAAGAGCTAGATTTGGGATGGGATGCCTTCCATTTCCCTTTCCTCACCTTACTCGCTAAGGCTAGATTTTCTTCATCATCTTGTTTTGATGAAGATCCATCTCTGGTGCTTCTTCTTATCTCCTCCTGCATTAGACCTGACCAAAGTTGTTCCCAATCTGGCAATTTCTCTCTTCCATTAACCGAGTCTTGGTAGCTATGCCAGCTATTAGCAAGACCGAGGAGTGAAAGACTCACCATGTCATCATTGGCTATCGTGATCCCTACACTTCCAAGCTCATCCCTACAGGTGGTGAGCTTGTTCAGATATGTATAGATCATGTCGCCCTTTTCACAAATGATTTTCCAAAGCTTGTCTTTCAACCCCAGCTTCCTCTGATCGTTGTTGTTCTAATATAGATCTTCCAATGTTTTCCACATCGAAAACAATGTCTCCTTTCCATGGAGGCTCGAGACAATGTGGTCTCAAACTCCCTCCAGGAGGATTCTCCTTGCTCTAGCCACACATATCTTCCATTCCTCCAATTTTGTAGCATTAGTTGTTGACGGCTTGGGGACTTCTTGATCAATGAAGTCCTTTAGACCGTTGTCCTCTAATACTGCTTCCATGTTATCCTTCCAGGCTATATAATTCGAGCTGCCATCAAGGTCATACTCAAGCCTTAAACTGCTGAATGCCATTGGTGAAATTAAGATGTGATAAGAACTCGATTTCTATAATTAGGAACTTGAAACTTTAAATTTCTCCCTTCTTTGTATATTGTTCTTCACTTTGATCACCTTTGCTCCAATACCATGTAGAAATTTTCATTGTAGATCACCTAATAATGCAATGTACTAAAGCAAAATACTTGATCTACTTCTACTATCAAACTTTGTAGAAGCTTAATCGAATTTGAGCAAGATCAAATAGAACACATATAATTGAGAATGAGAAAGCAATCACACATGAACACAGAAGAATACTCTGGGGAAAGCCTCAGCTAAAAACCCCAATCTTTGTATTATCATTCAAGTGGAAATATGTTCAGATTACACAAAATATCACCTCACAAGCTATCCTGCTCTCAGTAAAATCCAACAATACATCTCACAGACTGAATAGACACAAGATATGCCTTCCCTTAGCCCTCCAAGCCTCCTATTTCCTTGCGCAGTTTTCCTTGGGGTCCAATGCTGCCACCTGTGTGAATTGGCCTCATCACACACTCACCAAACCCAAAAGTAACTACACAATCTCCAAGGAATGAATTCCTTCTACATGCAAGAGATATCCTCCATGGAATATTCTTGCAAGTGATAGTACATTGTCCCATCATCTGATCTCAACTAGGTCTCTATCTGAACTGACATGCATGAGTTATTTATGAGAGAATATTCATTTATCTGAAGTACAATGGTTACATACATGCATGCATTAACTAACTGAACTCACAATTAGTTCAACAAACTATTTGAACTAATCTAACTGGACTTAACTCAGTTAACTAAGCTAACTAATTACAACTCAAAGTACAACTCATTCTGATCTCCTTTAATCAAGGGATAACTTCCTCAATCAATGGAGAAACTATTGCATGTCTTCACATAGACTTCATGTTTGATTTCCTACAACTAATTAACTCAAGATGAATTAATTAATTATTTTACAAACAACTGCTAAGATCAAATTCGAATTTTACTTCTCAATTTTAGTTCAAGGACTAACTAAAATAGGAAGGTATCTCGAAATTCTATTTATAGTAGTGATAATTTTAGCACTTCTATTTTTAGCATTTCTTGTTGCTATTTTCAACATGGAGCTACGCGAAGGGGAAGGTATTTCAAGGATGGAGGAAGAAAAGGTCCTGAGTATAGCCCGCTGATTGAGCCTCCTTTGAGTGATGATGAAGGAGCAGTGCAGGCTTCTCTGCTTAGCGCTATTTAGTTGATAAGACAAGGGTTCCCGCGATACCTACACTACCTCCGTCCTCATCCCATCCATCCAAACTACCTCCATCCTCACCTCCACCACTTACCCCATCTCCCACATTGCCACCACCTCCACCACTGTTCAACATGGCGAACTCTGTAAAGCTACCTATATTCAAGGGCGCAGGAAATGAAGATCCAGACTAGTTTTGGTTTGTCACGAAGGTTGTATGGGAAGATCAGGGTATCAAAGATGATCAAATGAAGAAAGCAACGTTGGTTAGTTCTTTGCAAGACTGCATACTAATGTGGTACATTAAGTACAATACTGATAACCCGACATCCGCATTGGAAAATATCTAGACTACGCTAAATAGGGAATTTAGTATACCTAAGTCTCAAGCGCAATCCGTTGTGGGATTCAAGGAGATCATGATGAAGCCTGGGGAAATTCCCTGGGATTTGGATCAAATATTGAAGTGTACGATCTATGAAGCCAACATGAACCTAACTGATGGGCAACACTGCGAATGGTTTGTGGCCTCACTCCTACCACACCTAAGGGTTGCACTATCACAACAGAAGATTGGGACCTAGGGAGAAGCTCTGGAAATTGTGATGAGACTACATGAGACACCAATGCAGGACGCTAATCTAGGGGTTCAAAAAATTCACGCACAATTGCAGAACCTTTTCCTCGAAATGCAAAGTCTGAAGAAAGACAGAATAGCTCATCCAGAGGTGCGCGAAGAAACCTGGTGCCTAAAATGCAAAGACCAAGGGCATGACAAGGATCACTGTCCAGAATTTGCAAACTATGTTGTAGCAGGGGGACCAATGCCTCTAATGCTGGAGGCTATAGCAAGGCCAAGTACAGGGCCCGCTCTAGGGTGTGCTATATGCCAGGTAGCTGGGAAACATGTGACCGACAATTCCCATTTGCTGCAGAAATTCATATAGACACCACAAAAACTCTTTTGCAATTTCTGTCAATCAATAGGTCATGATGAGTGCAATTGCAGTAGTTATGAATTAATGATGGACACGACACCTACATACAAGGTGCAGGAAGAAATGTGGCCTCCGAACCAAGGTGCTAAGGGAACATTAGGTGAGTATCAAGGGCGCGACCAAGGTCGAGGTGGAGGAGGGCCTAGTAGAGGCCGAGGGAATCTTATTTGTTACAATTGTGGAGGACTAGGACACTACACGAGAGACTACCTGAATCCGTTGCGATTTTCATGCCGCTATTATACTCAAACCATGCAACTCAGGATTGGCCTATATTATTGGCTAAGATTCAAAATAAGGGGGAGCAGCCTCCGCAGCCGACTTAGAACCTACAGATGATGAGGGTTGAGCCTTGTGAGGAAGACCCTAAGGTAAACATTATTCTATGGAGTGGAACGACGACTGGTGAGGATAAGGGGAAGCAGCTTGCAGAAGGTGAATGGGTCCATAAGGCACCAGAAAAGGAGACCAGGTTTGATCTAGAACACACAAAAGAAACATTTATGGAAGCAAAGAAAAGTTTCGTTGAGGCCTCTACCTCAGGAAGTTAGGAGAAACCGGTTGAAGAAATGGACCCATCCATGATTACAACATTCTTGGAGACTTGCATGAAACTACTCAGCGATAGTAAGGTTGTGAAGGGATTGTAGGAATTGATCAATCGATGTGTTGGCAAGGATAGCACTACTGGTGAACTTCACGTAGCCAGAAATCCTGGTAAGCATAAGGTGAGGACTGGACGTGAGATGAGACTCACCGTGCAGATAGGGGAATACGAAATGGACCAAGTTATCTTGGATTTGGGGTTCGACTTGAATGTTTTTTGAAAACAAAAATGGGAAAGAATGGGGATACCTGTGCTCCAATGGTCTCCATTCTAGTTAATGATGGAGAATCAATAGAAATTCATCCCAATGGGGAGGCTACAGGGGGTCACAATTGACATCGAAGGCACGAGTGCACTGGTGGATTTTGAAGTAATAGAGATTGTGGATGATAGAAATCCCTACCCCACGCTCCTTGGGATTGATTGGGCCACTGACATGAATGAGGTAATCAACTTGAAGAAGTGAAAGATGATATTTGAAAAGAAATCACTTCGCGTCGTGGTGCCACTAGATCCTGCAGGAGGACTGCACGATACAGAACTGATCTGTGATTATGAAAGTGATGATGATTTGGACCAAATTTACAAGATAACGATGCGAGACCATGATTGGGTGAATCCGATTGTAGACAGACGTATTGCATGGGACTGTGAGAGCTCCTGCACATCAGATTCAGACAAAGAACTAGAGCACTAGTAGAACTGGCTGCATGAAGTATCTATGCTGCACTGTAATATGATGACCAATTCATTGCCCTGCATATTGTCAGAGGTAAGAAATCTGCCTCATTATGATGGGCTAACTAACGTTGATCGCTTTTTGGATGCATTCAAAAGGGAAGTGCCTAAGAAGCATTGTTTCCAGGCATTAGATTGGGCATTGCGCGCTACACTTGCAAGATGGTGGGGTACACACAAGGACAGTTTCGAGGATTGGCGCGAATATAGAAGGATGATGAGGATACGCTTTGCCCACCTGAAGGTATGACTAATAGAAAAGTATGATGGGAGGAATGATTCGTGCAATCACTTGGCCAAATGGACTGAAGCATATGGAGCAAAGCCTCAACTAGAGTGGGTCCATCTGTTTTGTCATACCTTGGAGGTTATACCAATGAATTGGTACTTAGAGACAGAACTCCATCATGGCACTGAAGAATGGGATGTTTTATGCCAAGGATTTCTAATGAAGTTTAGTTTTGAGGATGGATTTGAATCCATCAATGAAGTGTTGTAGGAGGTTAAGACAACCATCTTTAGGATATCGCGGGATCCTCTAGACATGATTCAACCTGATTGGACTACCCAGCTGAGCCCTGCACTGGAGTGTTACAATGTAATAGCAGAAGAAGAAGACGAAGACCTGAGAAATATTAATATCCCGGATACTGAAGGTCACCCTGGAGTTGGAGGACCACAACTAGAGACCAAGAAATAACTAAGCCACTCAAGACCAGGTAGGTGAACATTGGCATAGAGGCAGAACTGAAGTTTGCAAATATTGGGGACTATTTGGACAACACGACAGTAGATAAGGTCGCCAAACTACTTCATGAATATCAGGACTTATTTCCCATGAAGTTTTCTAATCTAAAAGGGATAATAGGAGACCTGGGTGTCATGAAGATCACCCTAAAGCTAAATGTGAAAACTGTGAAACAAAGACCGTACCGCCTCAACTTGAAGTATAAGGAAAGGGTCTGTGTTGAGTTAGCTAAGATGCTCACGGCGAGTATTATTGAACCAATGGAAGAATCTGATTAGGTAAGCCCAATAGTGGTTCAGGAAAAGAAGCAGAGGGGAGAAATAAGGATATGCGTAGACCTCAGGAAGTTGAATGATGGTTGCATGCATGATCCCTTCCCAACCCCGTTCGTTGATGAGGTCTTGGATAATGTTGGCAACCAAGAAGCATATCCGTTCACTAATGGGTTCTCTGGGTACCATCAGATCAAGATCACACTAGAGGATAGAAGACAACCTTCGCAACCGAATGGGGATGCTTCTAGTATATGGTGATGCCTTTTGGGCTGAATAACACGCTGACGATCTTTTCGCATGTAGTCATCGGCGTTCAAGGATTTTATTCATAAATTTCTGGAGGTATATTTCGATGATTGGATAGTGTTTGGGTTAGTAAAGCACTATGTGGCAAGTTTGCGCTTGATGTTAGATACATGCTAGAGACACCACATCGTGCTCAATTTAAAGAAATGTTTGTTTTGCATCGCCTTTGGGCTCTTGCTGGGCCATGTGGTATGAATACAAGGCTTGATGGTAGACCAAGCTAAGATCGCGGTCATAATAAACTTGGAGGCACCAAGGAGTGTGAAACAGTTGCACGCAACACTGGGGAATACGGGATACTATAGAAAATTCATCAAGAGCTATGCCCAAATTACTGCACCGATGGAGAAATTGTTAAAAAAGGATGTTACATTCTGTTGGAATGAAGAATGCCAGAAGAGCTTGGATATGCTGAAGGAGAAGATGGTCACTGCATCGATACTAGTCTTCCCAGATTGGAAGAAGGAATTTCATGTGCATGTGGACACGTCATGTATTGCGCTGGGAGAAGTACTGACACAGGCCGTTGAAGGGGACTTGGATCATCCTATAGCATTTGAAAGTAGGAAGTTGTCCAAAGTGGAGAAAAATTATTCCACAATAGAGCCTATGTTGGGGGGGAAAGATATGTAGGTGGCTGTTGTTGTTCCAGGAGTATGATTTTGAAGTTATTGTGAAACCAGGACATTTGAATGATGGACCAAATCATTTGTCGCGCATTGAAATGGGAGAGGAACCTACTAATTTGAAGGAAAGGCTACCTGACGCATAGCTCTTTGTAGTGCGCATCGCAGACAGTCACTTTGAAGATATCATACACTTCCTAACGATAGGTATGGATTCAGAAGGATACAAGCCAACAAAAGAAGGAATTGGTGATGCGCACAACAGATTTTTTTGTCATTGTAGGGAACTTGTACAAAATGGGGTCACATGAAATATTGTGACATTATGTGCTAGAGTTTGAATGAAATAGCATCCTCACTAAGGCTCATAACGAAGCCATGGGAGGTCATTATGCAGGAAAATCAACAACGAAAAATATCCTACACACTGGGCTATGGTAGTCAACCTTACATAAGGATTCAAAAGCATATTGTAGGGCATGCGACGCTTGCCAAAGGATAGGTAGGTCCTCGTGCAGGGATCAGTTGCTGCTGAATCCGCAGGTATCACTACAGCGCTTCGAGAAGTGGGTGAGTGACTTTGTAGGACCAATTCAGCCACCAGGAAAGATGGGTGCATGGTACATCATCACCATGACTGAATATTTAACCAGATGGATGGAGGCACAGCCTATGAAAGGTTGTACATTGCGACAGTTGCAAAATTTATCTTTGAGTACGTACTAACAAGGTTTTGTTGTCAAAAAATTCTAATGAGTGATCGCGGTACACACTTTCTCAATGAGATGATCAGCATGATGACAGAGGAGTTTCAGGTGTACCATCAGAAGAGCACACCCTATCATACATAGGCTAATGGGACAGTGGAAGAATTTAATAAAATATTGGAGAGTGTGCTCACAAAGGTTTACAATGCTCAAAGAAATGACTGGGATGTTCGCGTACCCACGGTGCTATGGGCTTATAGAACGACTTGCAAGAAGTTGATTGGAAAACACCATTCAGACTGGTTTATGGCATGGAAGCTATGATGCCAATGGAGTACATTGTACCTATTCTGTGCATAGTGGCATTCACAAGAATGGCAGATCATGGAGCCTTGGAGGAGAGGCTCATGCAGCTAACAGATCTTGAAGAAGATCAATTTCTAGTTGGATTCCATCAACAGGTTCAAAAGGAGCACAAAGAGGCTTGGCACGATCGGCACATCCAACTGTGCACCTTCAAGGTAAATGATTTGGTTTTGTTATATGACAACAAATTTGATAAATTTCCTGGGAAATTTAGGATGCATTGGTTGGGGCCCTATGTCATCAAGGAGATTACCAATGTTGGAGCAGTTCAGCTGGTCAAATTGAATGGAGAACCATTCCTAGTATAGGTGAATGGCAGCCGATTGAATCCATACACCAGTGATATAGCTAGATGACTACATGATGGAAGCACAGTCTTAGTGCTCCAGGTAGCTGAAAGGAGGCATCGGACTATAAACTACACTGCCCGGGTTGGGGAGCTGCACAATTGGGGAACTGCGCGAAATGAAGGAATGTCACAGTATCAGCAGATACATGAAGGGAGTTGTGCTATCCAAGGAGGGACCGCATAGGGCTACCAGAAAGTGACTATTATGGGCACTATTCATGACATGATAGTCGGAAAACGACTGAATGGAGCGGGGGGAAGGAATTTAAGTCAAAATTTAAGGACAATATCTGTGAAAATTTTCCACCAATCCAACATTTATGAACGAGTTATGGGGGGAATGGTTGAATTTGAATTCAAAAATGACTATAAATTACAGGTGGCTACCTAGCGAAAAACACTTGGCATTTTGATAATTAAGGTATTAAGCTCTTAGGCATGTATGAACCCTGAGCTCTTTAAAGCCCTGATAGCAAATTCTATCTTTGAAGAAGTTGCCCACAGAGACGCATGTGTTGTTGTCTAGCATAATGTCGGTGCCTGCAGAAATCTTGAGTGCAGGAGAGGCAATGGCAGCCGAAGCAACTGCCCCAGAGGTTGTAGTGGCAGCTGAGGGAGCTGCCCCGGAGGTTGGAAGTGTAGAAGTACCGATAGATGTGCCCAAATCCCCCAGGACACCTAAACCGAGACATGCGCCAACCAAGGAGGGTCCAAAATCAAAGAAGGATAAGTAGAAAGCACAACAGTCGGTGTGCACATCACCTAGAAAGCACCCACAGACACGAAAGACCACTGCGCAGGAAAAGGGTAAGGTGATTGATCTAGAGCCTGAAGCTGAGGTTGAAGAACTCCATGTGGGCATGCAGGATATTGATATAGAGGAGGTGGAGGACATTGATGTGGAGGGTTCTGACCCCATTTCTAAACTGCCCGAGTACATTCCTCCATGTAGAGGCAAGCAAAGATTTTGAAGGATATTGATGAAAGTAAGGTCACACTACACACAACTTTACTTCCGGACCAAATTGTCTTTGAAGGACCACGCCTGGGGTGCATCCCCTTGTTAAAATTAGAGGACTAGGATTTGGCTGATGTAGAACACTTTCCCCATTTAGCGGTGGACCAACTCATGCATCGCGTCTTCCACAAAGACTCTAGCGTGACCGCACTGGAGCCAAGGAAGTGGGTACAAGGGTTGGATAAGGTGGGTCTACTAAATATGTTGTCAGTATCACATTATAACCACACACCCATAAACATGGTTGTGATCAAGCAGCTACTGTGTTTGATGCACGATGGGTTTCTATGGCTAGAAGAGTCGATATCCCTCACTGACATGCTGATCCATAGGATCACTTGGCTGTCGTACTCGGGGGAAAATCTAGTCATGGAGTTTGGCGGAAAGCCAGGTGAGTGCGACCTCACTAAAGCAATGAAGGACAAATTCAAACTCGCCAATAAGTCGTGTGGCTATGCCATCACAAGTATAGCTGACCCTGCAGTCAAATTTGCAACGCAAATCTTGGCAAGAAATATTATGTGAAAGTGTCGCACAGATGAAGTGTTGGCACCAGTAGTAGCCTTAGCGGCCCAATACGGAGAGGGAGTAGAGCTTAACTGGCTGCGCTACCTCTGCGAAGAGTTCCTCACGAACTGCAGAGAGGCACAGGCTCATAGCAAAACATTCCATTATGCCTGGTTACTATTGTCCATAGTGCTGGTTGTATGGGAGTTGCCAAAGGAAAGCCAATTTCCTCCGGTCATGCCTGACCTACCAGAGGTAGTGAAGTTCGCTTCGCTGTGGGCTACGAAGGACCGTCAAAGGTTTAAGGACAACAAGATATTTTGGATCTTGATGGAGATGAGAATCCATATGGCCATCAACCGCAAACCATGGTTGTCTCCAACTGTGTATGAGAAGTTGCAGGAGTATGTGGAATTCAAGGCCTACTTCCATCGGATCCTGATATGTGTGTGCAAGGACCCAAAGAAGAAATGGTATGACCTGCCATACCTGGCTACAGACGATGCAATTATAGCGGTCCTCAACCACTGGCCGGCAGATTCGTGCACTGCCTCAGACTTCACTGCTAGGTCTAGCAAGACCACAGTGCAGCGGAAAAAGGAGGAGGCCAAGCTGAAGATGGAGTAGTTGGCCTCAAAAAAAGAAGGAGGCTGAGAACATAGCCAAGGCAGAGTGCACCACCATGAAGCAGACAGGAGTACAGGAGGAAGAAGAGGAGCATGGCTCTGATAGGAGTCAAAAGTCACCTTCTCAGGAGATAGAGGAGGAGGAACAATAGTCAGACCAGGGAGGAGCAAACCTAGATACCACTCCATTTTGCATTAAGTGCAATAGAGATCCACAAAAGGTGGGGCCGCGCAAGAAGTCTAAGGCCAGAAAGACTTCTCTCTATCTGTTCACCTTAACACAAGGTGATTTAAATGATATCGGTGATATGGTTAGAGATACCACTGCAGAAGTGCTACAACAGTTCAAGTTACAACAAAAGCATGCCTTGGGGACCATTCAGATGGGTCTGCATGAGCTCTAAATCCAGGCATCGCAGGTCCAGACCGGTGTGGGATGAAGCAGTTTGGCATCAACTAGTTTGGCGCCTGGCACATTAGAAGCAGCAGGGATGGTGCACACCTTGGATTCCTGGCAATACTGCTATCGGAGGGAGTGCTAACTACAGATTCTGAAGCTAACAGGTCTGCTGTCAGTGCCCTCAAAGGAATTGGGCTCAATTTGGCCACGCTTCCTAGTGAGGCACTTCACAATTTGCAGGATGGCGTGATCGCAGAACTTTGGGCTCGCGAACAGCATGCATTATAGATAATCAGTGAGTAGAAAGTCAACAACGCTCAGATGACGGTACAAAGAGATTCTATTGTCAACCTTGTCAAAGCCGTCACAGAAAAAAATGAGTGCACGACCAAAGTGGTGGCTAAGGCATGCAGGTTTGTCCTAGAGCTGGCCATTCTAAATTATGAGCTTGTAGATGTGTGGATTCGGAAGCTCGTTGCTGGAGTGCACGATGCCAGAACAGAGTTGGCGAAGGTTCATTTTAACCTAAACCTTAATATCGCAGAACTGTAGTTAAAGGCCTAGCCTTCAACTCTGCC